>WBMV01009291.1:1760224-1785433 GCA_013396655.1 Campylorhamphus procurvoides | reverse complement strand
ATGCTGCTGCTGCCGCTGCCGCCGCCGCCAACTTACCTGAGCGAGGACGGTGGGGAGCACATGCGGCCGCAAGCTGTAGCAGGCGGCCAGGCAGCCTCCGCCGAGCAGGAGGGCGATGCGGCCCCGCAGCGGGGCTCTGGCCGTGGTTCTGGCTGTGGCTGTAGCTGTAGCTGTGGCTGTGGTTCCGGCTCTGGCCGCGGCCGCCAGCGCCGCTCTCCACGCCGCCGACATCTTCCCGGAACACGGCGCGGCCGCCGCGCGGCGCATGCGCGGGGACGGCCCCGCCNTAAGGAGAGACTGGACGTGGCGCTTTGGTGCCGTGGTGGGGTGCGGTCGCCACCGGATGGATTCGGTGATCCCAGAGGTGTTTCCCAGCCCAGCTGATCCTGTGGCCCTGTCAGGCAGGCGGAGGGGCGCAGCAGGGCCCGGCGGGCCCGGGCTGAGGGGAGGCGGCGGGACCCCGCTCCCAGCGCTTCCCTGGAAACAGCCCCTGCCTGGAAACAGCGCTTCCCGGCGGGCTGCGGCTGCCCCATGCCTGTCCCGGGCAGGGGACAGGGCCTGGCGGGCTCCTGGCGGAGAGGGAAGGCGGTCAGGACAGGGCCAACACCGCAGGCCTCCCTTCAAGCGCGGCCCTCCAGCTCCAGGGGTGCCCCTGGCCACCCCCCTGTGCCTCTCGCTGAGCTCAGCTTCACCTTGATGTGACTCTTTTCCCAGAGCTTTAAGCCACTGCTAAGCACATGAAGCACGGGGTTCAAAACCCTGCAGGGAAGGCCGGTGAACCGAGAGAGGCAGAGAGCATCCACAAGCAGGGCTAACCTGATGCTGTGTGCTCTGCACTTTGGGTTTTCTAGGTGTTGGAGATGTCACAGAAGTGTTGGATGTGTCGGTCAGTGTATGATCCAGACGAGAAAAAATTAAAGTGTAAACAAGTTTAGAACATCCTTTTCAAGGGTAGAGTTTCTCATAAGATACAGATGACAGAAGATGCTGTTCACAGAAACTGTCCAGGCAGAGATGTTCACTGAAAAGTATTACAGAACGATTTGATTGGCAGTAATCACTTGTGTCAAAAGACTATTCACTGTGCATGCCATAGAGTGCTTTTTTCCTCCACTGCCATAGTTTTAACAAAGCTCTCCAGGTCTTGATTACATTCAGAAATTGGGCCATCCTGGAATGTCATATGATAAAGTCATATGAGATACAGCAGAGAAGAAGCTAAACATCGCTTGAATGTTGGCAGTTCAAATATCCATGTTTCCAGAGTAGTTCACCTCGTGGTTCCATGTGGATATGGGAAAAGACTGGTGAGAGAATGGCTGCATGCAGTTTCCTGTTACTTTGGTCCTTGGTTGTAGGCCTTCAGAAAGTACTCAATCTGCTTTAGCAAACTGTATCTTTCACCTCCTTCTGGTATGACAGCCAGTATGTTGTCAGCATTTTAAATGCTGTGGTATGGGCTCTGAAACATGGAAATGCTTTTTTACTCTCTATCCACTGACAAAAGGTGATAATTCATCAGTGCCACTGAAGTAATTTTACTGGCATTGATTTTGGAGTCCTGAATCCAGTTTCATAGGTAATAATTTCAGTCATTTAACTGATGGCATCTCAGAATTTATCCAGACTTCCATTAGCATGTGTTGTTCACTGAGTGTCATTCTGTGAAGTGTTTGAGACATCTTTGGGAATCACAGGACCTGAGTCCTTAGCAGGATATAAACCCTTCAAAAACACCTTCTTTGGGGAACACAAATGACTCATTGCAAAATCACCCAGGAGTGCAAAATGGAGGGTGAATGGTTTCCATCTCCACATACTAATGTACATTGCAAAATCTTTTCCCTGTTTCCAGAGACCTAGAAACTAACTCATATGAGAAAAGCCTTTTTAATCCCCAGATACTTCAAAACGTAGGAGCAGAATCCCTCTATCGTTACACACAAACACACACTAAAAAATCCCACTTCTGCTGCAGAGATGTAAAATTTGCAGCAAATTCCTATCCCCTATTTCTAATTCCCTCTAGACAGACAAAATATTTTCCATCCCAATCTTATACTTTGACATAGAATATTTGTACAAAAATATTAAAAGTACTCCACTTTGTGTCAACCGATAACAAGCACTTAATGAATGCTGGCAACATCTTAGAAACATTGTAAAGGATGGCAGAGTGATTTGCTTTCTGAATGCCCAGTCCCTTGATGTTGAGTACACGATCACAACACGGGTAAGCTGGTTTAGTTCATTACTCTGCCAGGCATTTTCAGTGTTTCTTTAAGTAAGAACAAAAAAGTAGGTCATCTGTCTTTCCTCAGATGACATTCCTGACCTGAACAGATACAACTGCAGTGTGAGTGGAGAGTTATCCTCATATGGCTGCAAGCACGCAATGCTGATGAGGAAGTTAAGTGTCCTTATCCACCCTTTTTCTCCTTGCAGTAAATTCACTCCTTGGGTGCAGTGTCCAGGAGTACAAAGCTATTGCTACACTAATTTTGCTGACAGTTGTGTTGCTGTAACCAGGCTGGTACAGTTGTGAGTGGTAAAACATACACCTAAATAGCTAGAAAACCCTTGGAAGGAAGACAAAATCCTGTTTCACCCCGTGCAATATCACTGCAGGGTAGTTTATGACAGAAAGCAAAACTCGCTGTGATCTGTAGAAATGACACTGACAGTCTGGTAAATATAACATGATTTTCATCAGACAAATTGAACTATGTGGTGACAAATGTGAGTAGCTACCATGCCCGGCAGCACTAAAATGTTAACTCCCTTTCCCATCCTGCTCAGTTTGCTATTCCTTGGCTCTTGTAAGCAGAAATCATTACATTTAGCAAGGTGACATACCTGCTTTTTTAAAAAGTATTTGCTACATGTTGACGTCAGACTTTGTACTAGAGGTGTTTATATTGATGAAAAATTGAAAAAGCAAGTGAAAAGACTAATATTTTCTGGAATGTTTACAATGTAATTTTTCTTTAACAGTCAATGTTCCACTGAATAGTTATGTAACAATACTTAAATGCAGTCTTTTCTTGTTAGACATAATGAATAAATGTGAAGTTACAACAAAAGACAAAAACATACTACCATGACACAAAATCCTTGTGAGTCCTATGATTGTTAGGAAGTTGTGTTTGGCACAAACTTAATTTCTTTTAAGTTTTGTTACAAAGTCGAAAGTGAAAAATTAAAAGTGCCAAGTGAACATGCATCTCCTCATGCCTGAAGGTCCACTTCCACATCTTAGTGTCTTTTAAGAGGGTTAGGCCAAGTTCCAGCAGGGATTCGCTCTCCGCTATTACTCCAATCCCCTCAAGAGCATTAGGCTTAGTGCCAGCATTCATTTACTCTTGTAGCAGCTTAAATTGAGTCTTGTTACATTCTATCTAAACCCTTTCTTACAGAGTAAGAGTTGAGAGCTGGATTCAGTCACCTGGTCTCAGGGCACCCATCATGCTCATCTGTCTTTCAGGACTTCAAATACTGCATAAACTGGATTGGGGAAGGCAATGATCAGTTATTTGCAAATTGAGGGAGGGGCTACCAAGCCATCTTTTGTATACATGACCCCATTTCATGAGAAATAGGATGGGTGCAGTCTGACTTATTTACCATAAGTACATGTAACAAACAGTAAGCTCCAGCCAAATGTAAGATTTTAGTAGGCTAGACACTGTGCTAATGGTATTTTGATACTTTTCTGAAGGACCTGAATAGACAAGCTAATGGAAAGACAGGAAATATCCCTGCTTGGTTTTGTAGGTCAAGAACTGGACTATAGATTATATTTTGCCCAAAGTCAGGTAGAAGACTGAAACAAGAGGTCTCACAAAGCCAGACCTTCTTAATCCCCTTCAAAATTACATTGGTCCTCTTATGAATACCATTTATATTTCACTTGAACAGACATGAGAGTCTGACTATGGTTACAAGGCAAACCATAGTCAGGTTTGAAGCAGGTAAAGATATAAGCACAAGGAAGACAGTGATAGACTAGTGATAACACAAAATAATCTAAGCATACTTAGTACAGGGTAATCGGATAGAATTGGACAGTCGTTAAGGTTGGCCAGCTGATACCTTGATCTCTGTCTAGAGTCTCAAAGGTCCTGTACCAAGGTCTTCATGATGAAGGCTAGGAGTTGACTTCAGGGATTTCCAAAGCTGTTTTGTATGCTAGAAAGACTATTAGAATTGTTAGAATCTTCAAAGGTCATCTACTCCACTGTCTCCCTCCAGTGAGCAGCTGCAACATAGTCAGCTAGGTCAGGTTGCTCAAAGCCCTGTTCAACCCTGTCTTGTGTATTTCTTCAATTTCTACCCATTCCACCTCCACAAGAAAGAAAAAAACCAAACAAACAACAAATAGAGAAGAGATTAATTTCAAGAAACCTGAAATACCTTCCTCTGATGAAAAAAAGCTTGAAGAAGGCAATGTGCTGTTAGTTTACAGATAAAGTCCAGTTGTTTTGTATGCTTTGGAACTGATGGAAATGGAACTAATTATCAAACACTCAACATTCATCCACTACTAAAACTGAAAATAAATGTGAACATTTTATGGCTCGATAACACCATTCAGTCATAAATAAGAGTTCACAGCAATCTTTGCGTTTTGGAGTACACTATAAATATGGCTTATCTTCAAATATTTTCAACTCACTAGAGTTAGTTGAAAGCTTATCATGATAGAGTCCATTTAAAAGGAAAAGAATTAAAATTTATCTAAAATATGTGTCCCCAAATACCTCTCATAGCTTTCATTTATACTGACCTTTCTAACACACTGTCTTCCCACACTCTTTGTGGCATATGTAAAAAGTTCCCTCAAACTTCAGAATTACTTTTTTTTAATGCAAGTTGAAAAATCAGAGAAAAAAAGTTGAAAACAAAATTCTTACTTTTAAAAACAATAAATTTGAGAATGGAAAATACCAGTAATATAACTGAAAAGATTTTAAAATACAGTTTCCAAGTTGTCAGTGACCTTTTTGTGACAAATATTTGATTCGTAAAAGAAATGTTCTGCAGACTTGAAACACTGCTTTAATGTGAATAAAAAATGCAGGTCAAAACTGATACTCTCTTGTGAAAAAAAATATGCTTTATTTTAGTTTGAAAAATATATTTGCTGTGACTTTCCAAGTAAGGCTGTAGGTCTCAATTCTGTGACAAGTTACATATATTATGCCTAATTTTAAGCATTTTGAAAAGTTCTGTGGTCTGAAGCAAGACTACTTTGACTGCATAAAATTAGCTGTATACATAAATCTTGAAGACTGGAAACTTTCTTGCTATTAGGTGAGAACTGTTGTTCAACTGCTGTTTTATCTTTTAATGATAAGATAGCATGGCATTTTTGCAAAAATAGGTCCCCTGAAAACCATTTAAGTAATGGAATTACATTACGTGTTTTAGCGGTTGTATTTTCCTCATGTTTTGAGCTGAATATGTTATACTTCATTTTTATTCCCTTCCAAATATTCTTCTGTAGTGTTGCTAGCACTGATTAAAAGATAGACCTATATCTAAGTGAAATCCTATAATTTTGACTTTTTACCTTTTTTTTATATGTGTACTTATAGGTACATATTTATATATGTATTTTGCCTATAATATATTAATTGTGGGTTTTCCCAAAATCTTATTCCTAGTGCTTTCCATGTGAATATAAAATTTTATTGCAGGGATCTTGATGTATTTCAGGGAGCGTTTCTTCTCTTTTCTTTCATTATCTGAAATCAGTGTGAGCATTGCAATCAATTTTAATTATACTAGTATTTCACTCTGAGTTTTATAGGAAGACCTGGCAGCAACAACTATAGTTAAGGTTGCCTAAGACTTTCCACTGTATAGATTCTGTACTTAAAAAGAGAGAGGGATAGAAATTGTATGTAAGGGTACAATAAAACATGTCAAGACGAGCAAAGTTAATTTTATCTTTGTTGCTTGAAAAACCAGAAGGATTTATTAGGGACTCTGACTTTATATTTTTAAATGCAATGTGTCTGAGACTGATATAATTTTAAATAATTATTGTTATGAAGTTCAGAAAATACTATAAAGATGGCAAAGACATTACTTCACAGTATTACTAAAGAAACAATTATAGAATTATCAGTATTTTAACCTGTAAAATATTTTCAAAATATATGTTTTCTGGAAATGTTGAAGACATATCATATACCTCCTTTCTTGTTTCTTTTCCCAGACCGCTGTCTAAAGCTACTATTAATGACATGTTGCAGTACTACTGTGATTTATTAATGCAAGTTGCTTTAATTATAACATCTTTAATACTGCTGAAGATGGTGAAGTATATATAATTATTTTTGTGAAAAAGAAAGGAATTATAAAACTCTAAATTACTGTTTTCTGTAATGTATTCCATTATTTCAAGTAGTGTTTTCTCTTTTTGCCCAGAATACTATTTATGAGCTTTGATTGCATCTATTTTTGTGTAAGCAGGGGAAGGTATGATTATTTTCCAAATATATGTGTTTAGTTGTTTAGTAACTAAACTTAGTATAGAGCCTGATCTAAGCTAATAGCACAAGTGTGTGGTAGACACATACCTCCACAATAAAAGATTCTGTGATCCTTTCATGAAAAGGTTGAAAGTCCTAGTACAAAGTTCACTGTAGTCAGCAGAATCTCTTTCCATAGGTGTATCCATTTGGCACTTGCAGAGCTGAAAAAGAGCTTTACTATTTGTATAAATGTTGTGGGCAATCTTGGTATATTTGCTAGTGAGGGATTCCTCAATCTGTAGCTACATCAAAAGAAACTGTTGGATCCACTCACAAAGCCACAGTAATAGTGGCACTAATAAAATCTCTGAAGGAACTGTGGACAAAGCTGCTCTTTGGGGACCAGTCCCCACTTGGCACCATTCAGGCAGGAGCTGTTGGCTGAGTACACTCAGAGAGGACCTCCTGTCCATTACATAACCCTTTTCTAGGGAAGGGAAGGGTCTTGAGAGGACTTGAGGGAGTAGGTATTCTGCAATATCTGAATTGCACATGTCCGAGGAAGCATAAGCTATACCAAGAGCAAAAAGTCGAGATACACAGGCTGTCTCATGCTCACAAGGCTTAGGGAGTCTCCTGTTCACATGGCATTTGCAGTGTTTATGGGTCTCAGGTTTCCACAGCTTAGGTGTACACTCTCTGTATCTGCTCTGTAATTGAGAGATTTAGTTGGAGCAGCCCAGAGCACAGCTAGAACACCTGGATGGTGCTGATTCTGGTCCTCAAGCTCTCTTTTATGTATCACAAAAGATGCTACAGTATTAGTCAGGATCCACAGGAGATCAGCTATAATGTAATTTCTGAGGAAAGAGACTGGTAAAACTAAATCATGTGTGACAGAGGTTTGTGCTGAATGGCAGTGGTATGTAAGATTCATCCCACTAAAATGTGTACATATAGGTGTCTGCACCTGAATTTTTCACCTTATGCTCTTGTTAATGGGGGGAAGTGTGCACCTCTGTATCATGATTTGTCTCATTCTGAGCCAGGTGTTTAAAGTGGCTCAGTTGAATCTCAACCAAAGAAATACCCATATCAGTCTTTCTGGCTTAAAGGGGAACTGAGATCATTTTTGTTCAGCTGTAAATATCTATACTGTAAACTGCTTCTCTTTACTGCTTATGGTTGCTGCAGAAATATTTGACAAGGAATACTTGCAGATCTGGATGTCAAACTTGCTGGGCACATATGCTCTCAGAGTTGGCAACAAAGGAGATAGGCAGACACAGTTTGATTATGGGGTGCCACCCTGATGACAGATGAAAGCAAGGATGTGTTACTTCAAGGTACAGTTGAGGGAAGAATGTCTTA
The DNA here is from genome assembly GCA_013396655.1 of Campylorhamphus procurvoides. Classification (NCBI taxonomy): domain Eukaryota; kingdom Metazoa; phylum Chordata; class Aves; order Passeriformes; family Dendrocolaptidae; genus Campylorhamphus; species Campylorhamphus procurvoides. The sequence continues at coordinate 1,777,580 of WBMV01009291.1, read as the reverse complement.
TGTCTGTTGCATGGAAGAAGTTGTGATATCCTCCCTCCCTTCCTGCGTATGAACTTGTTACTAGGCTTATGAACATCTGTATTTGGGAGTACTGGAATTTACATCTTTTTGTGTCTTGACTTGGATGAAAATACTTATATCCTCTGTCAGTTCAGACATTACTCCTATCATCTACTGCAGAGAGACCTCAGAGAGAACTCACAAAGGTAAATGGACCAGTGTTCCAGAGGATACCTACTTGCCTACTTGCCTGTCCTAGTCAAAGGCACTTAGGAGTTACCATGCCAGGTTGCCACTAAGATTAACTGGGTGGGGTTCAGTGAGAAGGGAGCAGGGGACTGATGACAGCAAGCTATTTATTGTTCTCCACAGCAGCAAGATAAACTGCCATTTTGACTCAGAGGTCCTGAGGTCAGTCAGGAGCCTTCCACTCCATAAGCCTTGAGAAGCTCCAGGAAGCTGGCACCAGTGAAGAACTGAGGACCAGCAGAGTCTGTAGGTAATGTGCTGGAATCCAGGGACTATCCACCGTGTGATCTACCCAAAATCTACCCATGACAGCGGTCTGTTACACCTGATGACATGTCAACACCCAAAACAGCCCACTGCTCTTACCAGATCTGGATGGACGAAATGGAAGGCAAGCTTGAAGAATAAGTATTGCATTATTATACTGAATAAATTGTAGCCTAGCAGTTGTTGTTACAGATTAAGTAGGATCTAAATGACTTAACACCTATGGGATCTCTGCCTATTGTTTTCTTCTTCTATTAGTTTACTCTCCTCCTTAATCTCTTTTTATATCATCTCTATTATATTATAAGTAATACAGTGTGTATTCAGTAACTGGGTTTACTTGCTGATCACCAGAAACTCAACTATCACTGGTAGCTGTGAAGGTAATGGAATTCCAGCAGGGAGAGCAACAGAAGACTCTGCAGCTCTGAAAGGGTAGGGTACCTCATCAAGTACTATGTAGTACAGCATCTGTGGAGGGTCACTAGAGGTTGATTACCTTCATTTTGTATCATGGAATGCATTAGGCTGAAATGACTTGTCTAAGATCTTAAGGCAATGACAGAGGTGGAAATAATCCCTGAAGGCAAATGCTGTATGTAACATATTTTCTGCAATTGTTCCTTCCATTAGATTTTTGCAAATTAAAAGAATAAAATAAAATTTCTGCATTAATGAACTTTTGGCTTCCATGTTTGATTTTAAATCCAAGGATGTGTCTGTCTTATGTCACTACTCATCCACTTTCTTAAGTCCACCTTACATGTAATTTTTAAATTTTCCCGGGTACAACTCCGCTGATTTCAATTTGTTGTAACTTACATTCTGAAGTCATGGGGCAGACTGTGGTCCAATAAGAGCAAGTAACAAGAAGATGTAAGAAAGCAATGGCTTAAGCATGGTGGGAACCACTACCATTAACTTTATGGCTGGTTTAGTTCACCTTATTCTAATTCCTTTGTATGTAAGTTAAAAGCCCTTTATATTCCCTAAGACTTTGAGGCAGTCGAGTATCTAAGATTTTAATCTGCTTGAAGTCACTGACAAAACTATTCTAGACTTCAGTCCAGAATTTATCTTTTGTACTACGGCCTAAAACTTAACCCACCATGTTCATCATCTTCATCCTCCAGTCTTAGCTGGAGCTAGCCTTAGCTGAGCCTGAACAATAATGAACGTTCTACAGAAATGGGTTTAGACATTAAAATCATCTGTCCTGCCTTCTCCTGTGCATCCTGGAGTTACAATATTGATACTGTACAAAACACAATCCTATTGTCGTAAAGTTAATAATATGGTCTGTTAGGCTTGTGAATACAAAGTGAGGGTTTATACTGTCTTCTAGCAAATCAGAGGAATGGTGAGATGTTTACTCACAAGAGGTATCTTGCCTAATTTCTCCATACTTGTCCATACTACATTGGCAGTTATGAAAGTAGAAACTATTGCTGTGTTTTTACACAGAAAGAGAAATTCTGCAAGAGAAAATTTAATGCAATTTGGACCATTTGGTAGTCTTCAGAATCTGCCATATTTTCCTTGCCACCCAAATTATTTTAACTTATGAGTAGTTTTGCAAAGCTGTTAGTATTATCTTCTCAGCTCACCCAAAGTTTTTGCATGACTTATTATCTATGATGAATCACAACATCTTTTATTCATAGAGTTATAAGTGCATTAAAGCTGTCAGGTATAATTTTCCACTTTTTCTCCTTTAGGTTCAGCATGCTTTCTGAAAAGAGGCTAATTTAATAACTAGGGAATCTAAGTTTTATAATCAAATTTAATATATTTGCCCAACTTGAATTTCAAATGGGATAACATTAAAAATGTGCTCGAAGAAGAAAGAGCAGAATTGCCAGTGGGCATTAAATTAGCAGCCTGAAAAATATCTAATAATGGTGTGATCAAGACTGTTATGATGATGAGAGAAGGAAGAAGAGGAATTCTATTTGTCTTTATCTGTAGCTTTTACATGTTGTGCAAACTGAAATGAAAGTTAGAACCTCAGCCCAAAGCTTCAGTTCAGGGGAGCGTTGTCTTTTTAGATTTTCTTGGTGACATACAGTGTGCCTATATAACATAGCACTGCAACTCTGCCTACAAAGCTCTGAATCACTGCTAGAGAAGTGGATGCTGCTCTTTGTGTGCATATATGAGCACTTGCCACTGTACACTGCGTACCAGACCTAATCCTGTAAATTCTGCATCCACCAAATTTCTGCTGAATTCTGGATAAGGTTTCTGCTTGGAAGGCTTCTGGATCAAGGTTTCATGTCAGAAAGAGCTCAATAAAAGGCTTGTTCAAAAACAAACAAAAGCCCAACAAAAGCAAATCTTTTCCTATTGCTCATATTATTCTTCTCCTCTGTGTCTTGGTCCCCTAACCCTCTTAACTAATTTTGTGGCACAGATTGTATTTTATTTACAGATATAGGTTAAACCAGTCTATTTTTTTGTGATCACATTAGTTTCATTTGTACTGTGGAGATTTTTATTCCTCAAAGGTGCTGCCAGCTTTTGTGTACACAATTTCAGCTTAGGTAGAGTTTTTGGTTTTCCCAAGGACTTCTACAGACTTTCAGATATTTAAAATATGAAGTTGTGGTTCTCTTTGATTCATCATCTGTTAAAGAATGTTGGCTGTACTAAAACTGGTAATGAGGTTAAACAAGAATACAAAAGAAATATTCCAGAGAATCAAAATTCATAGAGTATTCCTCTCCTGAAGGTACGTTACCACTTAGTAAACAGTGAGAATAATGGCCACACAAATACAAACAAAGAAAATTTAAAACAATCTCTGAAACTCTGTTTAGTATTAAAAAGCTTAACTGAAGGAAGAACTTGAGGTTTGAGCATTTCAGCTGAGCACTTTGCACAAAGAGGATTGTCTCTGTATGGATGTGGTACATCATTGACAGGACACAGTAAGTCAACTGTTAATCTGGCTCTGCTGTAGCTCTAACCCTCCACAGCTGAGAATGTTCACATCAGGAGGGGGAGGAGGAGGAGGAGTATGATATAATAACTCCTCACATTTCAGATGATATGTGTGGTACAATGCAGAGCCCTTGGTGCTGAAGGTAGTTTTGGCAAAGAGGTTGTGGCACAGGAGCCATAGCTGATACAAATACGCAGGGTCTCACTCTAAAATTCTGTATTCTTTCAGTCTCTGTTTTACATACATAGTTCTTTGAAGAATCTCATAGTTTGAGGATGACAAATTTGATAATAAAGTTGAAGAGAATCAGATTGTTACACAAAAAGAACTAAATGAACTTTTAGTAAAAGTGTAGGAACAAGATGAAATGTAATACCCAGCGTGAGGTCACTGGGTATTATTATTAAGAGCAAAATCCTAGAATTCTGCACTAAATGCTCAGTGATTCAGAGCTTGAGGACTCCATACATGAATAAATATTTCTTGCTTCACTCATCAAACAGCCACACCAAAGCATGACTAAGATGAAAGGCAAGGCTGTGGTGGAATGTGGAGCTGATGAGATAGCTCCATACTGAGCGCAGAACTGGAGAGATCAAAGATGATTGAACTGTGTTGATTGCACCTTCCTGAAAAGGTAAAGAAGCAGGGAAGTGTAAGAACCTTTCAATAATTATAAGCAGAGGGGAAACAACAAACTCCAGAAAACAAGACATAAAACCAGCTCGCATGACGTTGCAATCTCATAGTTTATGCTGTCAGCAAAATGAGATTGGATGAATTTCTGCAGACTCAACAGTAACTGCCATGCGGCAGCAGTTAGTACTATTGAAATACTGGAACCGAAGGGAACCAGCTAGGCTGTAGTGACTGGGAACAGATGTCCTCCGAAGAGCATGAGACAGCATTCTGCAGTGTGAGAGAAATCCTTGCCTGTCAGTCTAAACTGGTGATTTGTTTGGTGAACTGGAACAAGTATCTCTCATGAGATAGGAACTTTTTGTCAATAGATACCCAGTCTGGTTCTCAGTGAAGTTGAAACAGTACTTTTTTGTAAAGGCAGCCTAATGGATATTCATTTTCAGCAGTTACATGTATTCTAAATATCAGCATTAGGACTTGCAGGGGTGCCTGCATTTGTGAACATATTCAAGAAGGAGTTCAATGTCAGGAACAGTTCCTCTCCAGCTTAGTGTGAATTAACGTTTTGTAATGATCTGGGCATAACTGACCTTGAATTGAGCAGTTGAATTGAACCTGTTGAATTAAGACAGGTTAAGCTCATGCGCTTCTATACAATCAAGCAGTTGCTACTGGAGCCGCTTGTGTGAATCTTGCCTCAGGAGGTTTCAGGTTGCTGCCTAATATTTTTGGCCAGTGGACTGAAGTAGGATTTGCATTTGCAGCCTGACAAGGGTAGCTGAAGTCCTGAGGGTCAAAGGAGCCACACTGAGCCCTGAGTCCCTGAACACACAATAGCTGCAAGCTGTATGCTTGTGCTGCCCAGCTAAAGTGAAGGGGAGCAGTCAGACTGCTCTGTGTTTAACAGGAAAAGAAGTAACAACTATGTTCTCTGTGTTTAAATGCTGTTCAAAAGATGCAAAAAAATACCATTTTACCTTCTGCTCAGGAATAGTTTAAGAACTACTCGACAGGAATTGCTAGGAAGGCCAGTTACAGGCAGAATTTAGTACTGAACTTTGAAATGTTCTTTGTTTCATGGTGTATATTGCATGCTGTCTTGTTGCCTGCACCAGCTTTTTTTCTCAGTTCGCTTAAGAAGAATCATGTAAATAAAAAGGTACCATGAATAAAAAAGTACCATGCTTATTAGTCTTCTTGGCAGTTCATATCTGTTCTCCATAACCTGGCTGGATTACCCATGTGACTACCCAAATACTCTAAAACAAAGATCATAGCTGTATGTCCTATGAAATAGGAAACCATTAGCGATTTCTGTGTATCCTGTGAAATAGGAAACCTGTAGTGATTTAAACTGAGTTGACATAGTTTTCAGAAGGGCTAAGGAGGTATGGAGTGATGTAAAGAGAGTATTTTAAATTTTCATGTGAAAAAATACCACAGATTAATCTCACTACATAAAGACCAGGCCAGGAATTTAAAACAGCCAGGAGCTTAAAATCAGGCACTGAAGTCCTTATCCTTACTTAGGCCATAAGTAAATAAATAGTTAAAGACATTGAAGAGTTACATCAACCCCATGCAAGGCTATAGATTTGGTGAAGAGTGGCTAGGAAGCTCCCTGGTGGAAAAGGACCTGGGGATGCTGGTTGACAGCAGCTGAGCCAGCTGTGAGCCCAGGCGGCCAAGAATGCCAGTGACATCCTGGCCTGTATCAGCAACAGTGTGGTCAGCAGGACTAGAGCAGTGATTGTCCCCCTGCACTGGGCACTGGTGAGGTTGCACCTTGAATCCGGTGTTCAGTTTTGGGTCACTCACTACCAGAAAGGCATTGAGGTGCTGGAGCCTGTCCAGAGAAGGGTAATGGAGCTGGCAAAGGGTCTGGAGCACAAGTCTGATAAAGAGTGGCTGAGACAGCTGGGAGTGTTTATCCTTGAGAAGAGGAGGCTTAGGGGACCCCTTATCACTTTCTGCAACTACCTGAAAGGAGGTTGTAGCCAGGTGGCTATTGACCTGTTCCCCCAGGCAACAAGTGACAGGATGAGAGTAAATGGCCTTAAGCTGCACGAGGGGAGGTTTAGATTGGTTATTATGAAAAAATTCTTCATGTGTTGTCAGGCATTGGAACAAGCTGTCCAGGGAAGTGGTGGAGTCACCACCCCTGAAGGTATTTAAAGGTTGTGTGGGTGTGCCACTCTAGGCACATGGTTTAGTGGTGGTGGACATGGCAGTACTGGGTTAATGGTTGGACTCTATGATCTTTGGGGCCTTTTCCAACCTAAACAATTCTAGGATTCTATGAAGAGATCTTAATGGACTGAATTTTCTCCATGTACTTTCTGCAGTTCACTTACTGAGCACTTATGGGAGATGTCTTCAGAGGTTTTGAACGTAATTGCGCAAAATAGACACCAAGGACAGATCTGAGACTCTTAGCCTTTCAGTCTTAATTTAGGCTCTATTTTTTGAATATTTGCACTTATAGAATGCATAATTTAAAATTGTTTCAGTAATGGGAGTTATTTGATTCTCTGTTCTTGAAGAGAGACTCCACTTTTAAAACATCCTTATAAATGACCTACTCTTTTCAAAGCACATTACCAGTATGGTTATTTTTCAAGTGTGGCGTTTGTATGTCTTGTAGATTTAGTTTTGCTTTTCATAAATGCTAAGAAATAAGCTTCCTTCTCACTGTTAATTGGCAATGCTAGTGCCTTAATTTTTAGTGGCTTTGAAATAAAATTTCAAAGTGAATTTGAAATGTTTTATAGCCTTTGCATTATATAGGCTTTATTTAAACCCAAGGAAAATTGCACAATTTGCTCTTGTTGTCTGAATACTGTACAAAGATGTTTAAAATGACTAGACAAAAAATTATGAAATCAGCATATGACTTAAATTATAAATAAAAAATGGCAACTACTGGACCAAAATCTGCATGCAGGAAAAATTTAGTGACAGTCATCTACAGAGAAGATTATTCAAGAACATTTACTAAGTCCTCTGTCCTCACACTTTTGAAGTCAAGAGTGGAGCGGCAGATTTTGAGCAGCTGGACTACAAACAGTCTTTCAAAAAATTCACTGTGTGACCGTGTAAGTGTTTAAGCAATCCTAGATCTTTTACTCATCTTCCTGTGCTTGGTGCACCTGGGCTTTGCTTTCATCTGTCCTTGTATAGTGCCTTCCACAGTTTTCTAATTATGTAAGCTGTGACCAAGAACGGCCCACAAATTCTGAGTGTTTGCAATGATGAACTATAAGAGGATTTTTTACCTGAGAGAATAAAAGATTCAAATGTGCTTCTCAGAGCTCCAGCAATGGAGCGGTGCTATGACAGCTTACCTAAGCAGAGAGTTTGATTCATTTTTTTTTTCGTAATGGGGTTTGCAGTATCATCACCATTACTCCACTGGCAGACTCAACCAGAGAACATCTCTCCAGAGAAGGGAACAAGCTCTATATCAGAGCTCTCCTTAGCAGAGCTCCCTCAGCAGAGCATTAGAAGCAAGTTCCCAGATACAGAGCTGGAACACTCAGATGATTGCAAGAATACAAGGTATGAATTCCAGAAAGTTCAAGCAAATTCCTTCTGCTTGTTCGTATCAAGATTTATACAAATAGCATAACACAAGACTTGGCAAGATAATTTTCCTTCAGTTTTGCCATGTGTTTCTTCACAAGCCTGTCCCCCATTAAAAAAGCAGGATACCTAATACTAGATGTCTGCCTGATGTCTCAACATTTGCATGCATACTTCTGTTGGCTGCAGTGCTACTGCAGTAAGGGCAAGGTAGTCACAGCCAATTTGTCTGTATCTGCAGAAGTGAGTTCTCAGTGCTTGGTTTTGCTATAAAGTCAGTCCCTGAGAATCCCTGACAGTAATTGTAATTCTTGTCCTCAAACCTAGAGCAATATTTAAAGCGGAGGAAGCACAGGAACCTCCTGAATAGTTTCTTTCCCCATCGCCTGTCAGTGATTTCACCGCAATGCCTAGAAAAAGCAAAGTAGTTCAGACGGCATCTATTTCTGGCATGAAATCCTAGTTGTGGATTCCCAGGGCTGATGTGTTTTTCAGACCCTCTGATGAATTTCTAAGCTCTGTTGGAATAACAGCTTCTGGGAGGGGACTGGAATTCCTATGGTGGATTTCAGGTTCGCAGACTTTGATGAAATCTAAACAACAGGGTGGGAAAGCTGTTTTTTGTCAAGAGCAGCTATGAAGGCAGAGAAGCAAATTCTTGTCAGTAAAGAGCTTTTCATCTCCTTGTCCCATTTTTCTGAGAAATGAAGGGTAGGATGTGGAAACCCAGTGTGAATTTTGAGGGGTGGGAGCAGAGGAATGGGGATTCTTTTCTGTCTGCTCCTCTGCAGGGAGGAGATATCCCAGGTAGGGATAAAAATACAGCTGGGTACTCAGAAGTGTGTTGGTGACCTCATAAAAGCAATGCCTTGAGAGCCAGAGAGAGGAAGGGAGAGTTACATTGAGGCCTGTGTAGTAGCTTGGAAACACTATTGTTAGTTTCTTTTTCTGGGAAGCCTGATTTTTACTTACTTTAAACGTAGAAGAGACCGCTGTTGCTGTTTATTAACTCCCTGTATAACAGGAAACATGGACTGCAGCTGTTCATGGCAAAGATCTGGAGGAGGAAAACTCCTTATCTGAAACAGTTTAGTAATTGCTGCATCACGGGCATTTCCAATTCTTCACCAGCACATGGGACATTGTATAAAATACTTCTGGTGACTCACAACAGCATGTGAAAAGATTACACTGATGGCAATTTGTACAGTGCAGTCTCTTCTCTCCCCCTTCACCTTTTGCCCAGTTTCTTTGTAAACTTATTCAAATTGGGCAAACAGAAGTAGCATAAACAAAAGATGGCAGTCCTTTATGGGGAATGGCTTAGTAATCTTACAGTCCCTCAGCTCCCCACATCTACTGGCTTCTCCAGAGCAGTCCCTTTCCTCCCTGTGCAAGGGGAAGGGTCTCCAGTCTTTCTGTAAAAGCAGTAAGTTCCGAAGAAACAAGCAAGATTCTAGTCAGAGATGCTTTTGTCTTGGCCAGCCAAAAGGAAAACATTAGTACATACCCAGGGTAATTATTTAAAACAAATGGTTATATTATTTTCTGTCCCTTCACATCACTGAATCAGAGTGCAGTTACATACTTACATACTGTTGAGTTACTGGTGAAATAGCAACAGAATGATTAAGAAAATCATCAGGCAAAACCACGCAAAATATGTTAGTTATCAACAAAGTAATTGGATAGCATTTAAGTGAATAAAACAGACACAGGCATGCAGAGGATTATAATATCTGTAGCCGCAAGTGGAGGTTTCCAAGTGACTGCATTCCAAGTGACCCAACTATATTCACTACTGGCAAACAAGGACTACTTTGTCATCACTACCCTACCTCAATGAACCGCAACGAGAGGAGACAGTCACCCAAGAGGTATCACTGTTTTCCAAAGTATAGGAAATTATAAATGAGAGAGGAGAAAAACTTTGGAAGGGAAGAAAAACTCAAATTCTGGATTTTGTTAGGTGGCTGAAAACTGTATTTCATGAGAAGGATAACTTTTGAGCCTGTTGTGGTTAGGTAGTTACAACAGTTCAGAGGGAAAATGTAATATATATAACTGGAAATATTAAAAATGGGTGGGGAGGGAGAAAAAGTATAAAATTTATTTACAAAATGGTAAAAGTGATAACATGATGAAGTCAAGCTGAAGACTGCAGGAAGAAAGTCAGTCAGTGATAGTTTTTAGAAGGAATGCAAATTTTCTAAAGCATTTGTACAGCAAGAATTCCTAGTGATGGTGTAAGATCTTTTGTTAGACGGAGATAGTAAATTTAAAATAATGTATGAAAGGATTTGTATCTGGGAAGGAAGAAGATGATGGCAATGGGGATATGGAGGATTCTTAGTAAACACAGGCTAGACAACTTAAAGAACTGATCTTCTGATGGTGTGTCAGAACATCCCAATGAGTGCAGATGTCCTCCCTTCCCCAAGCACAGTCTCCAGCATCACTTCCACTCCACTCAGCTGTGGGCTTACTGAAGAGCTGCCTCCAGGTCTCTGCGTGGCAAGGCTATGCCCAGGGGTCCCTTGTCCTCGCAGACTTCTCTCTTCCTCAGTAGCAGCAGCGGGCACAGGATTCCTGTCCAGCAACTGGGATGACCAGCCCTGAGCTCCCCCTTGGATCCCCATCCATTGCTCAGCTCGTCCCAGCTACGGGAACATGGTCAGCCACCATGACCAGCTGAAGGGATCTCGAAAGACGTATTGTGCCTCTGACTGCCCCATTATGGCCTTGCTCGTCAGCTCTTGGTGCTGCTGGTCGGGCCCGTGGCGCTGAGTCCCCCTCCCGGAGCTGGTTGAGGACAGGCACCCTGGACAGGCGCTGTCCGCGGAGCGCTCCTCCTGCTGCGCTCCCAGCCGGGCTGCCCGGGGCCGGCAGCACGACCGCCCGGCACCCAGGGCACGGCCTGGCACTCCTGCCCGCTCTGCCACTCCGTCCCGCTGCGGGGCCGGGGCTCCGGCGGGGCACGGCGGGGCCGCCCCGCTGCCTTCGCCCGCTAGAGGGCAAGAGAGCCCCGCACAAGCGCGGCGGGGCGGCTGCCCGTGCCCCGCAGCCCCCGGCCCGCCGCGCCCGGACCGCTCCTGCCCCCGGGGGCAGCCCCAGCGTGCCCGCTGCAGCCCCGGCTCAGGACGAGTCGGGAGAAAATTCTCTGGATGGCCACGGTGCCGTAGGGGGAGAGGTAATCCCTTCCGTCGGGAAAGCTGTCAAGGCCTTTGGCCATTCCAGAAAGCGGGCATGAACCATCACGGGGCTGGCGCGGACTTCCTCCATCGGGGCGACGGCACACCGGCCTGCTGCTGTGCCTGCCACAGTGGGGGGAACACACGCATCTCCTGCAGAGCTGGGCAGGCACCTGCAGAGAGGCACCTTCTCCCTGGCCCGGAAAGGCGATGATGAGCTGGTTGCTGGCTGCAGCTCCAGTCTAGCACTGGTAAGTAGCACCCAGCTGTGGTCAAGCCTTGGCTGGTGTATGAATGCCGCCTCATCCTTCAGTTGGTGAACTATCTGCAAAGGAAGTGTTCAGCCAAAGGAAGAGCCTCAGGGATGTCCTGCAGCCCGCTGGCAAACCCTGCTGAGCCTGCATCCGCAGATGAGCACTGACAGCATGGGAGCATGAAGAAGGCAGAAACCTCTGATTAGACACGGTGCGTGCTTGGGCAGGAAAGGTACACAAGGCAAAGCACTGGCAGTGGCAAACGTTCTCACAGTGAGTACTTCTGTGAGCCATGCCACAAAAATTGATTGCCATGTGGAGACCTGTGTGGTCACCCACACAACATGGCAACTACCATTTCCTCCCCTTTTCTCCTTCCAATCAGTGGCACTTTGGCTCTTGACCTGGAGGGACTTGCAACACCACGGACAATCAATTCATTACTAAAAACAGCAGATACAAGCCATGTACAAATAAACACATCACAGAAACTTCAAATATATTTGGCAGCTTTCATGCTTACATCCCCCTATCTACTTTCAAGTATGACCAACAAGGACACACATTCCAAAACACTGTGTTGACACCTGTGTTAATGCACTCAACTGTATCTGACTGGTAATGGTATTACTTTTGTGCTTAAATTAAGGTATCTTAAAACATGGACCCTTATAACTCCCTCCCAAGGATCGTCACAAAAGTCATATTGTGCTAATGCTTATTTATTTATGTGAATTCACTAAATCTTGTACACAGCAAAACACCATAACAGCATGAAAAATCCATGTCAGATACCCCACTGTTTCTGCGTATTGCATGGTGACACTGACATTTTCTTGGGCTTTTCCATCTAAACTGCATGTTTTACACATCTCAGATGTGAAAATTTGATGAACTGGGAACACGGCCTTTTCTGTTGTCTTCTGGAATTCTAGTAGGAATCTTTTTGATCATAAATACTGCTATTTTTTTCTACATTGAGAAAGCAATTACATTCCTCCAGCTCAAGTTTTCTAAACTTGTAGGCATTTCTTATGTTAATCCAGTTAACCTGACTCACATGGCTTTTTGTTTGGTTGGTTTGGGTTTTTTTGTTGTTGTTTTGTTTGTTTGTTTGTTTTCACAAACATTGTGTCTATTTCCAGGCAATCTAATGTTTCACAATCGTGACTTTCAGTAATTTTTCATTGCTGAAGTGACTTGAGTTTTCTTTGGAGTGTGAATTTGTGTAGCTATATTAATAGTTTGGTGCCCTCACCACCCATTCTGGGGAAATTCTTAATCACATGTATAAAGCAGCAGGTGGGATCCATCTAGTCCTATCTAGACCTCTGTCATGTAGAAGTCTACATCTAATATAGGCTCTCTTCATACACGAGGAAGAATTAAGCATCTTTAGAGCATGAGTCATGTCATCCTAAAGTAGACGCCTGGAATAGGTCAGATGATTTGTGCCCTAAAATTGCTCCTATTTATCTATGTTAAAGAACAAGTAGCTTATATCTTGATCTCTCCATTCTAGCAGCCTCAAATGAGATGAAATTAATTAATAGCATATCCCGGTTTATATCATGCCTCAAAATAGCCTAAAATCCTTATTTGTCAAGAAAATGGAAAATATTATTACTTTTTATATTATTCTCCATTTATAAAAAGCAGCTTTTAAAAGTTTTCTGCCTCAAGACATTTTAGTAAAAATAGCAAATGACATGAGTTTCACAGGAAAGTCATAACACCACTCGTTTTAATAATATAAGTCTTTCTTTCTGCAAGGTTGGGAAATAAATTAGTTAGATACATTGAATGTCCAGAATAAGATCCTGTATTCTTGGTCAAAATATGCAATTTGGGGGAATGAAAAAAAAACCCACATAAACCAAGAATGAAAGCCATTTTTTAATGATAGGCCGATTTATTTTTTAAATGACACTCGAAAATTGATATGTGAAAAGATAATTTAAATCTGAACTGGTTGGCAGAATACAGGTAAAACAGTTTTATTTTAAAAATGTCATAATATCTAAAACTTGACAGAGGTGTCACATTAGTGTGGTACATGTGAGGACAACGTGTGCCAGGAACTCCTCAAGAAATGCAGGATCCTTCTGACCAGCTCTGCTCTCAGGAGTTAAAATCCCGCATAAAGCTGATGAGTAAGCTCTTGATGACTCACTGTGGCAGATGCAGTCTTTAATTCCAGGAGGGTATAAGGGAAGTGGGTGTGAATCTCGAGTAGAGGGAAGCTAGGGATGTTCCTGCCTCAGTGTTTCGGGGATAAAAGTGTAGGTTTTTAATGCAGCCCCAGCTATCAGCAATGCCAAACTTCTGTAAGGAGTAAGTTTGACATTACACATCACACATACATTTTATGTGAAGCAGGGTTGGAACACCACCTACTCACAGATGGGTATAATTTTGGGGATGTCCTGCATAATTCATGTGTGGCTTTGATACTTATGAGTAATTCAGACATCAAAGCCTCAACTTAGATAACACTTTTATAACACTAAACTTCCTATAGCAAATAACCTGTGGGTTTTCATTTAAGGTGCTTTAAAAAAAAAAAGGCAACTATACCAATACTTTCTTCTTTACTTTCAGATATTTTTCATAAGGTATGTTGGTGTGAAGCACAAGATAGAAAATACTATGAAGCCTGAACTAGATAAAAAAATTTAAATTCCATATAATACTCTTCATGGCAACCAGAAATGTAAATTTTAAAGCGCTGAAAAGAAGCTGGAAACCTCTTCCTCTGGTGCTTCTAGATGGAGAACCCACCAGATACCAGGCCCATGGGTCACTTGGCAATATTCCCTCTGCTTTGCCAGTGGCACAAACCTTCATTTTTCAGCAGTCCAATTTCCTAACAAGCAATTTTATGTTCTCTTCCAAGTTAGCCATTATGCATGGAAAAATCTCTCCATTAATAACCGTAAAGCTCCTTTATTGTTCTCCTTCAAATCTCCTTAAAACTTCCTTCTGACACCAAACACTTGTCACTGGCCAGGCCTGTTGCTTTTTATTCTCAAGGCTGTTTTTCCCTTATCCTTCCCCCATGGGTCTGCACTATACACCTGTTGTCTTTCATCATGGGTTAAGATCATAAGCTCTTTGGGCATAGACCATCTCTCTTATTACATGTGTCTACAGTATCCGACACAATGGGACTGTGAGCCCTGAACGGGGCCTCTGGGTACTGCCATGATCCAGTTGATAAAGAATAATGATTTTTGACATGGTGAGTTCTGCAGTTTTTCCCAAGTCATTCTGCAGTTGTTCACGCTGATATAACCAGTGTGTATGTGAGAGCAGTGTCCTTAAACCTGATATACAGGGTAAATGCTTCGAAACTATTTGCCAGAGAGCAAATGACTTTCCTGCTTTGATGTTAGGGGGTTTTCTGCTCTTGCACATAGAAATGCATGGACTGACACACAGCAACTGTTTCTTTTTGTGGGTTTGTACAGAACTAGAGGGATGTGACCCTGCTCTGAAGCTTCTGCATCCCTCAAATTGCAGTAAAGACTGATAAGAGTCAAATAAAAGCAGGGGTAGCTCATGCACCGCTGGCATGTGACAGTTCCCTAAAGGTCCATGGGGATTCAGGACACAGCCTTTTCCTGCTGCAGTTTCCCTGCTAGACATGGAAACTCGTCTTTCTCCCGTCTCTCGTGTTTAGTCACACTGGCAAGTGGGGGATGCAGAAAGGCTGCACCAGTCAGAGCTGGACTGCTGGCTTTTGTGGTGGGAAGGCAAGGAGAACCACCCCCTTCACTGCATGCCCATCGAGTAGGAGGACATGCAGAGTCGATTATTTTTAATTAACCCCCTTGTAAAATTCTCCTGCTCTAGAGTTTTGTTTCCAGGCTCCACCAATGACCTTCCTGGACTCCGCTACCTCAGCGGTGCATATCATCATTCACACCATGCAATCTCTCCCCTCAGCCCCCAAGATATTATGTTTCTTCTCCTTTTCTCCCTGCCCCTCTCTCTCCCCAATACTCCGAGAAGAGCCTGTCTTCAGGTTTTGCGCTCAATTCAAGGGGTTGCTGGAGTGCCCTCTCCCTTGTGCAAGGCTCTGCATCGTGCCTGGTCCTTGAGCTCTTCTCAAGAATCCTTCTTTCTGCAAAGGCAGGAGACCCTCTGTCCCTTTGCTGATTAACACAGCTGTTTTCGAAGGGCAAAACCCCAATAACACCAATCCTCGGCATCATAAGAAGAAACAGAAACCCTCTACTCCCCTTGTCGGGTCTCTCCCGACAGTTTTAAATAACTTTTTTTTTTGAGGGTGTGGGGTGGGAATGAGAACACGTACTTCGCATCGCACCCCCGTCTCCCCTCATGCCACCTCCTGGCAGTCTCTTCCTTCCCTCCACCGCGTTCTTAAAACTGGGGCCGAGCCCGGGCGCGGGCAGCCCCGGTTCGCCCCCGGAGCGTTCCGGGTGGTGGCAGGGCCCCAGCTCGTACCCGCACCGGCATCCCCGAAACTGCCCCCCCTCCGGCAGGTCAGGGGCAGAGCAGGGGTGCTGCGGGCTGCCGGGGCGGGGGACCAGAGTGGAGAAAGGAAAAAAATGCGGCGTGGGCGAGANTGCGGCGGGGCCGGGCCCCGGGCCGGTCTTGGGTTGGGCAGGCAGGGCGCTGCCCGCCCCGCTCGCCCCGCTCCCCCCGCCAATGTCACGGGGGACTCGGGCTATGCGGGCATCTCCCGAGGAGCCCGCTTCCCGCAGCGGGCGGGCGCGGTATATTTAGCATCGCGTCGCTTTATTCCTCCCCCAAAGTTTCGCCCACTTATTTATTTATTTGCCGGCGAGCGCCGCGCTGCCGCAGAGCGGCAAGAGCCGCTCCGCGCCGTGCCGAGCGCTGGAAGCGGCTCGGTATTGCAGCAGGTAGGGCTGAGCGCTAGGACCTCGGAGAATCCTTCCAGCAGCAATCAGGACTACCTTAAACCCAGCCCAATGCCTCTTCCTGCGCCACTCTGCGTGCTGGATGGAGATCCACAGTCAAGAGCTGCAGCTCAGTGCTGGAGTACAACATTTCACAGGGAGCCCTGCAGAAGCAACACCTGTTTCGAGCCAGCCAAGAAAGACACAAGCACTTGTATGTTGCTGCTTTGCTTGTGGATCGTCAATAATCCTAAACCAGTGGACATCTGCTGAGCCTCCTGAGAATTCTGGATAATAGATTTGGACGTCAAAAGTTTTTTTTCCTTTTTCTTTTTTCCTTTTTTTTTTTTTTTTGGATTTATCTCAGCCAACAACGTGAGATTTCCCCCCTCCCCCTTTGCAGGATTCATGCTGATGTATGCAGTCTGTTATAGAGTAAAAACAGCGCATGCCTTTCTGGAATCAGAATCCATAAATCCTGACGTAGCCTGTGCATCTTAAAAAAAAAATCCCTATAACGCCTAGGTATTTAAGTTGCTATGGTCATTCTTATCTTAAACCAAATGGAGAAACTACGGATTTTTTTCTTTATTACAGTTGGATGGGCTGAAGACCGTATTGCTTGCTAAGAGCTGGGGATATATGCATTTATATAGATATACACATCTATATGTTTATAAATATGTCAGTGTGTGAGTATAAAGTGGTGGTTTCTTAGACTAACTGGTTTGACCTTGAACCTGTACCAGTCAAAACAGAATATTACTTTTATTTATGCATTTAATGGATTGAAGAAAGAACATTTTCTCTGTAACTGCGCTAGGGAGGGGAGAGGAGTGGAATATACCTAATCTTATATCTCCTGGGTTTGGCACCATCATTATTGTTTATTCTCATTCTCTAAAAGCAGAATCTTCTGATGGCTCCCTTAGGTGAAGTTGGGAACTATTTCGGTGTGCAGGATGCAGTACCCTTTGGGAATGTACCCGTTTTGCCGGTGGATAGTCCGGTTTTGTTAAGTGACCACCTGGGTCAGTCTGAGGCAGGTGGGCTACCCAGGGGGCCTGCGGTCACGGACTTGGACCATTTAAAGGGGATCCTCAGGCGGAGGCAGCTATACTGCAGGACTGGATTTCATTTAGAAATCTTCCCCAATGGTACTATCCAGGGAACCAGGCAAGACCACAGCAGATTTGGTAGGTATTATCCTTAACCCTTTAGTGGTCATGTGATGAAATAATGGGGCAGAACTGCGGGCGGGGGGACGGTGGGGGGGTGGTGTGGGTGCGAGGCGGGCGGGAAGGGGGTTTTGTGCTGATGGCTGAGCCGCCGAGGGGGAAA
>WBMV01009291.1:1654847-1759907 GCA_013396655.1 Campylorhamphus procurvoides | reverse complement strand
CGAGCGGCACCACCGCGGCGGAGCAGGAGCCCTCGCCGAAGTCGCCGGGTGTTTAGTAGCGATGTTTGTGCAGCCTCAAGTTCTGCCTAAGAGCAGACTCGTATTGGGAGGTGGTGGTGGCGGTGGTGGAATTTTTGCTCGGGACGTTTCTGCTGAATGATTTGATTTCGCGAGTTTAAAGGGTTTTTAATCATTAACCACCACAATTTAAAATTCACCGAGTTTCCTGGAGGGAGTGGCTCTCGTCCTATACGCAAATTGACGAGGGCTTTTCTTTCGTTTTCTCTGCCGATTACCTGCCCTAGTAACTGCCCGAACTGCACACCCAGGCTGGTTCGCTGCTCGGCGAGGATTTACCGGCAGCGCCCGCCGACCCGCAGCGGTGCTTGCCGCCCGCCCGAGCCCGCACCCACAGCTGTGCGGCGTTGCCGGTGGCCGGCGCCCCGGGAAGGAGGGAGCGCAGGTGGGGTCGGGAACCCGCCGGGAATCCTGCGCCAAAATCTGCCTTTCCCGAGCTATGTGGCGTGTCAGGCTGGCAGCGAATTTGAAGGAGCATTCCCTGGATTTCCTTTCCAGAGGACGTTATTTGTGACTCAGCAGCGAGGGCTGAAGGGCTGATGGCCCCGGTCGCTCCGGAGAGCCTGTGCATGCACACATGCACACGCGAGTCCAGTGGGCCTGGAGCTTCTTTGCTGCTAGGGAGTCTGTTAAAGGCTCGGCAGACTGAATGCATGAAAGTAACTAAAACAGCCTGGATGAGCTGGTTGATTGGGTTTTTTCTTAAGGGTGACGAAAATATGCCAGGTTAGCTCGCCACGCTCCCAGCTGTTGGAAGGAGTTAACTTGTGAGTGAACTAACCTGACAGCGCTTAAATTCGGTCGTAAAAACAAAGTCCTGTGGTGATTTCTTTTCTCTCTTTGTATTTTAATGCCAGATGTTGAGCGATATCTAAGCTGTATTTTATTGCTTTGTGAAGCTGTTTAGATAGTGCCGGTGTTGTAGGAGATGATCTCCAAAGGGCTCAAAAGGGAGGGGGGGCGGGGGAGGACTGTGGCTCCCGCATGGTCGCAGGTTCATCCTCTATCCCCCGCCATCCGCTGCTCCCTGACACTCTCACGCTGCTTACAGGCTCTGCTTCCCTCCCACGCCGCCCACCCGCCTGGGGTCCACGGGGGTGGGTGCGGGGTAAGGGGAGCGCCGCGTCTCTCCTGGGGGCGCAACATCCACGCTTGCTGGCGAGAAAAAGTGCGGAAAGTGTTTCGGGCAGCCGCGCAGTAAAGGGAATGGGGGCGGGCGGATTTTGCAGCTAGGCGTTTTCCTTGGCACAGGCAGACGCCGTGCGTAGCTGCTGAGCTGCCGCCGCAGGTTCCCCGTGCCCGCTGCGGTGCGGGCACAGAGCGGCGGGCGCGGCGCTGTGCGGGGCCGGCGGGGGAGGCGCGGTGCGGGGCCGCAGCAGGTGTAGGGCGCTGCGCACCGGCAGCCAGGGCGGCGAGGGGCTGGCTGCCCCCGGGGCCCCGCCGCCCCCAGAGGAGGGCCGCCAGCTGTTCCCTTCTCGAGGCGGCCGTGACCACATTATTCGCGGCGTCTATTTTTAAAAATGGCTATCCAGCCACAGTTGTAGGAAGCTGACAATTCCGAGGAACAGCCCTTCCACCTCTTGCAGCGTCTTGGCTTTAAATAGACTGAATTTTGTTTGTCCTTGCCGGTTTGATCTCCCTCTCCCCCACCCAGGACGCGCCCCAGTGATAACTCTTCTCCCATGAAGTGCGCCGGTGATGCCCCTGCTCACTCCAGGGACGGGCAGACCGGACATGGCAAACCCACGGGATGCGTTGGGGCTCCCGGCTTCTCTGGGAGAGGGAAGATGATCTCGGTGCTTTTGTATCGATGCCGTGACATTGCTGTTGTGTTCGCGGAGAGGTCACCGAGGAGCAGATGCTATTTGAGTTTTGGTGAATGTAAGGTCTTCTGATGATCCTGGGGAGGTCTGCATCCCACTTTGGGAGCTGCTCGGGGGAGAGCGGGCTTACATGGTCTCCTCCGAGTGTGTTCAGGGAAACCCCCGCGCGCGCGGGTGTGTGAGTGTGGGGGTACGCGTCAGAAGGAAGTTTTCCTCCAGGAATAAGGAGGACAAAGAGAAAACACCGGGGGCTGCGCGTAAACTCCTCTCTGAGCTCTGCCCTGTGGGAATCCCCCTCCCCACACACACGCACACACCTCTGGAGAGACATCAGATAAGAGTAATTCTTTTGTGATGCTATGTTGGATGTGTGCCTATTGCATACAGTAAACCGAGCCATATTGTGTGTCTCTACTCGCCCGGTTCTGGGAGCCCTGGCATTTCGCAATTTCTGCAGCAAGATGTCCATCTCCAAGAGAAAAGCTCCCCGGGAGAGCCCGGCTCGGTGCCCCCCGTAATGTGATCTCAGGTGATCAAAGCCTTATCTCTCCTGGGTCACAAAAGAAATTTTTTTGATGCAGTCTCCTTTAGTCTAGGGCATTGGCTAGACAGTAGAGTCATTGTAAATTCAGGAACTCTGTAACAGCGGAGAGGCGTGTCTCTGTGCGTCAGCACAAGTACTGCATGCACAGCATTAAAAAAATAGGAGCATGCAGGAAAAGGAAAAAAAAAAAAGCTTGTCAGCAGGTGACCTCCGCTCCCCGGGACCTGCTGCTACAAGGAACCGCTGCGTTCATCATCCGCGGGAGCCGCGCAGCCGCCCGCCCTCCCGCCTCCCCGGCCCGCCCTGCCCGCTCCGGCGCTGGGCTGNTGGTTTTTATGGGGAGGGCAGGGCGCCGAGCAGCCTCGGTAGTTTCCCCCGCTATTGAGTGTTGCAGAGGGGAGGGGATGAGGAGGGGGAGCGGGCAGGGGTGCTATAAGAGCCTGAAATTGAAGCAGGGCCCTGCTGCCTGGCGGAGCTGTGTCTGCGCTCCCGTCTTTTAATTGGCATCATGTGGGGGAGCGGGCGGAGCGGTGACAGCTGCGACAGGCGGGACGCATCCCGGAGGAGCGCTCAGCCCCCGCTCAGCCCCTCGCTGCAGCCTAGGCCGGCGGCTCGGAGCAATGGAGGGAGCCCCCGGAGGCGCCGGGAAAGCCCCTTCCTTCCCTCGCCCCGTCACCGGGCTGTCCTCCCGGCGGCTCCATCGCCAGGGAGGGCTCCGCTGCTCTCCTCGGGGTGGGAGGTCGCCCGACGCGCAGCAGCCCCAGGAGAGTAGGGTCCGGAGGGTCCCTCAGTGCTCCCCTTGCCTTCGCTTCCCGTACAAAGAAGAACTGGCTGGCAGAGATACTTGTTTACCGTCTTCATTGTTTTCTTCGGTGTGTTAGAGTGCCAAGGAGAAGCTAAACTGCTCCAATGCATAGATACAAAGAAAGCCTATGTGTAGCCAATGACAAATATGTGCAAAGGGCAAAGCAGCAACAACAAGAAACCCGTGTTGTTGCAGAAATGTTCATTGCTTAAAAGCCAAGGGAAATGCTTCTGTAGGCCTGTTCTTCAGAGTTAAGCTAGATGAAAGTTAAAATTTCACATTTGTGAACGATCCACCTCCTCTCACCTGCGAGCCTGATAGGAGAGCAGGACCAGCCTTTATGTCAGGCTACTGTCCTGCTGCCATTCAACACAGTCAAACCTGGATCATGTAGAAGGTGCATGAAGGGCTGATGTGAATATGTAAGGAATAAATAACTTCCCCCAAACTTTCTTCCTAACCTCCTTGTGAAGGAACGGGTGTCTGCATTGAAGTGGTTTTGTTAAAGAAAATTCTCAGTGGCTGGTGAGAAAAAAATCAGTACCCCATGTACTGAAACAGTTAAATCCTCACTACTTCGCTTCCCTTCCACGTTTTTAGCTATAAATAGGGCCCTAGCTTTTGAAGTTTGGAGCTGTCCTGATTTTCATTCGATCCAGCCTCATTTTGAAGAGGATTATCTATTTTAATATCTGGTTCAGGTCCTATCTGTATATTATAGAAACTATACAGTAAAAATACTCACAGAGCCGTAGGGCCAATCATGAAATCCTGAAACTGACAAGACTTCTGTAAGAACGTATGCTTAGCCCCAGCTAATCTCTCGAAGGACTTAATATTGCACATAAAACTTGCTGGGAATAGGCTTCTGAATATTTCAAATGAAGAAATCTCTATTCTGACCTCAAATATGTTGATGCTCTTTGCCAAGTGCCTTAAATTCACCTTCTGCACTTACAATAGGATGTGACAGTGCTTTTTTGTTCTTTTTATGTGTTAAGCAGCATGCATCCAAATATCTGAAATGAGGACAGCAATTAAAGACTACATTTAGGCTGAGGTAAAAGATGCCAGATTCACTAACTTAGCTGTAGTGTTGTATAATACACGCTTAAAGTAAGGTTTAACCTCAGTTAAAACTGCTTGATAACTTGTATCAAGTAATATGATATTTTGGTAAAAACTTTACAGAAAAAGCCTTAGTAAGAAATCTGAAAGTGTTGCATATCCAGATATAATGGGAATGTTTAAATTGTTTCAATGGATCAATTGTATATGAGACGCTACATATACCAGATAAACAGCATGCTGCCACTTTATATTCCTTAAAGGAATCCATAATTGCTAAATATTTCCTCCCAGTATTTTTTATTTGTGCATATGCAGAGAATAATTTAAGATGTCCAGGCCTTAAGACAGGATTATCAAAACAATAAGGCTATGGTGTTTGTAGTACTGAACAATATATAAGGTAATGATCAATAGTCCCTTACAGGGAATACTTTTCATCTTTACATTAGCTTGGCTATAAATTTTCCCTATTGGCTTCAACTTGTGCTGTGTTAGATTTATGTGATTCATGGCTGTTATTGATTAGTGCACAACTATTTTGTGGGAGATGCCAATTTAATTGTTAAAAAAATCCATGAAAGTGCTTTTTATTGGCCACGTGAGGCTCAACACATACTATACTGTTATTTTATTATTTCAAGTGCATATAGTTTCCAATAAGCTTTAAAAATAGGTACATGGTGTGCTTAGCATGAAAATTCACAAAATTTATTGAAAATGCTACTCTGTGCTATATTTTGTGACTCAGAAAGTAGCATAACAGGGAAGCGTGCTTCTGATTGTTGCTGGATAACTCCTGTGAGATCATTAGAGTCTTAGATGAGCACTACCAAATACAAAGTAATTCCCATTTTTCACACAAGACTTCTAAGTTTATGCAAGTTTTGGCTGGTAGCATCCTCATTAAAGAGGCAAGCAATTTATAGGGAAGGCAAGCAATTTGTAGGGAAGGCTGCTGGAAAGTCCGGAAACCCTCAGATCCAGACAAGCCAATGCTTGGTACAGATACATCCTGTAGTACACATCCATGTTGTGCACATGGATGCTGAACCTGTGAGCTTTTCAGAAGCAGTGCTTCTCAGCAAAATATTATTTTCAAGTACACAAATGTCAATGTCAGCTTGCTGTTATGTGCATGGAAAGATTTAATCATGTATACACTATTACTTAGATTTAGGGTATTTTAGTTTTTGAATTTGAGATGAATGAATAATAACAGAGAGAGTGGTTACTATCTAAACAGAAATGCATGAAACTGGACTATACTAAGGATTTTCATTTCTCAAGCCTCTGGAAGATCATACTGTGAGTAAATATTTCCCTGTTTCCTGGTTCATTGATGCCTGGAAGTAGATCTTTTGGTTCCATGTATAACATTGTTTTATCTCACAAATCTGATTGAAATGTATTTTTTCAGAATTTATTTTGCAAGACAAATGTCATAGGTTCATCACTTCCATTAATTTTGGCAATCTAAAACATTTTTTTTTCTCTGAATGTAGTATCCATTATGCAAATCAGTGTATAACTGAGCTTAAGGTCTGTGTTTGGAAATGATGAGAAAGATAGAGAGTAATATTTGTATTTGGTATGTTACTGTTGTCTGCAATGCATCATTCTAATGGGCACTCAAAGGGCTTTAAGTATCATATTTGTTTCTCATCTTCCTCCAAATAACACAAAAAATGGGAAAACAGCCTTGAAAATAGCTGCTTGACACTCAGAGATCAGTCAATTCTGGAAAAAAAAATCAGTGGAAACAATATGTACATTGTTTGTTTTTTCCTACATTTTATAGGTATACTGGAATTTATCAGTATAGCAGTGGGCTTGGTCAGCATCCGAGGAGTCGACAGTGGACTTTACCTTGGAATGAATGAGAAAGGGGAACTGTACGGCTCGGTAAGTTTCCGCCAGCCTTGGACAGTCATGATCCTTACATTCTGTGGGGGCAACACTTGCTAGCTTCTACAAGCTCCTGGTGCACCAGGTGTATGTGCTGTATGAGCACTCTTTCTACTCTGTTTGAAACAAGACCCTGTGGGTGCTGTAATGAATATGGGAGAGGGAAAATGTGACAAAATCAGGAAAGATTAATAACGCAGATGAATGACAATTTAGATAAAAGCAGTAGAGACTGATGGCCAGATCTGATCATTGAAGACCAAAGCACGTATTGGTGAATGTGTCCTTTCAGTAGAGACCTAAAGCAAGACATAGTGGCTTCCTTTTGTGTGTAGGCAGAGAGCTTTCTAGGAATTGACAAAATAAGGTAGAGTGTGAGGGAAAGGATGGCATATGTGGATGAGAAAATGAGAAAGAGAAGTGTGACAAAAGTTATAAAAAGTGTAGGAATGAGAGCAAAAGGCTTGGTGGTCTTGTCCTGAAAGTTCTGCTGTGCTCCCTAAGGGATAGCAGCAGGAGTGTGGTATGAGGGAGGAGTAGAACTTGGTATTTCAGATGTGGGAGTTTGCCAGCCTTCCTGCAACTGATGGGTGACTGTTCTCAGCAACATGGGCTATCTTCCAGCAGAGGAGAGAGATTGTGTGTGTGTATGACATGACCCTTATCCTGGGAATACTTGAGACATCAGATATACACTGAAGTCCACACTCTGGGTAGATCATGGGCAGGGGGAATCTGAAATAAAGCAGGTAACTCCCCAAATGGTAGAAGGCAAACTCTTCTAGCAGTGAAATATCAACCTCCAAGGTTTACAAGGACTAGAGGAGCAGGTATATTTGAGGAAGGGTATGGCAGGATGGAAAGGTAAGCAAAGGTCTAAAGTGAAGTGAAGCTGTGCATTCACACAAAGTTAATAGAAGCAGAGGAGAAGGTGTCAATGGTCTACTGATAGTGTAAATGTTGCAGAGAAACACTCAAAAAGAGGCTAAAGAGATAGTGAAGGGTTTTGGGTGTATACCTGTGTCACAGGGGAGTAGCACTAACTGGTAGGGGCTGCAGTGAGAGTGGAAGGAAAGATGAGATTTTCGTGGTGAGTGGGCAAGTGAAATGGAGAAAGAGGGAAGTCCAGCTTCCATAAATGTGATCCATGGAGGAGTATAAAGAAGTGAAACCAGGAAAGTCCAGCAGGGTGTCCAGGTTCACTGATCTCTTTCTAGTAAAATTTTGTGTGGGAATGGGGAAGGGGACTATCTTCTGACCTAAGAGCAGGCTAGAGGAGGAAGCCAGAAAATACGGATAATAGCACTCTATGGGGGAGGCAGAAAAAGAGGTAGTAGAATGAGGGGCAAGACTAGAATGGAGGATGTGTGGATATGAGAGAAGAGGAGATGCAAGTGGGGAGGGCCAGTGACTGGGAAAGGCCAAAGAAAAGGGATTTATCATAAATGGCAATATGGTAAAGTTTGGAAGGATGGAGAGGGAGTGAGAAACGGAATGGATGCAACAACAACTGTAAACAAGTTGGCTTTGAGGAATAAGTTGTCATAAGTCACAATCCTTGTGCCGTTGATTAATGTGATAAGGAACTAGCAAAATCATGAATTCTTTTATGGTTCAGTTAGGCAGCAAAAAGGCAGAACAACGGTAATATGAATCAGTAATGTTGATAATCATCAGTAAGAGTAATCGTTTAAACATATAAACATAGTGAATCAGTTATTCCACTTTCCAAATATTCTGAGAAAGAAAATGTGCTTATTGATGGAGCTTAAATACATAGACTTGGGAAAAGAAATGTTGCATTACTTTCCTGTGCAATTTGTATATGCAATATGTTTGACTGTCAGAGTGAATTACTCAAAACATTCTTTGCTGAAGAAATATGCACATGAAATTCTTTGTGAATCACTAAGCTCACTGCGTTTGTAAAATAGTTGTTCCATGAACAGCATTTCTAAAGGAGCCTGCTTTCCTAGGGTTTTGTGTCTCACAGGACAAGGCCTGGGTCTGCCTGACCTTCTGTCCCTGCAGTAGCACAAATTCCTCAGCCTTTTGTGTTTCTTGTATGGAGAAAGAGACAGTATTAGCTGTCCATGCTTACCAAGCTTGTCAGTTTGCAGGGATTACATAGCTCACCACTCCCATGTGGGACGTGGAAATGATTTCTCTTCTTTACCCTGGCTCTGATTAGTTGCAAAACTGATAGGAACTTAATTTTCTTGAAGACCTTTGCCTCCTGATTGAAACTGATAGAAAAGCCAAGGAAGGAGAGACAGGCAGGCAGATGGATGTACAGTATAATTGGATAACCTCTTTTCCCTAAGAAATGACACTAAAAATATGAAGCCGTTCATAATGGAGAACTGGCAATCTGTGAGGCTAGAATGCAAAGTTCAGGTTAAAATCTGATGGATGATACGGCTTATTGTCAGCCTCCAGAGATGGGACATACTAAAGAGTGATGGTAATTGAATTACATTACTTCCAATGAAATATAACCTCTAATGGCTACTCAGTGTGATGATGCTTTAAAGCCTTGTCAACACTAGCAATCCTAGTGCCTATATTTCAGCAACTGTCAGCTCTCTTAGAAACACTGAGATAAGCAGGCCTCAGAGCAGATTTTTGTGTAGAATTGGCTGGACATTTTTAAGTGACATTGTTTTCCTTTTGGTTTTGGTAAAAAAAATCCAATTATTTGAAGTAAGTTCTCTGAGGCAATAAATGTTGCAGCTTGAACCAGAAGCCACGCACAACCCATCAAAGAATTATCTCTCTGGTGAAGCAGAAGATTAGTTTAAGCAAGATTAATTTTGAGACTATGTGATAGTCTGCAAAAGATTTAATTCATTTTTTCACCTGCATTAGGCAGAACAGTCACTTGAATTAAACTGTTCTGTAGCACCAATAAGTTGTCCCTGTGCTGCTGTGCTGGGAGCTGGATCCCTCTGTCTTGGTTTCTTTTCTAAGGGCTGTGAATAGCACCAGCTTTGTCACAGAGCAGGTATACTTGTAACACTGAATGTGTTTCCTAAGGTGGGAAAACTGTTTCCCACACAAAACTGAATAGCAGCCTAGGAAGTACTTGTTATTGCTCTACATCAGCATTGTAGGTCTGACTAGGTGCTTAGATCCACAGCTTGTGAGGCATTCAGTACTTGACACTATTAGAATAGATGCCCTTTGTCTGTGACACTATCATATTTATATTCAAATTACTGCATGAAAAATATATTAGGTGTGAATCAAATCAGTGACCTAAAAGACTTCTATCTTTCTATGTTTGAAACATTTGTCACAGGAAGATTTTTCCCAGCATATTTGTGGTGCCACTGGAGATGGGACATATGGTGAAGCAGAGCAGCCAGGGTGGGTGATCACTGCCAGTTTTCATGAAAGACAACAGTAAAGGCAGTTTCAGCATATCTTGGTCTAGATATGTCCCTCTTGGCCTTCTCGAAGTGCTGCTTTCCTTCTAGATTAGCTGCCTGGCAAACTCCTCTGAACGTCCCACTGTTACAGAGGGCAGTTCCTACTGCGTTTTCTGGTCAGAAGGGCACCACGACTCTCATGCTGCACTTAGGCAGATATGTGAAGCATACTGTGGCTGTTCTCAAGTTCCTCCTCATGCCATGGATTTAGCCAGGGAAAGCTGAAAATACATGTATGTGGTACTGCAGAGAAGCCGGTGGCAGCTACCTAGCAATGACTTGGAGACTGATCAGTGACAGCAGGTTTCTGTCTTCTCTGTCCCTGCTCTCCGTTTACCTTTCCTTTGCAGCCTGCAGCTATGACTCATCATGTTTTACAACAGCTACTGTGTTTGTCGCTGGAAAAGAGGAAAAATGCAAACTACAGGCAGGACTCAAAGGGTGTTAAGAGAAGACATGAAGACCTTTTCTTTCTTAAGTGCCAGACAGCTTTTGCCAACATCTCTGGCAAGAACATCAGGAAATGTGTGCTAGCTGTGCTACTCAGGGCCGTGCCGTGGAGTGAGAGAGGTCTTTCTGATCAGTCCCAAGACCGTCATGCTTTCATGGACCATCCCTATTGTCATGTTGCCCTTGGGAATATTAGAAGTAGGCACCAATGTGGCAGGGAGTGATGTGCACTCACACCTTGGCATGTGTATTGTTCCCACTGCAGCCCGTCCTCTCAGGCAGTCCTGTGCTACCTCAAGCACAGCAGGACCATGGAAAACCCTTGCCTCAGTTGCCCTGGTTGTCCTGGGCAATTCTGCAGTAGAGAGCTATGCTACATCCCATAGCTGGTATCTATGCTCCATTGATCTCCCATGGACACTGACCTGCCCCACTCCTTTTCTCAGACTAGATAAAAGGAAAAAAAAATTATGATGGGGGTGGTGAGGCACTGGAACAGGTTGCCAAGAGACATTGTAGATGTCTCATTGCTAGAAACATTCAAAGTCAGGATGGATCAGGCTCTGAGCAACCTGATGTAGTTGAAGATGACCTTGCCCATTGCAAGGGGGTTGGACTAAATGAGCTTTAAAGGACCCTTTCAACCCAACCATTCTATGATGCTATAAAATGCTGGTGCCTCCATTGCTCCTTGTGTCATTGGCAGGTGGCAAAAGACAGCTTGGATTGGATGGTCAGGAGGAATATTGGTAGTTGGAAGATCTGGAGCAGCCAGCAGGAAAGCTGTGCAGGGTGAAGGAGGAAGGCAGGAGTGGAGATGGTGGAGTTTCGGGGAAGGGGGAAAGGGCTAGGAAAGCATGAAAAGAGAGGCCATGGGAGCGTAAAGAGAGAAGATTCATGTGCGCACAGAGCAGGCAGGATAGGTCTCAAAAGCCCAGAGCAGAAACCAGGAGGGAACTCCACACTTCTGGGTTTCGCACTTACAGGGTGTGTGCTGCAAGGTGATACTTAGTAACGGTTTTAGGAGGTTAATAAATTGCTGTCCTTCAGAAAATTAACTGGAAGCTTGTCTTGGGACACTAAACTTGCCTTCTGCTCCTAAAACACTAGGGAGAGGGTGGAGGAGGATAGAGAGAGAGAATCGTCCTTGAAGAGACATGTTTTCGCAGTAAGTGTGCAGGGAGGTGACGATATGCCTCTTTATTGTCCCAGCAGGGCTGCACCTGCAGTGCTTTATGCTTTTGTTTGGGTCCCCACAGTCCTGGAAGGGCTGTGCAGCTACAAAGACCAGTGAGCAGCGTATTTTTTTGACAGAAAAGGGACAAATTGTCGTAGTTTACTGGAAATTGCTTGATGGAGGCATGGATTGTTTGGCTCTGTTCTAAAAATATCTTTTATGTTCCCATGCAAATAAGGGAAGGGAATTGTTCAGCCCTTCAAATGGTAGGTCAAAGTGCACGGAAACAACATCAAGAAAAAAACAGGTTGAAAGTGCATGTTTGGAACAGCATTTGGGGCAAGCATATAATCACTACAGGTGTCTAAGAATTGGAAAAATAAATATATTACCCTGCAGTATCATCACACTTTCTTTTTAGTGTTAAACACCTCTGATCTAAAGCTTTTTCATATGGTTCAGATTTTTTTTTTTAATAATCTAGATTATCTGTTCGTCAGTGCATGTACAGGTTCTGTGGCTGAGGTGAGCCTGGAAACAGGACAGTTGCAGTGTGCAATTTTTGGAAGGAAGGTTAAATGCAATTTTCTTGAGTGAAGACATAGACTTCTAGGCTGAGAGTGGTCAGATCCCAGGAGGGATAATGGCTGCAGCACCATGTTTAACGCCCTTCTGCTTGTGCTGTTATTATTATTATTTACAATAATAAAGTGCCATTTGATAAATGGTGTAAATGATGGAAAGGCAGAGGGCCGTTCCTATGGGCATTTCCTATGGCAGCTGAGTTGCTGGTTTTCCACAGGAGTAGCACTCCTCAGGAAAAGCTGGCACTCTCGTGATCAAAAATCTCATGGTGTCTTTTAGCTATAACAGCAACTTGTGTTCGTGACTAAATCTGCTTTAAGCCGGAGCCTGCAAGAAGTAGGTCTGTAGCTAATTTGATGGGCAAAGTCTGAGATCTGAAGAGGCCCAGTTCTAAAAGGTGATTATTGCTCTGAACGTGAAGGAAACTTGAAACTTTGTCAGAGATGCAAAAATCCTGTAGAAACGGTATCCCAGAAAGGGTGAAACTGCAACCAAGGATTTGGAGACTAAAAGACTGTATGTACTTGGCAGAGGGTCTGCAAGGAATGCGAGAAGGGCAGGTTGCAGGAAAGCATGTGTCTTAGAGGTGTAGAAGCATGGGGATAAAATGGAAATTGCTGCAATAAAGCTGATTTAGGCCCTGAAATGTATACTAAAATATAAACTAAAACCATTTTAAGATATAGAAATGAAAAGGGAACAAGAGTCTTCACCAGCATGGTGTACTCAAGTGGGAGTCTAAGGGGAGCACAGTCTGAATGTGGATGCTAACTGGACTAGCCTTATTTCTGATACACTTCTTGGGGTGATGAGTCTGGGGAATTCCTTGTCATGAGCTGAACAAAGGGAGCAGTGGCAGCCAACACCACTGCTAAAAGAAGTGGCTACTTTCCTCTAACCATCCATCCCCTCCCTTTTCCTGGCATGAGGGTTTTTTTGCTGCCTGGGGAATGGAAGCAGGAAACTAAAAAACAAATCTGGCCAAGCAGAAGGGCTTCAGCCGCAGTGGTTCCCTCTCAGATCACCAGAAGGTGTAGTGCAAAGGTGGGAGCAAGCCCAGGCGAGGGAGTGTTTGCTTCTCTAGGAGGCCATGCAGATGTTTTCCATCCTGTAGTGTGTGTGTACCTCTGGCTGCATTGTTTATGTTTGGTTGGAGAGCTATCAGTCTGACTTGGGTTGTGCTCAGGGCATAGGAATACACTTTTAAAAGAAAGAGTAAAGGAGGACCTGGAAATGCATACAAGATGAGTGTACAGAAGCAGTTTAAATAGTTTCAGGCAAACCTGGTATTTTATTTTTGGTATGAATTTCTTTTTCTAGAAATGGGTAATTGTGCTAATCTGCAGGGCTCTGTTAGGTAAGACCCACAGAAGAGAGCTTTTGTTATGGTGGGTAAAATGAGTGTTACTAGAAGACTTGTGTGATAGATGGTGAACACTCGGAAGAAAAGACAGCAGTGGGGAGTGCTGAAAGGTATTAGACCGAGTGAAGCATTAGTGGAGTTTTTATGGATTGGTCCTTAGACTGATTTTATTCCCTGTTTTTATTAGGGACATTAAACATCTTGTCATAAAAAGGTAGTGGTGTGGTATTGAAATTTTTGCAAAGCTGGAAAGTATTTCCAGCACAGGAGGCAACCTCACAGAAGGGCCTTGGTGACCTAAAGTGCCTAAAATGCCTACCTGTGAGGCTTTGTGAGAGCTCTATCAGTGCCACTGCATACAGCCCTGGGAGGATCCAGCCTAAATGCACAATGCAGTTGGCCATTTGTGTTAAAAGAAAAAAACTGAAACCAAAACAGGTGCAGAAAGGGTTTACTTGAATGATTAGAGAGATGAAAAGGCTATCAAATGATAGTTTAAAGATTGTGACTGACTTAGCCTGCAGAATGAAAACTGAGAAGGTATGCTCTTGCTCTCTGTGAATACATTGAGGTTTAAGACCAGGGAGGAAAAAAAAGTCCTTGAAATAGAGTACAAGGATGGATTGGTTTGAATGGGTTGCAAGAAAGCTTAGGCTGGATAATGGTGAAGTTTCAGGTTGTGAGGAAGTGAGATTTTGAGCTGGTCAGAGGGATTTTTGCAGGCATCTGGGAGATGAAGCATAAATACTTTTTCTGTAGTGTACAGTAGAGAACAGCTTTGTGATTGTGGACATTTCCTTTGTGGACGGCATAAATCTAAGAAAAGCACTGAAACTTGAGCTTCCTCATCTACCTCCCCTTTGCAGATAGCCTCTCTTGGAACTTGGATGGGCAGCTTTGCTGGAAGCTGGATACTGTTAAATGGTATTCCCCACAGGTACCAGTGCTGGGGATGGCAGCAGAAACTGCAACCAACTCAGCAAAGTATGAAGCACTCTGTAGAAAAGAAAAGTCTTTTGAGATGTGATTACTGGTTTAGGAAGAATTGGTAGTTCAATTCATATGCTAGACACAGGGAGAAAGCTCTGCAAGAAACTGCAACTAATGGGGTTCTTTTTAAACGATGGCTTCAGTATTTTTTAAATCAGAATTTCAGACTATAGCAGCTTTCACCAAAGAGGGTCCCCTATTAATAGTGTCTATGAGATAGATTTTACACCTCTGCTCAGCTCTTTGATATCTTTGATATATTGAAGTCCAAAGACTTCATTTCAGATGCTTATTAGGCCCAAAGATGATTTTATATGAGAGAAAGCCCTCAGTGACCTCCTTACCTTAGTCTGCATTCTCTGCTGATCTTGGATTCTCACTACATGCCTGGGACAGGAAAGTATTAGAGCATCTTCTACATAAATTATATATTAAATATATGTGCGTGTGTATAGATATAAAACTAAGCTTTAGTAAAGCAAAGTCCTATTTAAACCTCAGTTTAATGATTTACTTTCCCCTAACTAAAGATGGCTAGAGTTTTGTGTTCTTAGGAAAACGGGAGGAAGCATGCAATGTGACCTAACACCTTGCAGAAACCCCCGTCCAGAAAGGACAGTTCTCCTTTCTACATGCATGCTTCTTCTTTCTTCCTATTCCAACACTGGCACTCATCTGACATGTCAAGAGGTCAGTTTAAGGATCTAAAACCACAGAAGAAAGCTTGCCTTTTTGTTTTGTTTTGTTTTTTTTAGGGTTGCTTCTCTGTAGGTTTAGCTTCTTTAAACTGGCTTACAGCCCATCTGGGCAAGCACTAGCACTCAGTGGGGAATCAGGTGCAGCGTGGGATGGGAGAAGGGTTGGGCACTGTGCTTTTGGCATCAGGTAGTTTTTAAAGGGACATAACTGCATCACAAACCCAAATCCTGCCCATCAAGCAAGAGCGGGACATCTTCAGATTCTTTTCTTTGCAGTTGTGCAGCTCCCAGTCACTGCAGCCCTGAACATTGAAGCTAGCTGTGTTAACTATCCAGAAGTGTGAAAAGGTTCAGTGTCTTAGGCTGATCTGAGAATGCTGTGTTGAAGTGACCTGCTAAAAGAGCATCAGCAGCAGTGACACACTGAGATGTGCTTGGGGATTATTCGCTGCATCAGATAAAGATCTGATGTGCTCTGTTTCTGATTCAGGAGCCAGGGGGATGTGAACGTGGTACTCTCTCCCACTTTGCCATTCATCATTTTCAAAGACAGAGGAGACAGAGTCTGCCCGGCAGGGACTTCATTAGGAGTTTTGTCTAGGTTGAGATTTGCTTTGGGGTTTGAATGTGCTCAGGCTGATTTGGTGATGTGCAGTAATGCAATTCACTTGTGTTGCATTCAAAAGCTTAAGAAATAAAGCTTGTTATAGTGCAAATCCATATTTCCTCTCTTTTGTAAAGCCCTTTTGTTTCCTTTTCATTCCTTTTATAAAGGTAGACCTCTGCCGCTACTTTTGATTTGAAGATAAGATTTTATATTTGTGTACCACAGACTGCTGCTGAGGTAAATCTTGTCTTCAACTGTGGATGCTGCATAGTTTTGAGGTCTGGCCCAGGCTGTGTATCTTTAATCTGCTAAACTTGGCTCCTCAAGATTAACACAATTATAGAGGCAACTGTGACTCAGGAGAAATTTTGTCTTGATTCTATTACGGTTGAAATACCATTGACCTCAGTGGAATCAGGATTGAACCTG
Organism: Campylorhamphus procurvoides; assembly: GCA_013396655.1. Classification (NCBI taxonomy): domain Eukaryota; kingdom Metazoa; phylum Chordata; class Aves; order Passeriformes; family Dendrocolaptidae; genus Campylorhamphus; species Campylorhamphus procurvoides. Next base: position 1,743,951 of record WBMV01009291.1, on the reverse strand, counting down.
CTTCTGTAAACCCATCAATTAATTTTATGATTGTGTCAGCAGATCCCAATCAAGATACGGACTCTATTGCATTCATCATTTTAAAAATGTAAATCTAGACAAGGTTCCTGCTTGCGAGAGCCTGCAATCTCGAGACAGTCTTTCAGCATGTATACTTTTGCATAGTAAGGGGGATTTTGACCTGCTGATGCATTTGTTAGGACAGCATCTAGTGTATAATCAGACTCAGAACAGGGAAACTACTGGGGAAGACTTCAGAAAAATATTTTGAGTTATTATAGAATATAAAAATGTGGACTTTAAACAAAAAAACTTGGTTTTTTTGTTTCTTTATACTGTAGAAACCTGAATTATTTGGAAGATTCATGTGTTGGAGGTACCTGGGAGACCAACAGCCTAGTCTTTGAGCTCTTCAGTCACCAGTTCTGTTCAAGTTGTTATTATATATATTTTGGTTTTTTTCAGACAGAATGACAACTTCTTTCATAAAAGCTGAAATTAACTGCATGACTGAAGTTTGACCCATTGAAAGACAGGGCCACTGGTGTGTATGTGTGTGTGGGGACTAGGGGTCTCATGAAGGAGCAGAGCCATCTGACCTCCTTCAACATTTCCCAAAGGCAGGGGATAGCAACACCAAAGATGTGTAGATTTTCTGAGAGATATTAAGGAAATACTTTCTGTTCTGCTCAGAAAGTGAAATACTAAAAACTGTGTATCTAAATCCATGACTTTATGGCGGAATTGCCTCTGGGAAAGGAATGGGGGAAGTGTCTGAACAGTCATCTCCGGAGAGACCATTTATGAGAAGTATTTGCTAACAGAGTAGCAGTGCTGTCTGAAAGGAGAAATGTGACATCTTTTCTTCAGCAGCAGGTCTTTGAAATGCTGGCCTTTTTTCCTGTCTGAAAAAGGTGGGGAATTAAAAAGCCTCATTTTAAACCAGTTTAAACTGAATGTGCAACTGGGTCCTGACGGGTAAAGATTTAGGCTGCCAGCCCTTCACTATAGTGCCCCCCAAAGCCCCGTAGATTTTAAAATCTCTCTGTCAAGTTTGTTGGTTTCCAAGACTCCAGTGGATGTGTGGCATTTCATTGAGGTGGACTGGATCTTTCCAAAATGTGATAGCCTGTGATACTGTGTTTGTTTGCTGATTGCCATCCAGAATTGCAATGTGGTCAGTAATGTCCTTGTCCTCCGAGTTAGTACCTAGCAGGTAGTTTTCCATAAAATTAATAGAAAAATACTGAGACAGACTTTTGTTCATCCATCCTTGATCAAATCATCTTGATAAAGAATAAAACATGAAGCACTTTTGTAGTGTACATTTATATCACTACATATAATAATTATTTTGTCCCTGTGGAAAAGTGTTTCATGAGAGACCCTGAGCATTCTGCTATTTTTATGGTTCCACCTTGTAGCTGAGAGATGAAATGCTTCTCTTACAATGGATAAATCCAGTTTGGGAGGTACTGAATGTAGAGATTTATGCAGATTGACTACCTTTTATCCCCCCAGTTTACAATGTCTTTCAGCATGTGAATTTTGGTGCTCCTGCAATAGGCAGCACTTTCTGCTGAAAGATAGCCATCTTTTCTTTAAGCCTATGTTCTGTGCTTCGGGAACCACAAAACAAAGTAAAAAATACTGACAAAATGCTCTGATGTTATGCTCTGTTTTATCTGGATTTAAGGAAAGAATGTTTTATTTAAAAATCTCCAGTTAAAAGCTTAACTAGTATTCAAGCTCAAGAGCGTGTGTGTAGCTGTAGGATAGCAGACCTAGTTTGACATATGTGTTGTCTTTTGATAGAAGAGAATATGTGGAGTGGGGAGCTGGGGTAGGTCAAGTTACAGCTTTCAGTAAATCTGAGCATGCCTGAAATGGTTCTTTTAGTGTCTTAAAATATTTCTTGCCTTTTTATCATTGCAAGCCTGATCCATGTTCCACTTAAGCTGACGGGAACTCTTTCCTCATCTTCTTTAAAAATTGGCTCTGGCCTCCATATCAGATTGCATACCACCTTGCTTTCTGATTCTTGGAAAGGTTCAGCCAAGCATTATGAATTAGATGCTTAGATAACATTGATGACTGCACTTCTTGGTTGTGCCAGGGGAACCAAAAATAAAATAGAGGTCAGAAGTGTGACTAGTAAATGGCACAGCATGGGCGCAGTCCTGCTGGCGTGGAAGGGAGGGGAAAGCACCTGCCTGTTTGTTTTGTGAGAGTTGACTTTGTCTTGGTCCTGCTCTGTTGTGGTGTGGAGAAGGAAGCTCGTCAACTTCCAAAGAAATGACACAGTGACAGCTTATGTGGCCCAAGATATGTCCCTGGAGTTTTCTCATGACTTCAACATCATCAGGAGCAGACCCTGGGTGTTCAGGTGCAAATGAGTTTTCATCTCATGGACTTGGCTGGACAGATCTAAATCAAGCCTTTATGGACAGGAGCATGGCTGCTGATGGGCAGCCTATGGTGGCAGGTGTGGGCTCAGGCACAGTGGGATTGCTCATCCTATAATGATTTCACGTCCAGGGAGGGCATACTTAAAGCTTGACAGATGCTGCAAACTTGAAATCTCAAAGGATATCAGTAAAACCAAGAGCTGAGGAGATGACCATGGCAAAAATGGATGGAGGCCCAATTGGTATCTTATCCTCCTTCAGCTTATGTCAGAAGAGCTCCATAAACAGCTCTGGGAGCATGTAGTACTGTATCCCAGTCTGGTCCCTCCAGAGAAGGTCCATGATAGTGTGGAGAGCAAAGGAGTGGGAGATGAGGGGCAACAGGGCAAAGGGGTGAAGCAACGAAATCTCTCCTGCACTGACAGTCTCTTGGGATACTGGAGTCTGCTTGCTTTGTTCAGGAAGCTCTGCCTTTCTGTTCCCTGCATCGGGACATAGAAGCACCATGGTGTCTGTATCTGCGTAGGTATTGTGGCTTTCGGCAATCTTGATCCCAAGGGCACCAGGTTGTGATGGGTCTTGGGATTTGTTTGTATGAAAGATACTAATCTTCGAGCACTGTCATAAATGCTCCATGGCAGCAGCACAGAGTAGTCACACTTTTTCTTCTTTTATTTTGTAAGTGGAGATTTTTGTATAAAAAACCCCTTTATACAAATTAAGTGCCTCAGGAGAAGAAAGGAAGATGAATATTCCATCTCTGTGAAAGTCCAATGTGACCTCAGGTAGGGAGAATGAAATTGCCTAACTGTGGTTTTGCAGGGACACCTTGCTTGATTTCCCTCATTTTATTAAAAATGCTGTGAAATATGCAGTGTGTATGAGTGGCAGCATGGGTGTCTGACTGTTCACTCTATCTCTCCTCTGGCCCTGCAGGGTTTCAGTCTGAAAGCCTTATGGAGAAGTACTGACACAAACACAAAAAACCTGTCATGTAGTCCTTTTGACAGACTTCTTTTTTCCTTCTTTTTCATATTCTGTCAAATTATCAAACAAAGCATTCTGAAAAAAACTCTGCTTAGAGAAACTCATCAAAGAAAGCTCTGTGACACTCACAAAGTCAGACACTTAGTGTGCAGGGCTTGCCTCACACTGTGGTCTAATTTGGAAAAGAAAGTGGAGCTGCTTGGACACCGATATTTGGCTTCTCATTGTGGCTGGAGTTTGTTCACCCAGCCAGAGGCTAACAGGCTTAGCAAGGGAGTTCAGACAATACCACAGCAAATGCTAAACTAGACCTTTATTTATGACAGCTCTGGATGAGTGTTAATTATTAGCTGAACATAATATGTTCTAGAGGCTGTTTGCATTACAGCATGGGAAGGGCCAACGGCATGTAAAATGTGTGTGTTGGTAGGCAGAACAGCAGAGCAAACCACTTCAGAAGAGAACTGTTGTTTCTCTTCAATACATATGCAGTTTTTATTAATACCACGTAGCCATAATGAGGGATTTACATGAAATTATTTAGGAGATTATATATTTAAACATTATTTTATTAAGGCAGAATGGATTAACGTGGTGATAGTGTGCAGCAGGCATAGAGAAAGTGCTGACTTCATCAGATATATTTCCTGTTAATAGTTGTTTGGAGTTCTGGATTAGGTGTTTTCTTGTCTCTTATGAATCAGTGTAGCAGCTTGCAAAAGGAAAAATGGTACTTGGCGTAGAACAGAATAGCTTGCTAGGTATGAAAGGTATTGGGATTTTAGGAATGATGGTCTGAAGAGGCTTCTTTTTGTCAGATGACAAAGTTAATTAGAGTTTTGACACCATAGAGTTGTTTAAAAGAAAGAATATTGAAGTATTCTGTAAAGGACCTTGTACTATTCTTTCAACTACTAAGCAGCACAAATGTCTTATGTTCTTTAGAGTCATGAAACCATTCTTTAAGCAGTGTACATGTGTTTTGCCTATTTCCACTTATTTATAATCAACTATTTCACAGGGATATCTATTTTTAAACAACCTAGCAAAACTTTCATGGTGATGGCTGTAACTGTGTACTTTATTAATTTACAATCTCACTTTTAATTGATCTGCCTGGAAAAAGGATAACATCATTGTTTTTCTCCCTTGTTAGATGGCAGAGAATGTAGGAAGGGAAAGGGTTTACTAACATTGACCAGGCATTAGCAGACTTCTGAATTAAATATCTTTGAGGTTTGTCCTTGAGATATGTGTGTCTCTGTACAATTCAATTATTTGAACATTCTGAGTTAAATAACAGGTTAAAAAGATGAACAGGTGAAGACTGGAAATATAGTGAAATGAAAATGAATTACTTTGTAGTTGAATACTCTATGAACAGTCCTCACAGAAAACATGTGGAATGTGGTGCAACATCTGATTGATATAATTTTGAGGTCACCTCCTTATTTGGCCCTGAACTAAATTATTTGAGCAAGGCAGGCAGCCTCCCCTTTCACAGGAATGCAGGTTACTTTCCATAGCTGTTCCAGTTGGGTATGTTTGGTATTTGTGTCAGCTTTCGACAAAGATGTCTAGCAACTTTAAGTATGGTGCAAAAAAATATTTGCACTGGAAAATTGATAGAGTAGTCTGTTGCTAGAATAAAAGTATGCAAAAATTGCTGTATTCTAGAGCTAAATCTTGCTTTCAACTGTGCATAGAGGCACTTTCTACAAGTCACAGCCAGAAGCAGAAATGCAAGCCCTTGTGATCAGAGAACACCATATCCTTCCTGTAGTGGGAGAGTTGCCTATCAGCAAGACTTTCTCATCCTAGGGTGGTGAGACAAGAAGGTGGTGTTGGCAGGATGAACCAGCCTCACCCCTGTGTTATGCTCATTTCTGGCTCGAATAATGACATGCATTATGAGTGTAAGCTAGTAATGTTACACAGGGTTGTGGTAGTACCTGGCTTAGTGATGGACTTGGCAGCGTTAGGTTAATGGTTGAACTCAATGCTCTTAAAGGTCTTTTCTGACCTAAATGATTCTGTGATTCTACACAGAGGACTGTCCTGGTGGATGTTATTTTCTGTCTCCCTTGGTACTAGATGAGCCATTATCGTAAGGACCTCCCAGGGCATCCCAGGAAGGATATTACAGGATTTTAGTGTCACACGATACTTACAGGACCTGATCCAAAGTCACTGACCCTGATTTAGTCCAGTGATTTCTGACTACTGCCAGAATTTCTAGGTGTCCTAGATGGAAAAGGTTTGATGAATTTATAAAGAAATTATTTCATTTCTCTGAAAGGGTGATTGCTAGTGTCCTTACATATCTGATCCTTCATCCTGACTGCACTGTCAAGTTCATGATGAAATATTTGCCTAGTGCTTATACATGAATTCCTGGGATTTTTTTTTTTTAAGGGAAGGAGAGATGTAGCTGTGTTGTAAGTGAATAGTAAGTAAAAGCAGGATAAGCTCGTAAAATAAAGATTGAATTTGTAAGCTTGAAGTTCATTTAACTCATCCAGAGCGCAGTACAATGCAAACCCCCTGATTCAAGGTCTGCTAGTTACATGTACCACAGCACTGTCATGATCCATCAAACCTGCCAGATAAAGAGAGGCTATTTTAAAATTTCTCCTTCAGGGCATGGGGAAGTTCTGTTCTTGCAAAGATAGAAATTTATGATGATGCTAAAAAAAATGCAGATTAAGTGAATAATTAATGAATTCAAGACAGGACTGAAATATCTTCCTAAAATGCTGCTATTTTTAGCAGAGAGTGCTTCTGCAGTGCTTGTCATGTGATCCTATTGCCTTTTGAGAGCAGGAAAACAATTTGAATTGGTTTCTCTTTCCCCATGGACCTATATAGGCCCATGATATAATACCCCTTAGCATCTGCTTCTATCTTAAAGCAAAAAAAAAAAGATTTTAAACCTCATGCAAAATAAAACACTAGTGAAATCTATACTTACAGATAATCTTTATTGCAACTGAATATTTTTTATAATAGTTTCTACTTTTGAGGCTGCACAAGGGGGATGCTGCAATGAGTGTAACTTAGGGCTGCTGCTGGTCTGGTAATACTCATTGAAACTGTGTTTTTGAGCTGGCAAAGGACATAGAGACAATTTTCAATTGGTGGTTGCAGGATCTGGACCATAGATAGGGGTTTAATGTGAAGATTCGTGCTTCTTTTGCCTATAACTATACAGAGTGTTCCTGTGCATGAGCTACTTCGAACATTAAAAATGTTATAGTCAAAAATGCCCCTAAAATAAGTTCTTGTATCCAACAGGGAGTGATTTCTCAAGTGTTTAACATGTGAAACTTGGTCCTGTGAGGGATTTCTCCTTCCTGAGTGATAATGAGGTGCCTGTCAAAGGGGAAATCAGAAGCTGCTCACTTGCTGCCTTTCCTATCTACTAGAATTGCCACAGGCTGAATTTAGGAGGAACATCCAAGTCCCAAACTTTTAGGCGCTGAGGAGGACCCTGTACCCTGTACCCAGTTTGTACAGGTGCAGAGTAGTGCTGGCTTGCTTTCCTCACTTGTATGGGGTTTGCTTATGCCACATGGGATGTTTCCTGGGTGGCTCTTGTAAGGTGTGTAGGGCTGCTTGGACCTGGCTGGGACTCCAGTCCCCAACCCTGGTGAGCTGTAGAGCTTTGCCCTGGGAGTAGAGTTCTTGCCAACCAAAGCAGCAGTGAAACAGCTGGGCTGAAACACATTGCTTTGGGAAAGGGTTGTGAGCTGAGTCTTAAGTAGCAGAAGTGGCCCCAAAGGCACCTGCAGCCCCAGAGCAAGCTGCAAGCTTTGGTGATAGTGGACTTTGGGAAGCTTCTGAATTAAGTCATGGAAAGTGGCTTCTTGGGGGCACTGGATCTTGAGCTGTGGCTCCTTAGTTGTGTTCAGGCACACATTTATGGCTTAGATGCCATATGTGTTTGCTGCATCTGGTCCTTGGTCTCTGTTTTCCCTTTTCTGTGCATCTATCTAAATGCACTTTTTAAAGATTTAATGTCTGTGAAACACATGCATTGTATGGAGCTTTGTAATAGTTAGAAATTGATCCTCATCTGGAAGCTGTGAGTTTGGTCGACTTGATTGTTATGGAATTGAAAACTATTGATATGAAAAAATGTATTGGATTATGATTATTATATTTTTTGTGTGCCAGTTGAAAAGGCTATTTTCAGGCTTATTTTTCCCAGCTCTTCATCAGCTCTCCCATGCTAGAGCTCACCACGTTTTTTCCAGTGTTCCTGTGCAGTCACTTGTGTGAGTCCTTTCTAAAATGAATCTGGTTATCGGGTGTCTGGATTTTGAGCAAACCCCATCTATTTAGACCAAAAGGTTGTAGGAGGTACATACAGACTGAATAAGTGGGTCAACTGGAAAGAGTGGGATTCTGTGGCCAGGAGATATCATGAATGTGTGATGTATTCAGGGGGTCCTGTCAGTAGGACAGGACATGAGAACAACCCTGGTAAGGCAGGCCTGGAGGACTTTTTCATGCCTAACTTCATCTCAGAATGAAGGGTTTGTGTTCCTGTTCTCTGTTGGGTTGTGCCTCTGTGATACAATTTACTACACTTAATTTGTTTTATTATTTGTATCTTTTTAAATTAATGAAATGCATGGAGTTCTCTATGCAAGGAAAAGACAGAGAGGTACTAAGACCCCAGGTTGTCTTAGAGCTCTGCAAACCAGTTTTGGTTTTCTTTACTTATATCTGTTTGTTCGAATGGCTGCATTCATGACTGGAGCAATGAGTTAACAGGACGGGTAAGATCTTGTGAGCTGCTTGGGAAGAATCAAAAACTGAAATATCTGATTTCAGTTTTGTAGTTGCTGTGTTGATTTGGGGAATGAGGCTTTGGGAGAATCATTTTTACTTCACATAGAGTTATTCACCCTTGTGACTGCCTACTGAAATACCCAGCAACACAGCTTTACAAAGCTAAAACCAGGAGTACTGAAATAGTTAATTTTGCAATTTAGCAAGGAGGTACTGATTTTAAGCCATGAAAATAGTAATTCTTTAACAAGTAGCTTGTTTTACTGGCTACCTCCTTACTTCTCTTTCTTTTCTTTCCACAGGAAAAATTAACCCAGGAGTGTGTATTCAGAGAGCAATTTGAAGAAAACTGGTATAACACATATTCATCAAATCTATATAAACATGTGGACACTGGAAGACGATACTACGTTGCGTTAAATAAAGATGGGACTCCAAGAGAAGGGACTAGGACTAAACGGCATCAAAAATTTACACATTTTTTACCTAGACCAGTGGACCCTGAGAAAGTACCAGAACTATATAAGGATATTTTAAGCCAAAGTTGACAAAGACAATTCCTTCACTTGAGCCCTTAAAAAGTAACCACTATAAAGGTTTCATGCAGTGGGTTCTTATTGATTAGCTGTGTCATCACATCAGCTCCACTGTTGCCAAACTTTGTCGCATGCATAATGTATGATGGAGGCTTGGATGGAACATGCTGATTTTGTTCTGCACTTAAAGGTTTGTCCTCCTGGAGGAGAGCCTATGCCCACTCGCTTGATTTAGTACGAGAGGGAGCGCGAGAGAGTGAGTGCGAGAGAGAGAGAGAGAGAGAGAGAGAGAAAGGGAGAGGATGAATGGGAGTGAGAGCGCGAGAGAGAGGAGCCAATGGGAGGAGGAGGGTGAGGAGGAGGAAGGCCTGATGCATGCTGGGGAATAGACACGCTTTTAAATTTTTGATCAGTTGTACTTCGTCATATATCAGCATAGCTGCCATACTTTGATTCATCAGGATTTTTGGCTGGTGGCCTGCTCAAGTGTACGCTGCATTTACAAAGGCATGGAGGGTACAGTCTTACTTAAGAGACTTTTCAGTTAATTGCTCTCTGGGTCTCACCCCACTGAGTTTAAAGCAAAGACCTCTTAGTAAAAAAAAATAAAAATAAAAAGTTAAATTTATTTATAGAAATTCCAAAGGCAACATTTTATTTATTTTATATATTTATTTATTATATAGAGTTTATTTTTAATGAAATATGTACAGGCCAGATAGGCATTTTGGAAGCTTTAGGCTCTGTAAGCATCAAAATGGCAAAGGCCACTATGAACCTGTGGTAAATTCATGCAAGTAAATATAAAAGTGCATGGATAAAAAAAACAAGCAACAATAAAAAGATAATAATAATAAATTCTAGTGACCCTCATGTACTAAAGGCGACAATCTCTTTTGTGCCCATGTTATTGTACAATTATGCACACCACTCATGACACTGAGTCCTCACTCTTCTGACTGCTTGTTTCATAGCTTACCCCAGAGGATTAAAGAGAAAACTGGGTCTTCAACTTTTTTTTATGTCTCTGTAATATTTCCTCTCTGATAAAATGACTTCTTACATCATTGTAAATTTCACAGCTGTGAAAAATATAGGGGTTGGAATATATTCTACTTGTTAAAACCTATTGCAGATTATACCAAAGCTAAATGATAAGTATGCTTCTTTTTTTTTTTTCCTAAAGTGAATGCCAGAAACAACATAATACCAACAACATTTGTACCAATTTTAAGATTCCACAAATAGCACATAAAGATTTCAGAGGGCAAGAACCAGGTTAACAGGATCATTCTTGTAAACATGTTTATTTGTGCACTTGACTATCTACTATGAAATTATACAAGTTCCATAGGGGTCATTGTACTATCTTTTATGGAAAATTGCTTTCAGTGTGAACTGTCATAATACATGATATTAGCACCCTTCCTAAAGTAAAACTTGCAAAATGAAACTAATAAATCTCTATCAATAATGACAATGAGGGGGACAGTATTAGACTTATTTTTATTGTTTTTTCCTAAAGTATGTTCAAATATTCACGAACCGTGAGTTAACAATATGTAATATTTAAGGGTATGTAGCATTTTATGTTAAACACACAAACACATTGATTAGCAGTTACCATTTGAAAATTAACCCTTAGGAAGAGGCCTTTTTTTCCCCCAGCATCCTGAAGAATAAAAAAATATAAAAATCACATTAAGGTCCATATGATAAATGTATATTGTAGCTGTTATCTCCCTTAGGATTTGAATCCAGTGCCATTGAGTGTAGCCTTTGCCATTGGATACGTTGGGCGCGGGGCTGGTCGTGACACCCTGGCTGTCTGCAGAGGCACAGGGGCTGAGCGCAAATGTGCTTTGGAGGAGCAATACATAAGTTTGTAGCCTATTCATAATTAAGAAATTTTTGCTGTAAGGCACTCTTATTCATCTGATTTATATTATTTGAAATTTAATTTCCATTCTGGAATAACCTCTGGCTCGGTGTCCTGAACAAACGTGCCCTTTCTGTACTCCAGCAGGTAGGAGGGGCCATGTCTCAAATGGCAATATCAGTAACCCTAAATAAAACATGGCATTTTATTTTAATTGTTTATAAATGATAAAGATACATAAATTACATTAGTTGATTTGTAGGATACAGTTAGACATACTGGTCTAGGAACTATTATTGCCTGGGAATTTACAGCCTTCAATGGCAGCCCTCATTTTTTTCTCTAACCCTTGGGGGCTGCTGAGACCTGCAGGTAGTTTGGCTGCTGTGGGTCAGTCGAATTCTGAATTCTTTGTCTGGGTGATGCAAAGACTATAGGGGAAAAAAGGGAGGACTAGGGTTCCTGGCTCAACGTTAAATGGATCAATCCTACCACAAGGAAGGGAGGTTACAACCCTCTGCTGTTTCAGCGAATCTGACATACAGGGGGAAATTATTTGCAAAGTTTAAAAATACTCTGAGTTGAGGCCACAATACTGGCCATGGTTAGAGTCTTAATGTTAAACTGACTTGGATTTTTAGTCATAGGCAAATCATTACTACTAGTTAACATGTTTTATTTAATTTATTTTTTTTGTATTTTTCTAAAGAAAGGATTAAACTCAAGAAAAATGTTATGAGTTTATGGCAGTCCATATAAATAAACTGTAACCGATTTACTCGAATAAGCCGTAATGGTGTGTAAATACTGACTTTATGTAAATATAGAAACATGTAATTTAACTTAGGCATTATTGCAAGACTGGAAGGCTCAGGAGCTGGCAGTTTGCCACTCCTTGCAGGTTCACTGGGTCAAATTTGGCCTGTTTCAGGTAGTGAACAACAGATTCTGTTCAGTCACTGGTGTAAAATGAGTTATTTCTGTTTGTTTTCTGATGGGGGTTGGGCAAAACCATTGTCACCTGGGTGCTGCTTAGCTCCTTTGCCAAGGTGTGAAGGGATATGGATGCCCTCCTGCTCCTTATGTGATCATGCTAAAACAGGGCTGGAGAGAACTGACACAGCAAAGCAGGGAGGCTTATGGAGCCTCTCCTCCTGTGCTGTGGACAAACAGAAGTCTTCATTTGCTAGTGCTGTCCATCTGGCACCTTTCTCGAGCACTAAAATTCACTTGGAGAATAATCTGAGGGAAAAAGAATAATTGGTGTTATTTACTTGATATTCTGTAATGGTGTGTAAATACATACAGAATTCTGTAATTTGTATAAATATATTGCTATAGAATTTTGAAAATTGGTATTATTTGCTTGATGTCCCTTGAGAATGTTTTCTTAAAACCATGCATATGTGTAATAATGGGATGGCAAAAAGGTGTCCTTATTTATTCCTAGAAAGTGTGTGAGAATATCCCAGGAAGGCAGAAATCATGAATGTTTTCTATGTCTTTTTGCTAAATTGGAAAAAAGCAGCAATATATCTTTTTGTCAAGAATTGTATTAGCATTTCACCTGAAGCAGATCTGCCTGGGCAAGTAGCAGGGCAAAAAGGTCATGGAGATCCAGACCAATGTTGTGTAATGGGCTGGTTTTGAGCTGCATCTGGTAATGTGTCAGGGAGTGTTCCCACACTTAAGTGTGGCGGATGAAACCTGGCAGAGCTGGGCAGTGCAGAGAGCAGAAGGAGAAAAATCCTAGGAAACTGCCTTAAATAATCAGCAAACCACTTGGTGCTGAACTTAAACTGCCTGCTAACTGGATGGGAGAAAAAAAAGGTGCCTTTTATAAATGAATGAGTGTAAGACATGGAGGCTGCAGATGAGATTCTGGTCTAAGAAGTCAAGCATTGCTACTGTCGTCCTGAAAAAAGAGAAATGTGTGTTTAATAAACATACAAATAGGAGTGAGTTGAAGAGACTGCTTCTGAGACAGTGTCTGAAGTTTCTGTGGGGACAGAATATGGCAGGAGGTAAGAGAAGATGCTTCTGCAGCGTGTCTTTCAGGGTCCCTTACATCATCATCTTAGCTTATGCTCTGCTCTGCCTTTTGTATCAAGTACAGAAGTGACCATAAGGTCTAGCTTTGTTACTCATGATTATAGGAATAGACATAGATGGGCTGTGAGCCATGCTGAATACGTTTTTGTGTGAACTGTCCCAGTGAATTCTTGCAAGGTCCCTGTGAGGTACACTAGCAAACCTTGAGATGTGACAAGGCTCCTTACAACTGCACAAACTGTGAGGTTCCAGATTCTTTGAAATTTTGCTGAAATCTTTGGAACTCAGCCCCCTACTGATGTAGCTGTATATGTGTAGGCAGCCATATCTGTAGGTATAGAATCTGAGCAAAGAAGTAATCAACAACATTGTCCTCAGTATTTGATTCCACATGGCATATCATTTACTGATCTGAGAATAAAAATCAAAGGACTTCTGTTTTCCAGAATTTTTTCTCTGTTCCTAAACTGTTAGAGCTCTCCCTGGGTTGTTCAGAGGCCAGTTCTATCCTGTTTTGGTGTTATCTTTCACCTCACTACAAGGAGGTTTTGCCATCTGGACCTTAAGTAGGTACCAATAGTAAAACCTCATCTCCTCTTGTCAAGAAGCTGGAACAGCCTGCCCTAGAGTTTATTGCTGAACTCTTTGGCATTGTGAATTGTGCAGGGCATGGCTAACTGGCATCTCAAATTTAGGTCTGAAAAAGTGTATCCATCAAGGACAAGAAAGAAAATTAGTGATTATAAACAAAAAAGTGCTATTGTGCAAGGTGTTTTCCCAGCTCAGTTGCAAGAAACTTGAAAGCAGAAAATGTTTATTGATGTTCAGGAAATTTTAAATGAGAATAATAAGCAAGTTCCACCTGCAAAACAATTTCTAAAACCCAGTCTTGTTGCCTTTTTTCCTGGTGGTTGCATATCTTTAATAGTTTGTGTGTGTGTGGTTTTTTTCTACTCAGTGATATTGGAAAAGACTCTTATTTTTCATTCATGATTTCTGAAGTCTAGCTGTCTTTGTATAATTTTTCAGAGTTACTCTGGTCTGAACCCTGGGGCAGGAAAATAACAATGTGATCCTGGATTAGGATAGGGCATGACATGCATTGCAAAGATGCTGCTGTTGTGCTCAGGGTAGCTGTTACAGTCCATAGGATGACCTTGTCTGTATCTATCACATGGAGAACAACAACCATATTTGTTCCTTAATACATTGTATGTTGCTGTTATTGTAGGAGAGATCTTTAAAATGATCCTAGGGTCATGCCAGCTTTTTTAAACCAACGTCTGTCTCTTGAACACTCTCTTAAAAATATTTTATCATGGAGAGCTGTGTATAAATTAAAGTTTAGCTACATACTGCTTAGTTATGCAGAGGGGTTTCACTTCATATTAGAAAAAAAAACCAGTCCCTTTTTCTTTAGGTTGAGGGAAGTTGTTTTTTTTTTTTTATGTGCAGTACTCACAAATAGCAACTACAAGATACTCAAAAGAATTCTGGAATTAGACTGAACTGTCAAAATGTTTCTCACATTTCTGTTTTCTTGAGAAATCACAGACCATCAAATTATGGTGATATGCAAAATATGCCCTGTAGATTTTTCTCATGTCCAGAGGGCCTGGATTTATGTATATCTTACTGTTGGAGGCAGCAAGTCTAGGTAAAAAGAGCATTTCTGTAATGTTGGAACTCATTCATTTTATTGACAACCTCCCCCTCGCCCCCGCAAGTAGTAGCTTTAGTTAAAATTGTTATTGTTATTTCTACCCTTGTTGAGAGAGTAGATGTAAACATTGAAACAGTGTCTTGAAATACTCCCTCACAGCTGTGCCTGTGAATGCATACTTCTTTCTTTTGTATTTCTTATGTAGTATGATTTCTATTGCTTTTTAGAAACCTTTATGCTTGTTATGAATGTCAACTCACTGAAGTAGTTTCAGCCAATTTATCTATCTCTGTCTTCTTTGGTTAAGCCAATTTTCTCTTTCTGGACATCTTATGTTCTGGCAGGCAAGGCACTACCTTCTCAGCTAGGGCTCGTTTTTCTTTTTCTTTTCTTCCTGCCACAATCCATCTTTTTATTCATAGACTGTAGTTAATTTCACAAACCTTCAGAAAGATCCTGCATGGTAAGACTGTGCTTCAATCTTATCTTCATTCCAGGGAAGCAGAAGACTCACTGCTAACAGTTGTCTGTGCATTTTCATTTTTGAGATGTTGTTTGGTTTGGATCCAGAGCTTACATCTTCCTGCTTGGGATGGTTTGGGTCTTTGTCTCACTGTGTCTCTGATACAGTCATTAAAAGGGTGTTCAATATATATTGTCAGTTTATTCAGATGAGGTATATCCATTTCCATTTCTCCTTTCACAGAGTGTTCTGTGCAAACCTTTGTGTATTATCCATTAAGATCAGTTAATATCTAAACTCCATCACAGACATCACCTTATTAATTTGAAATCTCTTGATCAGCCACTTTGTATTACTTTGTGCTGGCAACTCATTGAATTATAACGATTTGACATGCATGTTCAAGATGCACAGTTTGGGTGTCAATTCCTTTTATTGCAAGATCTGAACTGTTCTCTGAAGAATGAAAGTCATGTACATGTCCCAGTTCCAGTAAGGTATTTTCCTCACTGGCATCAGTCCAGCTCACTGTCCTTCAGAAGAATGCACTTCTTTTGGCCTCTGCAATGTGCATGAAAATTGCTCCCAAATGGGCTGCTGTGTCACCTGCTCTCCTGTACTGGCTCTTTTCCTTTTATTAAAAACCCTTCTCTTCCAACCAGTGTTCTTAAATTGCTTCTTCCTATCACCTTAATCTTCCTAATGTGGCTTTGTGGCGTTTGGATATTGGGGAAGATCCTGTCAATGAAACCTGCATTTTGTAATTGTAACTGAGTCCAATGTAATCTCATTTCTAATCAAAACACTCTTTATCCAGTAAAAAGATTTGGAAGAAACAATGAAGGAAGAGGAAACTATATGTTGCTACCCCTTATCTCAAGTGGGTTTGAAGGAGAGTTAACTTGCTTACTCTAAGATCCCTCTTAAGAGATTTCCATACTCTTAACTGTCTTTCTATAATGTCTTATTACTTTCCAGTTGATACTATGTGTGATCCTAGCAAAAGCTTTTCTCAATGTCTATGAAGCTGATGCACAGTGAACTCCATGAATGCTCTGCTAAGAGGATGTTGTTAGACAGTGCCATAGCCACTGACATTTTCTCTTTCTTGAAACCAGCCTGCTCTTTTCCTAGCTGAATATCTCCTGCTTATTTCAACCTCTGTAGCAACCTGCCTGCTAGGCTGCTGCTTGGCATAGAAAGCAAGCTGCTGTCTTTTGGGTTATTGTACTGCACAAGAGTCTGAGCAGACTGGTGTTTTCCTCCTGGACTGTCTTTATGTTGGTACATACATACACAGGTACTCTGCTAGAAGCATCTCTTAGCCTTCCTTCTCTTTAAGACATGCTTGGTTAGATTAAGATAGGTTACTTATCCCTGGAGTATCCTTGCTCTTCTGTAGCAGCATCATGGAAAACAGGCAATGTTCTTGCCTCACTTGTCAACAACTCTCTGCTAATAAATTTGGTCACTGTGACATGTTAAAAAACTCCCAAAACTAGACAAACAACAGACTTGACAGTACATGCGAACCAGTTGATTTCCAGTTCCTCTCTTGCAGTGCTTAAATAAGCAATTAAAAATCAGCCAAGATACTCAAGTTGAAATTTTGAATTCGAAGCCATATTACCTGTAGTCATAGTTTCAGTTGTGATAATAGTCAGGTGAGTGCTCCAGAGCTCATGAAGTAGCGTGCAGCTGAACACCCATTTCTTTCTTGATGGAAAATGTGATTTGTTCACAGAAATGTAGTCTTGGAGACCATATTCAGCTGTTACATGGGTATGCAAAGCCTCTAACGCACAATAACAGTGCTTTTACTACCCACCTGCTGCAGATGCCCGTTAAACCTTCCCCTCAGCTGCTGTTGCCTGACTCCAGGGTTAACTTCCACTGAGGCAAAGTTCTCACTCAGAGAAACTGCAGTCCTGAAACAGGGGAAGTGATGTCCCTGTGGGACAGAGAGAGAAGCAGCAGAGACGTGGAAAAATCAGGATTCATCTAAGAAGGCATACAAGGAAGTTCCTGGGTTTGCCAAGGGGAAATTGACACAGTCTGATAGCAGGAACAGAGACATACATAGCACAGAAATACAAATGTCTGTTTCCTCTCTCTGCTTTGTAGGTGTTCTGCCCTTCTTCCCCAAGTACATGCTGTCTTCTTCACTTTCCAGCTATCAGGAATTAAAGAACTGATGATTCTCAGCAGCTTTAGAAGATCATGCCTTGGACACCTTCAATGAGTGATCCATCTCAAGAGTTAGTTCCATAATGCAAGTGGCACTAAGGAGTCAAACCAGAGAAGAGGGCTTGGTTTGGGGTTAGAGAACCCTTCCTCCATATAAGGAGGTCTGTGACAGCTTTGTTGTTGACATGAGTGGGTGCTGCAGAGCCTGGTCTGCTGAGGTGTGTGCTGGGCTGCGGTGGTGACAACAAAGGTGTTTGCGGAGCAAGGGCCATGCCTGGTGCCAGGAGACATCTGCATTCCTTCTTTTCAAAATTCCCAGGTGGCCACAGGGAGCTACTGAAGATGTAGTCAATTTGTTCCTAATTTGTTGTTGCGTAAATGAGTTTAGAGCTAAGCCCTGGCTTGAAGAAAATTAAAATCTGTATGATCAGTGTAACTGATGAAACTAAGGAACTAGGCTGAATAGTGACAGGAGGCAGGATAGCCTAGAAGTTTTCCTGTCTTCCATAGTGCTGCTCCTTACAGACTTGAATTAATGATTTTTGTAGAGGGGTTCCTTGCTAGGGTCATGTTTATTCACTGCTTTGTCTCCAAAAGCCAGTTAGGATGTATTAATGGAGCTATAGCCTACTGTAGAAATAAGGAGCATGAAAACAACACTGTGAACAACACATAGAGTAACGATTGCAAGAAAGTAAGATACATTTCCTTCTAGGTTGGCCTAAACCAAGAATCTAACACAAAGCAGGGCAACTGAATGAGCTCAGGCTTCTTCCACCACTGCTGTCCCCAGGACCTGCTGCTTCTCTGTGGGCAGCAGCAGGCAGGGTGCCTTGATGGGGCACTCTCCCTGCCCTTAACTTACCCCTCCTGGTATGCTGGGGGTAGGGGCTCTGCTACAGGAGGGAGGACCCCTCTCTCAGCCTCCACACACTCAAACAGTGGCACTGGTGGGCAGGACCAAAGCCATTCCAATGTTGGCATTAATCCCTAAGCTCTTTCTCAGCAAAAGCTCCTTGAATTTCAGAATTAGCATCTGAATTAGCATTTTAAAACTAAGCTTTTCTCCTAGAGTTACGATTGACCAAGATTAATGGGAAAATTTATATCGCAGTGGACTATCAGGCAAGTCCACGGATCAATGAGTTTTTTCCTCTTGTCTTTATATTTTGCCCTTCCTAGTAAAAGCAATGTAATTGCCTGTTCCATCCCTCCTCGAGGAGGTCATTGGTTCTGAGAAAGCAAGGATGGGGACATCTCCAAAAAATGTGAAACCACACAAGTAATTCCCACTTTGTGATAAGTAAGTTATACAGCAGTTTTAGAAAGTAGCTGCACAAACCGCATCAGTGCAAGGGAACTCAAACAGTAATGGATGAGCCAATACTTCAATTTGCGTTGTAATTTTTGGACAAAAATATCCAGCTCTCTTGTTCCTTTAAGTTGTTGGAAAAGGGACTTAAACAGCAACCAGTAAAATGTGTAGCTACTTAATAGTGAGCAGCAGCAGAAAAACGGCAGTGGCTCGGCCAGTTGGATCCTTCTGTTTCAGCTCACTAAGTAGCTATTTTATTTATACAGTCTTGGAAGCCCTTTGGCTTCCCCTTGGTTTATTTTCTGCTCCTATCTTGGTTCAGGTCTCATCATCCCTGTCCTTCAGGTAGCTGTAGGATGTTCATCTGCCCTTGCAGGTCATTCGTTGTAACCATATTGGTAATTCTTCAGGTTAGACCTTCTCTGTTTCTTGCTATCCCTCTTGAACTGTGTGTGGTGCAAAACTGGGTACAGCATTTCCTGTTTTTTTACACACTGCAGACCTGCCCCATCTCCTTTATTAAAAATAAAGGAGCTGCAATGAGCAAAGTTCCTTTCAGTTTTTGAACCCTCACCCTCTTCCTTGTCCCTGCTTTAAAGTATTAGATTAGAGCATTATGTTGAGTTATTTAAGCATATCAAAAGGTGGAGATCTGCTCGAAGTGCTTGGTTGACAGGACTAAATCTCTGCGTTCACTGCAGAGTGTGACGTAGGAGATTGTGATGCAGCAGAGTGTGATGCAGCAGAGTGTGGTCTTCCTGGCTCCTTCAGAAGAAAATGACCTTTGGTAGCAAATCCTGTCTCTGAAAGCAAACCCCCCCATTCTTTTGGTATGTTAATTACTCTGCAGCTAGCAGGCTTGGTTTTAATTTGTGTTTATGACAACACATATATGAGTAGAAGCAGTTGAAAAAGGGTCCATACTTATCCTGGAAACTACCAGGGGATTTTAGGGGAATTTTTCCTTTTTCACATGCCTTGGCTTTACTGGAGTTTTTGAATTGCTGGTTTTTGGATTGACCTGACTGAATTGCATGAAAAGGTGGCTGAAAAGCAAAGTACAGAGAAATAGGTCAAAATATAATTTCTCTTCCTGTGACATTTATTTCTTTTGTGCTTGCACCACACTGCAGTTAGTGAGGAGGCAGCAGCTGTGAGCCTGGGTACGTGACACCGAGGTGGGCAGTGCTGCAGCCCAACAAGATGGGCAATGCTGCTGCTCTGAGAGCCTGCCCACATGAAACAGGCTCATCCGTGTGTAGGGAAGCCTGAGGCTTGAGGCCAGCACAAAAAGTGGTCCTTGACACCCAGCCCCTCTGAAGCAGCTGTGCCTGAGGGGCTGGAGGACCACTGATGTAGAACCAGTGTCTTCAGCAGTGAGAATGCAGCTGGGGCATCTCAGGGATACTGGGAAGGGTCCTGCAGGCTTGGAGATGGGCTTCAGCTCAAGTCCTTATTAGGGCATTCTTTGCTTGCCTTTCTTTTTGCCACCAAAAAGTACCTACCTAGGCTGACAATTTGGTCCCAAAAGTCAAACATTATGATAGCTGCCAGGCATAACACTGGGTCTGGTCTAATGTGCCAACTTCAATTTTCTTTGCTGCTGCAGTGAGTAAGGAAAAGTGGAGCTCCTGACCCCAGGAAAGACCAGAAGTGAGTCAGGATTTGGCTGAGCAAGTTCCTTGTGGTTAGGTAGTTGCCATTCTGTAAATGGCACTCAGCTTCCTCTCTGCTGGGACATTAAAAAAGGCAAAGAAACTATACAGTTCTGCTGCTGTAGATACCTTTCCAAAGAGATTTTCCTTCTCTCTAATTCCAAACTAAGACAAAAGAGAAAGATGCTCCATAGGCAGTGCTGCTTCTCACTAGTGTATGTCTTATCAAACAACTTGAACAAACTCAAACTCTGTTTAGTTTTGTTGATTAGTCTAGGGACTGTCATAATTGTCTGTCTCAGACAGCAGCGACCACCTGACCAGGCTTTAGCAAATAAAATACCACAAATACATTCTGAAAAATGTGAACATAATACTCATGAAGGACTATTAATGTCTACAGAAACTATGCAGGCTGCAAGTATACCTTCATCCTGACCTACAACATTCCTCTTATTTTAGTCCTAATGGAGATGGCCAATTATGGTTTTATGACATAGATTATTGGTAAGCTCCTGTTGCTGTTTTGTGCCAATCAGAGTTTTGCTTTTGGCTTCAGCAAGGTCTGAGTTTCTCTCTCTTATTTTTTTTTTATTGTGTCTTAAAAGAGGGAAGATATACAAGTTACTCTACCAACCAGTTTGATTATAAATATACGTAAAGATCACTGTTATTTCAAGGCAGTGTGTATTTTTTGAACTTGATACAGTAAATCCAAAACCATGTACAACAAATGTGAAAAAAGCCCAAAACTCTTTTCTGAGGACTTGGTTCAGCAACTAGGATTATTTATCATCAGATTTTTTAACATTTTTAACCCTGTAAATTGAAAAGACTGCATCTCAAAGGCATAGGAGTCCTCACTTGCTACCAGTGGAAGAATAATAACAATCAATATCTTTTGTGAGAAAACTTCAGCTCAGCTAGACCGTTCAAGAGGTGAGTCCTGCCTGAAAAATATATTTTGAATACATAACATTTGGACAATATACAAGTTAGATATTTTTAGTAAGATTGGAGTCAGAGCTCATGAAAGGCCATGCATATTATTTTCGTTTTCCATATGATTTTCTTCCACAGGGGCAAAACAAGATGAGGAAATTCAAAGGGGGACTTTGGAAGTTCCTGGAACCCACAAGGAGGTCTAAAGGACTGAGCTGAAAAATGTTGAATTGTTTTGTTATTCTCATTATGGCAGATTAGAATCTCCAAATTTGTGAATTACTGTCCGATGTGACATTAAAATTGAAGGAAACAGGAGGTGGCATTTCCCCATCACAGGCCCAACAGTCATGTTAAGGTAGAAACAATCTGACTGTGGCTGCAGTGTGTCTCATGCATCCTACTTTGATGTGATTTCATTTGCAGAAAAGGAAATACAGGGAGCTGATACTTGCATGTCTGGAGTCTGAGTTGCACAAAGGACTCTGTTACTAAAGCAGTTCATTCCTGCCTGCTCCATAATGAGTCTGATTTATCATATTTTCTATTTGACTTTATTCCCCATTCTCCTTATTGTTAGTATAGAAATGGTATTTCTTGTATAGGTTCTTCAAGTTTTACCCTTGTTCACCTACAGCCTCTAGTTAGATGGACAGAAGGATGGACATCTGAGGACATCCTGATGTGAATGATCCTGCATCCAGAGCTGTGCTAACAACACTGAGATATCCCCCAGGGAAAGAGCAGAACTGTGGCTCTCCTGAATCTATTCACCCTTTAGTTGTTTGACCTTTCCTGTGCAAATGTTACCCAGGAGTATCTGTCCCCAAACCACCAGTAAGGGTTATGCTTTCAAGAGAAGTGGCCGCAGGTCACTGTTTCTAAGAACACCACACTTGCAAATTCCTAGAACACTTTTGCTCTGTGTAAGTAAGCTGGGAACATTGTTTTGCTAGACAGAGTATGCGAATGACCACCCAGTGCCCATTTACTCAAGGCCTTTGGAATGTGAATAGATTTGCAGCATGGGGCTGAGTATTTCTGTTTGTTAACTTAGTGCAAACCACTTGGCATAGGAACATGTTCGAATCATGATGCAGGCGTTTGAAATTTGTACTGGTGGGGGATCCAGCTGCTGAAAGGAACCATGAAACCAAACTTGTTTCTTGTTTTCTTTTTTTTTCTTTTCAGTTTTGTTCACTAGAAAAAGGTTCTAGAAAGTCAGTGCTGCAGGTTTTCCATTTCTGCTCTGACAAAACTTATCCTGAAAGTTACCTGTCTCGCTGTACCAAAATATTTCTAGTCCAGACAGGTTATGAAATGCTGAGCCACAAAATGCAGAAGATACCTAATTGGTCAAAATAATTTTTGCTATGTTACATTTTGTCAAATATCAACAATTTTTGGGAATTGAGATAGGTGGATTTTCAGAAAGCTGCTATATTTTTTCTCCCTCCGAACTCCAGTGGCCTCATTGAGACCCTACTGCAGGCAGAACCTGTCTGTGCAAATGGTCACTGAAGTGACCATGATATGGCCAGAACTTTCAGGTTCAACTTCCTTCATATTCATAGGAACCTGTGTTTTTGGGTTTGGCTGGCAAAAGGACATAAAACAGGACAAATAGGAACCTTTGTAATTACAGTTTTGCGAACTATCAGTTTTTATAATGCTAAAATTCAGCACCAAGTAAAATCTCCTATAATGTATTACTTTCCTTTGTTAAGAGCATACACTTTAAAGTAGGACTATTCCCAGTTTGCTTAATGCTTTCAGGTGCCATTCTTGGTTTAACCCAATTTTAGCTGCCACAGCAGATACTGGAGCTCATACTGATCATTAGGCTTTTATTTCTCAGAGTTTCAGAGTGCAGGCTTGAAAATGTATAGAGACCTGAAGGAGGAAGCAGAACGACAATGCTGGAGGGTAAAATCTACTAGTTCATGAACCAGTGGCTAAAGTGAATCTGTTTTGTCCCCTAAAGGAAAAGGATTTAATTTTGCATCAACATGCTTATAGCTGATAGAGATCTTCAGGGTTTCCCAGGGTCTGAATTTTTGCTTTAAATTTCAAACAAAAGTGCATATAGTTCCATAAGCTTTTAGGTAATCAATAGAATTTTATATGTGACCTTCAGTATTATGAGTCATGGTCTTACAGAAAACTGGTTTTTTATAAAATTTAGCTATAAAGAACTGTTACAGATGGATTTTTTTTTAACTAGGTCTAAAAATAACTTAATACACAAGTGAATTAATTTTATTGTAATTCAAAAAGGAAAGGAAAGCCCAGTGTAGGAATGGTGTTCTGGTGCAGCTGGCCAGATGAGAAATTTGAGGTTACAGAGCTAGGAGTAAGAAAATTATCTGCTCCTTTCTCTTTCTCACTGTCTTACTCTTTGCATGAGACTAGGGAACTGGAATAATATGAGAAACCTGTCAATCTGCAGGGTGTCCTGTACTAAACATTGGTTAAGACTGAAGAAGGTTTTCTGCAGTACTGAGTGAACAGAGCGGGATGATAAGCATAAGAAAATATGAACATTTCTTATCTTGCTATTATCCAGAAATGGGTTTCAGGACATACTTGGGGAGAGGCTTAGAGTTATCTTTGTGGCCAAACATATCAGAACCTATCGCATTGGCTTATAGACATTTTTTTAGAAGTGTTTCTAAGCAGCTGCATAAAGGAACAGAGCAACAAATTGTCTTGAGAGGGAAAGGGGGCAAGAGTCCCTCTGCCACTGGTGTCAGCTGTGAGTTTGGACAACCCCTGTGGATAAAAGTGGCTCAGCTGAGTAACCTCTGTGCTGCTGCTACTCTTCTTTGGATATGTTTTCCCCTCTCCCCAGCACTCTTTCAGAAATAATTACAGAAAGGAAACTAAGATGAGTATGTGCTTCTGCAGGTTCAGCTCAGTTTGCTGTTATACATCATTCCCTTCTTCCTTATGTGCTGAACTGTCATTGCAAGCAGTAGGTTGTTTTTATATTTAGAAAGTAATGTATTATCTGAGTGGCAGTTTGTCTGGCACGTGGTTTGCTGTCTTACTTTTCCAGCTTTGTGTGATTTAATTTTAAGAGGCAGCATTTTCTACTTGCAAAAGAACGTCTCTGTGATGGTTTCTCCAATTTCCATTTGTTAGAGGTTTTTATTGAAGAAAAGGTTCCTGCTCACTGTGCACAGCTTGCCTAGTACAAGCTTCTTTCATTGCCTTAAAAATGTCAGATTGACTCCACGGGAGCTGAGACAGCATCCAGAGTGTTGGGCCTGTACCCCGCCGTGGTAACACTGTCCCCTTTGACATCAATACTGAGGTATTGAGAACTTCATTACAGCTCCAATAAACGCAGCCATCAGGAAAAGACAGGTGAGCAATAAAATACAGACAATATTTTTTGAATTGATAACCTGGGAGAAGCCTCATTGCTCCTGGTGGATGTAACAAGATGCAATTCAAGCTTAAAGTGAGAATGAAGTGGTTTTTGCTTTACAGATTGTCAAAACAACAGGAGCTACCAAAGAGGCTTAATATCGCTGTTGGACTGGTGGTAAGGGGCTGCTGAGAAAGCCTGTGTGGGCAAACCTATGTGACAGTGGCTGCCTGTGTGGGACAAGGGATGGAAACTGGAGGGGAATTGGTGGAGAAGGGGTCAAGGTCTGTGGGTGAGTGGAGAAGCCTTTGAGATATTCTGAGGTGCCTTGAGGGATGGAATAATCGCTGGGTCAGTGAGCAAAGAAACCATCCCCTGAGGTTTGAGTACTGCTGGGTTCAGAGCAGAAGGGCTTTATGTACAGTCTTTAAATAAACAGGATTGCAGCAAAAAATAAAAGAAATTATTGTTTGTGTCATTCTCTTCTCAATGTAAACAACATGTAAGACACTGAAATTTGGCTAATTACTTAAGCTGCAAAAAGTCTGTGTTGTAAGGAACAGCAGGGTAAGGGGATATTCAGAGATGGAAAAATATTTTTAGAAATGGGGTGTGAAGCAGAAATAAGTGGTGAAACTGCAGGAGAGGAAGGGGAATTTTTCCTTGTAACTGCTAACCATGAAGTAAAATTGAAAATTATCCCTGTATCTTTTGTACACAGAGGAGGTCTGGGAAGCTAGGAGTAGAGGGTATTCAGTGAGGCAATCTTCAAGTTAGAGATACGATTACTGGCAGACATTTGTAAGAAGACATGGTGTCTAGCCTTCAATCAGAGCATATTCATTCCAAAATTAAATATGTGGCCTGTCACAGAGAAAACTGAGCTGGCATTGTCAGCACCAAGAACAACGGGTCTTTTGGAAATAACTTTGGAAATATTTGGAAATAATGTGTGTGGGTGCAGGTCCCGAGGGTGCACACCTCGAAACAGTTCCATCTACTGTGATGGGCAGTGTGGAGAAGGCAGCACAGGACTCTGCATTCTGCCAGACTGGGGTGGGTTTTGCCCCTGCATCAGCAAAGCTTAGTAGAGCTGCAGTGCAGCATGGAGAAGGCTGCACCACCAGGGAGAGGCAAAGGTGGGGAATAATCCAACTGAGAGCAACCTGGCCGATTTACAGTCAATATGCCTGGCACCCATCTCATTTTTGCCCTGTGTAGGACATTTTCACCCACAGTGTGGTGAGTTAAAATATTGTCCTCCTGATGTGCTGAATGTGCAGAGCCTGCTGTGGGGGGTGAGACGCTGCAAGCCAGGCTGGATGGCTAGAGCTTCCCAGAAAGGTGGTACCTGACAGCAGGCAGCACTACCAAATGTTTTTTCTCAGCCTTTAATAAAACTGTGAGATTCTTTTTACAGCTGTGCAGTCCTGGAGAAGCTTGAGGCTTGCATGGATTTACACGATGGCAGACTTTGTCCCTGGGCGTATAGGAGGGGGAAACTGTTAGCATTCTTGTACAAAGAATATGACCAGAGACAGCTGGCAACCTATTTCTGGTACTCAAGACTTCAGTTTCTCAGATGACATCTGAGAGCACCTACCAGCATTTAGTTCTCATTAGTACATTCTCGACGATTATTGTAGTTTGCGTGATCTGTGAATTCTGCACCTCTTTTTCTTCACTATGCATTAGGAGAAAAATCATCATAGGAGACACCCATCCAACTGTTTTCTCCAGCCTTGAGATTCCCACTGCTGTATGCTTTGGTTTGCATGCAGCCAGCACTGCCTTTAAATAGATGGTGTAAGACTACTCCACCCTCCCCTTCCTTTGTTTCTCTGCTCTACACATAAAGAAGTGAGGAATGAGCCAAAAACTGCTTCTTGTGTCACAATATATAAAGAATTTGTGGCACCAGTCAATAAACTAAAAAATCTTGAATGCTGTGATTTAAAGTAATATAATAAGGGATGTCTGAAGTTTACCAATATATGATCCAGGGGAAAAAATAGGAAGGAAGTGGTTCATGTTGTCTGCTTCAGGCTTATGTCAGGCTTCAAACTGAGGTACAATCCAGCTTGCTTCAGGCAGGTACC
Source organism: Campylorhamphus procurvoides (assembly GCA_013396655.1). Classification (NCBI taxonomy): domain Eukaryota; kingdom Metazoa; phylum Chordata; class Aves; order Passeriformes; family Dendrocolaptidae; genus Campylorhamphus; species Campylorhamphus procurvoides. The sequence goes on along the minus strand of WBMV01009291.1, from coordinate 1,717,595 downwards.
TCCAGGGCATGCCTGAAGTGAGATGGAGACGCTTTCTGGAGGACAGCCTTTCTTTGAAGAAAAGGATGGAGACAGCAGTCTCTGCCACCTTTCTGAAGAGGAGGAGGGGAGGAGAGACTGGGCTAATGGATGGTATCCCTGGTGATTTCTACCTGCAGTGAGATGGAGGAAGACAACTCGTCCTGGCGATGAAAGGTCACATAACTGGTGGGGAGGAGAAGACGGAGAGCCCCCCAAATTGAGGGGGAGGGTAATGATCAAGTGGGTGGTGAACAACTGTGAGCTGGACGGAGGCAGCTGTCTAAAAACGGACTGAATGTTCAACCAGTGTATGAAGGCTACCTGGCTTACAGCTTTACTCTCCTGCTTTTGCTGTTCTTTGTGAAGACTGCACTGTTTGTGCTTCTGCTTATACCATTTTAAGCTTTTCCTTTAGGCTTTCCTGAAATTCAACTTTAACCTTAGAAAAGAGAGAGGAAGAATTTTGATTCAAATGTGAGTTTGTGAAAGAAAGAGAACTTGCACAAATCTGTCAACAGATCTAGATAGATATTTCCTTTTTTCAGCAGTTTCTTATACAGAACCTGCCATTAGGCTGAAATCCTCACATCTTGGGAACAAACAGAACAGCATCAAACATTCGTCTTATGTTGAAGAGGGACATCTGGTAGCATAACCCTTCACAGGGTAAAGATAATGTGTTTCTATCAAACAGTACAGTTAGTTTCTTCTTAGAGTTTGGTGAGTATTTTTGGTCTCTGACTAAAAGAAGAAAGGAAATGAGTTTTTTCTTACAGCAGAGAATCAGTAGGGAAAAGGTTGGTATAAAAACTGATCTAAAAATGTAAAAAGTCGCTCTGGCACATGGCAGGAAGGAAAGCAAGCTGCCCTTATGTCTATCAAATTTTCCTCCTACTTCCATCTTCCAAGGTCAACCACCTCTGCGACAGAGACATGGCCTATGCCGTAGCAGTGGAACATGCATTTAGATCTTTTAGAGCAAGATCATGCCCTTTGCATCAGCTTTAGGTATCCCAGATCCTCCCAGCTCTGCCACAGAACCAAATGGGGCTGGCGACCAAGGACTCTGGAGGCGTCTGCAGGGATATCTGTGCTCCCTACTGGATACTTGCTGCCTGGGGTAGGTCCTTGTGTCTCCCCTGGCATCCATGATGGGGATCCCAGGCTGCTGAGCAAGGCAGTTGACTCAGCCTCCTGTCTCACAGACATGCTTTCCCCACCTACTCCTGGACTCCTCTGTGTGGGAGTGTGTTTGGGAGAAATTCCTGTGCTCCAAAACATTGCATTGCAAAACTATTTACACTGCAACTAAAATGGTGCTCGTTTCCTCACTCCCTACCTTTCAGCAAATAGAGAAGCAATGAAGTGTACCTCCCCTAACAAACAGAAGGAGCAGTACTCATCTGAGTGCCAATATTTTTGGGGTGCAGTGCCCCCAGCAGCGTAGCACCTGGTGCCTGAGAGCTCTGTGGGATGCTCTGCAGGGAGGCTGCTGCTGTTTAACCCTTCCTGGCATGGCTGTAGGATGAGTATGTTGGGATGCGAGGCAGGACAAGGATGGGAGCAAGGGGCCCGCAGCAACAGGCAGCTGCTGCAAGAGCAGCAGGACTGTGGCATCACTCGATGCTGGCAGGAGCTAACCAGAGTGTGGGCACTGAGAGTCTCAGAGCCTCATTTTCAGAGCCTTGCTCTGGTTGTCCTTGGGGTCAGGTCACACACTGTGGTGGTCTTTTGTCAGAACTTTCCACAGTGCAAGATAATGACCTCCATTTCTGGTCGGTAAAAGACTTGTGAGTGGCTTGGAAAACAGCTACTGTGAGGGCCAGAGCAGAGGAGGCAGAGACATTCCAGCCATTGCCTTGGGATGTGTTGTGACACCCAATCTGGCCCCCTTAAAGGGCTTCATGCACAGCTGAACTCTCCCCAGGGCCTTTGTGCACAACTGGACTCTCTGCAGGGGTTCACCCACACACTCTCCAACCACAGCGAGTCTCAGACCTTTTGCTGTGCCTTTGCTGGGAACCACTGTGTGTTCCTCAGAGGGGAAAAGTAGGCTCCAGGTCCCAGGGTGAGCCCAGTGCCATGTGCATCAAATTCATTCTGCTGGAGAAGGAAACCTGATGAAAAGCCATACATGGATGCCAGTGTCATTTGCAGGACAAGGTTCTGTAGTCCATTTCTGATTTGCTTACAGTCATCCTGTGTTTAAGCCCCAGACTGCAGATGACCACTGTAAGATGTGTATCTTATGCTGGTTTGGAATCTGGACACATATAGTTATTTTTGCAGTCTCTATGAAGATGCAAATCAAGCTCCCAGTTTTGAGCTGAGAGGGTAGAGGATGAGCAATTCCAGCTTCTGAATGGGGAGAAAAAGCTGTGTCCTCCCCCAGACCCTAGTGCCAGGCTTGCGGAGGAGGGGGCAGAAAATGTACTGCTTAGAGTTTTTGGAGTTATTCTGGGTGAAAATAAAAGACAGGAAGCATACAGTAGGAGTAATCCCAAACCAGGAGGGAGGTGAACTGTCTAACCCCAGCAGGTGCTTTCTGTCAAGCTTTTATGGAAGGAGGGTGGTGGTGTGCTTGGAGCAACAGTAATTAAGACTCTGAGGACAAGATAGGAAAACAACCACTGGGTTTAATAAGCTTAGACTGCCCAGCTGCCCACGGGACACTGTCCCTGCCCTGAAACTCCCCATGGGGCCGTGGCAAGGGTTCCAGCCCTTGAGAAATGTCCTTTATTCAGCCCTTGTCCTTTGGTGGCAGGGACTGCTGTGTTCTGATGATGCCTCATGCCTTCTCTACACCCTTGGAACAGCCCAGATGTTTTAAACCTGTCCACTCATGAGCGCTCCTAAACACTGGAACAACATCTCACCTTATGCTCCCAGCCCAGTAGGGTTACTGTCCTGTGAATACGTTTTCCGTCTTTCACAAAGCAAGTATAAGTCCTGAGTTCAAACAACTCCCAGGCTTGAGTAAACCTAAAATTTAAAAGGAAAAAGCACAAAATTAGCCTATAATTTGCCAATGATGCCAATATTGCAAATATTGCAGAATTGAACCTATCCTACCCGTTTGAACTCTGTAAACTGCTCCCCCACCATTCTCCCTTCCAACCTGCAACCTGCTGCGTATCTAATCTCACTATATTGCACAAGGTGTTTTCTAACATCCAAAGTATCTTCCACTGTTTTGAATACTCTTATCAACATGTTAGTGTAAGCAGTAAATCTGGTTAGGCAAACAAACACTTTTTCACATTAAGTTGTACTTAATAGCTGACCAAAAATTCACCATCTCCTACCAACAAAATGCTGAGCTGGAACCATCTCAGGCTTTTCCAGCACACCTTCTGAATATTTACATCTGGAGTGTACACAGTGTTTGCAAGAGCTCATGTTTATTTATCCAAGAACACTTACACAGAAAAGCTTTTTTATGACTAGCTGTACATTTTCCTTTGCCAGTTTATTGACCTTTTGCAATGCATGGTTATTTGTTTGGTAAAAATGATAGCATTGATCTTAACCTGCCACATGTAATACATTTTGGAAACTACTTTCCACTTAAAATAATATTTTGGGTGTCAGAAAGCCCCTCTGGTCACTAGGATGAGGGTCTGAATCCAGTGCAGCTGAGTAGTAAGCAAATATCACTATCTGATGACACTCGCTAAGTGCCTGTAAGAAAATGCTGGAAACTCATTTGTTAGCACACCCCCAGTGATCCCAGTAGCGCTTTGAAGCTCTCCTAACAGTTTTCAACCTTACACCAATGAGGCCATGCAGCTGGGTGTCCTGCTGCTCAGGTGGTCCTGTCAGGCGCTGCCAGTGCAGGGCTGGTTGGGCGACAGGCGCACGCAGCTGCTGCCTCTTCCCTGGCTAACGGGACGGCTTTCAAGCCCCTGGCCGCCTAGTCTGGCATTTCCTCAGAACTAAGTATATTTGTCCAAGAGCACTTCCGCAGAAAAGCTCCTTTATGCTTTGGAACATGTCTTCCCTGCCAGCATCCTGACCTTTAGCACTCAGCCACAGGTTTGCCTCAAAAGAGTTCATTTCAGCAGAGTCCGAATTGCACAGAGGCCAATGGGCACCGACCTGGGGATGGACCTCTGTGTGCGGAGCCAAGGACCACTGTGTCCACTAAGCAAAGCCAAACTGCTCAGAAGCAAGGGAAGGCAGGAATGATGGAGAGAGGCACATAGGCAGACTGTAGATGTTAGTCGACCTACCTCTCCCTAAATTGCAAGGGCAAAGAGTCTTCAATTCAGTCCTTGGTATGAATTGAGGTTACCTCCAAGTTCGAGTTAATTAAAGGAGATTTCATGTAGCATTTGTTTACTTAGAGAGGAAGCTATTTGTGCAAGAAAAAAATTGAGATAAAGACCCGAATTTCTGCTTCATTAGTCCACAATTTCATATTAAGTAGCACAGGAGCAGAAACTGAATCTGGTTCCAGTGCTCCTGATGGCCCTAAGCCCAAGTTGCAGAGTCAGAACCACTGTTCTTCAGCCCAGGGAATAACTAGACCTTGCAGCTTAGAGTGGCTGAAGGAAACAGGGCTGGAAAGTGGTATTTCAGATGTCTGCACAGGCAGTGCTCACAGTGTTGCTGATGATATGTCTAAGTCCAAGATGGGATCTGAGGATGGGAGGTCTGCATGAGTGCCTAGGGAAATAGGCTAACTCAGACCTGGTTGGGATGGTGAAGTGGAAATCAGTGAGGGTCAACAGAGAGGATGAAGAATAAAAATCCACAAGAGTAAATGAGTAGTGCAAGAAGCATCACAAGATAAAGTACTACTTGATTTTCCTTTTTCAAAAGGCAAGGAAGCCATGTAGAATAAGACAGTAGAAAAATTAAGGTTGCATAATTGAGAAATGGAAAGACAAAACCTGTTAGAACAATACATACACACGAGCAATCCAATTTTGTGGAAGATGTCCCTGCTCATGGCAGGGGTGTTGGAACTAGATGATCTTTAAGTTCCAACTCAAACCACTGATCCTATGATTCTGTGATGAGCATGGCAATGAGCCAATGAGTCATTTGAAAGGCTTCACTTGAAAGCTTTAAATCAAGACCAGAAACCTTAGTGTACTACCTGTGGTCTCCCTAGAAAGATACTGCTTTTAATTGAGGAATCATCAGGGTAAATTCTGTGCTGAGCTTTATGCAGAGACTCCAGCTAGATGTCCAGAACATTAGAGCAGCTGGGGCTGCTTTGGCATGGTCTCGGAATGCCATATACTGACCTGAGCTAATACCTGAGCCTGACTTCTCCTCTGCTTCTGCATAAGAGGAAAGGGTGCAAAAAGAGCAGAAGGCACAATGAGTGCTGGAAAAGAAGTGAGGAGGTAGAGGCATCTTGGGAACCTGGCTAGTCTTTGTGCTGAGTATCTTCCCTAGGTTTATGCAATCAGGACTTAAATCTGAATGCCAAGGACAGGGTATTCTGACCAGTGAGCCCCTGCATCTGCAGAAGAGGAGTATACTTTGGGGATCTATATATGTGCAGAGGGTACCAAGATGATGTCAATAAGCCACTGCAGGATCCAAAGGATATAAATGTCATCAAGCTCTGTGGTAAGAGAACCACAGTTCTCTGTAGCCTGTTTCCCCCAAAACTTTTCCCTATAGGTGATAACATAATACTTTTATTTTCAAAAGTTCTGAAGTCTGATTTCAGTATTTGCAGTTCTTCCTCTGAGAATACCAGAGTGAAACTGGTGAGCTATCAGGTAAGTGGGACTAACGTGTGTGTGCTCTGTGTCTGCTCCTAACTACTTCAAATTTAACTTTAGCGAGGGAACAGCCTAGGACTTGAGCCCTTTGGGGATATGCAGAGCCAGGGAGTAGGTATTTGCCCAGCCAGGACAATCATAACAGTCCAGCTTGACTTTAAACCATGTAAAGCCTCCAAAGTGCAAAGCAACCTGGAAAGTTCACTGGGAGTTGATGGTATTCAGCACCTCCCAGGTCTGGGCTGTCAAAGAGTGGTTTTAATAGCACATTAAGTATGAGATGCTGGAACATGATCAAGACCTAACACAAGGAAGTAGCTTTTAATTAACAAGTTCCACATGCTATGTATGAAAAGTAACAGCCATTAAAATTTATTGGAATTAAGTTACATATCAAAAACCCTTCAGTGTTGAGTTTAACTGCTTTAATTTAAAATGAACATTTCTACATCAAGGTGGCACTAAAGAAAATTTGCTTAAGTTTGATTTTTATACTACTAAAAAGGATTTAACAGCTTAGAATACATGCTTTACTTCACACCATACAACTGGTGAAAATTGGATTAATTATACTGCTTTCAGGATCTTAGTGTCATAAACCATTAATAATTTAGACTCACAGGGTTTGTTTTGTTTATTTTCAAAAACTAATTTTAACTGTAGAAAGCTAAAATAACATGTATAGCAAACATTTAAATTTATATGGTGAGTTTCAGCCAGTAAAAACCATAGCTAGAATGGAATTAACTGTGTTTGGATCTTGAAATTCCAGAGAGTTTCATCAAAAACCATAATATTAAACCAGAAGGGTAGTTTGGTTTGACTTTCCTGAAGTTTTCAAGCTAAAGTGTTATAACATTGCAGCAATAAGTACTAGAGAGGTGAAGTCAGGTTTAACTGCATCCTCATGGTACCATTGTCTCTTAATTCTCTCTAGCTTTGGTGTGTCATTTAATTAGGCAAGAAGATACGTTTTCATATTCTTACAGTGTCATAGTGCTTTGCTCCTACTGTTGAAGGACTGGAATTGGCTAGTGGATCAGATGATGAGATGTGCATATTTTGAAGTCCAGTTCACAGATCACAATCTGTGGTTTCATACACTTCTCAGCAGGTTTTAACTGTTGGACAAAAGCTTATTTAGAATTTGTATTTTAAAATTAAGTAATCTAGAATGAAGCCGTATGGAGGGAGAAAGCAACAGACAGGGCCATAGGGGACCTCTAAGGTCACTGAATCCAGTCTTTGTTACCGCAGGTAACCACATCACAGGGTCCCCTTCAAAAGGGTTTCATAAGTCTTCAGAAGGCCTTCTCCACTCTGCAGGGCCTTTGATATTGAATTCAGACTAATTGTATGGCGTGTACATTCCTAATTAAAAGGAGAGGGAGAAAAAAATTTAAGTCTAGGCTGAGTGAAGTTAGTATTTACTGAATAGTGGAAACTGTCATTCCACCCACTAAAACGTGATTAATCAGAGCTTGCTCTGTTTCCCAGGATAGCCAAAGACAGGAGCTGCTTTGCAGGCTCATGTTGTGCACAAATGACCAGGCACCATCCCTGGAGTGCAGCCGTGCTGCCCACATGCCTGTGGTAGGAGGTTGTGGTTCAGCCTCCTGTCTGCTGCTGCTGCATTGCCTGTCCCCAGTACTCCCAAGCCACCGCAAGACCCATAAACATCATCAAATACAAGTAAATATTGTCATGTTTTGGCTGGGATTCTGAAGCTTTTGATTTGGAGTTTTCTAGCTTTTTTCTGTGATCAGCAGGGCCCCAGGCTGCTTTATGAAAGTGATGGCTGAAAGACTGTTGTGTAAGATCTACTCTTTGTGTCAGGAGCTTCCTGGCACACCAGGCAGCTCCCTGTGGGCAGAGAGGTTCTTGCATATGATTTTTCTCACAGTGTTCTGTATCCCCATGTCAACATGGGCTTAAGATGTATTCTGTTTATATGTCCCTGCTGCAGCATCATTGGCTCTTGTGCAAGACACTGCACCCAGGTCTCAGGAGGATTCTTTGACTGACATCTTGTTTTGTACAAGGCAAGCTGTCTTTCTGCAGATCCAGCTCTCTAGCTTTAATGTATGCTCTGATGATCACTTGTTTGAATGCTGAACACTTCATGCTTTCCTAACACTTGCTCCTTCCTGGGCACTTTTCCAGAGCCCCAGAAATGCCTGGCTGCTGCGGATGCTGCTGGGTCCCTTCCCATTTTCTTATGTCGGGGTCCCCACATTACTTAACGGGATCACTGAGATATGAAGTCCCCTCCTCCAGCATAATAAGGTCTTCAGAATTAGTATGAGCTTTAGCAATTTCATTTTCTACCCTAAAAATTATGCTTTGAAGCCTCTTGTGCCCATGCCTTGCACATCCATGTGAGCCCACCAGTGCTACCCAGCACCTCCCATGCAGCCAGCCACCCCTTGGCTCTTCCCTTCCACCACTGGTGGTCAGGCCCACCTCTCTGCCATGCCAGCTGTCTAGATTAATTGCACTCTCTCTCTTTCCACCTCACCAACTCCCCATCTGTTTTTCAGCTATAGCTTAAATCCCTTTTGATCTGATCCTGAATCACTGACTTTTACAGGAGCTTGTGCACCGACTGTTCCTGGGAGCAGGTCCCTCCCTCCGTTCCTCCCGCTCCTTGGCTCCAGATGATGTTAGCCTGTGGTGCTTACTGGTGCGATATGGAAATTCTCCTTGTCAAAGTCTGGATCCTGCAAGGTTTTGGGAACCATGGTTTTCATCCTGAAGAGTGCATACAAAGCCATATTTTTTGGGGGGGCCTATTAATTTAGTTGAAATCAAGACTGAGTTTAGAGTTTTTCTGGACAGCATCCGAAACATGTAGCACATTGCAGGGTTGAACCTTACTATCTTAAACAGTACTATAGGCATGCTATAATGCACAGTATAGCCAAGCACATAGGGAGCATTGATCCTCTCATTTAATTTTAAAGGCATTTTATTCACCCTAGCAGTTATTCCACGCCATTATCTATTTATTCAATTTATTTAACTTAATGCACCATGATTTAGACAACATATTTGGACTGGAGACAGAGACCATCATGTTAATTGAAACTGCAACACGGTTCAGTTATTGTGAAGTCATGAGAACTTAATTGTGTGATCAGAAACCGTTACTTACTGCTGGTGACTCTTTTGTATCCCAAACACTGGCATTGATTGTAAACCAAAAGGCCAAAAATTATACGTAAGAACAATCTTCACAGCTTAATCTGTCTTCTGGATCTTGAAAAGTAGTAACACAGAATGCCCTGTTCACCAAACATTTCTCAAGGCACTGTTTTTCACCCACGGATGAAGTGATTAACCATCACATTTATGAACAGTTTGGTTGTGCACTTTCCAAATGTGTACTTCAAAGTGTCTCTGTTTTCTTAGTGTTATGATAGATAAAGCAGGTACACATGAGATACATCTACTTCCACAAACACGAACCCAAAGGGCCAGAGTACATGCACTGCAATTACAGGATAAGCAGAGAGACATTAATGTAAACTGTTACTGAGGAATGTGTGTTTGGGCAATTGAGTCTCCCTTTTTATGTGCAGGAACCAAGCAGAGAAAAGGATCAAGGAAATCTTGCAGGTAAGCACAGAAATCAGCAAAATAGAAAAGCAGTATCTGGGAATTATCTGAAACACCTAATCCACATAAAAAATTACTGTACTCATCTTTTTTAATAGGTTGATAAATGAAACAGGGTAGATTACACCAGCAAGGAAACCAGTATCCTTGTTGCAAATTTGAAAGTTTATAGAAAAGAGAACAAATGATGTAAACCAAAGGAGAAAGCTGAGCTTCAGGCACTACCATTAAGTCTGCTTTTAAGGTTTGATCTTGCAAAATGCTGAATATCCTCAGCTCCCCCACAAAGCAAAAGAAGTTGAATGTCTTCTGCAAGAAGTGGAGTCAGCAGTCTTAGATGATTTATTGTATTCAAAATACTGAAGGTTATTTTGTGACATTGGAGGTAAGTTCTAGAAAGATCTGGAAGGAAGATCAAAATTCTGTGTGAGAGAAAAAGGAAGCTGGGACACTGGGGCAATGAGAGCCTCAAAGGGGCTAGAAGGGAGAGAGGGAGTTACCAGGGATCTGGTTAAATAAGGGTTCACAGGAACCCCAATGTGAGGTGCTGGGCTTCCTCCCATTCTCACAAAAGGCAGGAAACAGACAGATTTGTGGTGATGGTTTCTCCAGGAGTGGGCAGGTGCCACCCATCCCTGCTCCCTAGATCAAGATCTGCTCTCCTGTTCTGCCCAGGAAGGTGTGTGGATACTGTGTGTCTGCATGTGTTGGAGGCTGCAGGAGGTCTCACCCAGAAAACAGAATTTTAGTGAAACTGGAGGCAGCCCCCCGTGCTTTGCATGATTCCCTGTACTCCCTTATTGTATCTAGTTTCACATTTTACTGTTCCACCAGGAACAAGCTGAAATCGACAGAAGGAAAGTAGGAACTGGCAATGATGTGCTCAGGTAGGGAACCAGAGGAAAATGGGTACAAGGGCTTGCTGGGGTACCTGGAAGCCTTCCAGACTTGGCCCTTCCCAATGCCAGCTTCACCTGTCCTCTGCCTTTTGTCACCAGACAAGGCACAACTGCCTCTCACAGAGATACCTAATCCAGCTGAGTACGCTCTCTTAAAGTTCCTACCCCACAGTCCTTTCCAGAAGTAACATACCATCCCAGGCATAAAACCTCAGGCTTGTATGTGCTCCTTTGCCAGCTCTGAGGGCCCAGACCATTTATGTCCTGCTCAGTGTGAAGGCTTTACCAGGGGTGGAAAGTATACATCCTCTACTCGGCTGCTGCTACCTTGACGTCTGGTGCAAGCCTGATCTTGGTTTTTAAGTATCTTTCCTTCATTCTCCTTTGGCATTGGAAAATTCCAGCCATTATAAAATTACTTTTTCCCTGTAAGGTATTGCTAGAAAGACTGAAGGGTGGCAAGAGACCTTTCCCCTCCCAGCTGTGTTGGACTGCCTGGATTTGACTGTCCCAGCTGCAGGTGCTTCCTTTCTGCGTCTCCTCCTTCACAATCCCCTCAGCTCATCCAGCCTCTGATCCTGGAGCTTCTTGTACAGAAGAAACACTAGGCTGACCCCAGGAAAAAAAGCAAGGCTGGGACTTCAGTGGTCACTGAACAGTCATGCCAGGAGTTTTTGGAGTGTTTCTGGTTGGGGGGTAAAGCATCTCCACTCTCTGATACACACACAGCTCCCACCCACATGGGTCTCTTCAAGTCTCCTAGGGTTCCAGCAGATCCAAGCTGAATCCAAGTAAGCTGGTAGATACAGAAGTACCGAGTTCAGGATCTGGAAAGCAGTAGCTTGATTTGCTACTGATTGTTAATGAGTCCTGTCCCTCTTCGAGGTTCATGAACTTGACCAGAACTCCAGGCAGCTACATTATTCTGGAGGGGTCTGTGCCACTTGCTGACAGACCTTGCCTGTGCTGATCTTCCTGTCCTACTTCCCAGCAGGAACTGAGCTCAAGGATTGAGGATACATTTAGAAAATAAGAAGCCTAGGACCAGCAAGTGTTTCTGCATCCAGCTTGCAGCTCAGAGACCTTATTTCAAGAGCTATATATACTGTACAACTTTAGATCTCTGCAAGAGCCCTTTAGCTATCCTGCCTGCACTGTGAAAAGAATTACACTATTTAGCAGTAGCTGCAGCATGAAATAGCACAGGGAAACTATCCACAGAGGAACAGGCAAGGATACATGTTTACTTGCATGTAAGATAGAAAGATATATCTTGGAAGAGAGAGGAAAATGAAGAATGCAAAGCAAAGCCATACCTGGAATTCATGAGACTATCTGCAAAAGTACTTAGGGGGGCCTCTGTTGGGTTAATCCTTTCATATGTCGCCAGAGAAAATTATAGTCTGGTTATTTCTTTCACATTAATCTTTCTGCAGCAATCACCACCTTCTTCTTCATAATCTTTAAATTAAGGCATGTATTAATTATTTATACAGCTCCATCCATTTATGTGGATGCTTTACAAAGCAAATAAAATGAGGTCTTGTTCTCAGCAGAGCATATAATTTAGCACAGGCAGAGGCAAACCAGGCAAAAAATTTAGGTGTGGAAGCAGCAATGGAGAAGAAACTCAGGACAGGAAGGACTTGCAGAGGAGGCTGTTTTTCTAGAAGAAAAGCAATGCACTCAGTGGCTGTGGTGGGCTGTTTGCTGGGAAGTGGAGTTTGAAAAGAATGACAAAGACTGGGGTGTTTGGAAGTCAGTTGGGAGTGTCAGGGTGTGAGGCAGAAGAAGGAAAGTCCTGAGCAAGGGCAGCAAAGATCATAGGGGGACATGGCTGGGTCATCCAGGATCTCTGGTGTGACTGGGACAAGAACCATGATGAAGAACAAAATGTCTGGGAGGGGACCAAATGAAAAATTTCAGACCAGTTGGTTTTCAAAGTTCCAAATCTGTTTTGTGAATATCTACCTTTTCTGTTTATCAGCTGAAGACTGGGATGGTCTGGCCACAGGACTGCTTAAAACTCATTATGCAAATGAAATAATAACAGGCACACAGACATAGGAGGATGGGCTGCCCTCCATGTGTCATTGTTCACAGCTTGTGCTGTTGAAGAAGTCAAGGTTCAAGTTTTAGTCCTGGATTGTTTCTGAATTTCCCATGAGCTGTACATCGAGTATGGCCTTTGCTTTCAGACTTTGCTCCTACCTCTCTGCACCTTCCTGAGTTGGTGCTTTCCACTGGAGCAGAGGTTCAGCAGGAGAAGAGAGGCATATCACATGCCTATGAGTCATTTCTGCTTGTCTCATCTGCATCTGAGTGTAGTTCATGATGCCCACCAAAAGAGCTGGGCAATTCAAAATGCGGGTAATTTGTAGAACCAAGAAACCACCCCTCCAAATTTTCTTCTTAAGTTTGGGAAAGTTGGAACAATTCTGCATTGCCTCAGAGTTAGTACAAGCAGCTTCCCTATCCCCTCTGCTGAGATGCAGCCTACAGCTTAAAACTCTTCCTCCTTGGCCCCTTGTGACCTGCAGCCATTCAAAACTGCCCAAGTAGAGCTGTCAGAAAATTGACTGCCACTAAGTGCATTTGGACAATGGTGGGGACCTGGGGACACCCACCTTGGGAGGGTCTGTGTGCCCCCCAGCTAGTGTGACCTCTCAGGTGAATGGTCTGTTTGTGGCTTTTGGATGCCCAGTTGAAGAGACACTCAGCATGAAAACTACCAGAGGTTGGATATCTTTGCTGGGAAATGATCTTATCCCATGAAGCTCTGAGATTTAAAAGAAGTTCCAGTTTGACATATCTGCAAGATGTATTGCTGGTTTTCTTGGGAAAAGCACTGAAAAAGAGCTCTCCTGGATCTCATAGTTGTCACTGGACTCACTCATGAGGAAGAAAACTCGTGCTCAAACTTTTACTCTAGACTAAGCCAAACCTCTTTTTCCTGCTAACTGAATGCTTTGAATACCAACATGTTGCAAGGGCGCTTTCCCTTCCTCTGTTCTCAGACTTCATGTAGTGCTTCAGAGCCCTTTTCTGTGTAAACTTCCATCAGAACAGGTAAGTTTCTGTGGAAAACAGTGATTTTACCAAATCGCTATTTCCCAGCAAAGAATTGATGAGTTGAAAAATTCTCCATCAGATCTCTGGATAAGAACCTTAGAAGGGTTGTCCTGAGCTGCCCTCACGACATTCTTTATGAGAATGTCCTGCTGCCCCTCTCTCCAGAGACTTCTCACATTTACAAAACAAGAACATTTATTTATTTATATCTTGCTACCTCTTTCTATCAACCCTTGCCCTCCATGTGCAGTTCCCATGGTGCAAGTATCCTGTAAAACATTTAGCTGTTGCGTCATGGTTACACTGAGCTCGAAGTCTGTCTGCACTGACCTGCACACCCTGGCACTCCTTTCCTTACATAAGGGTCTGGTTAAATCCCAGGTGTGCTGGAGCTCAGCCTGGTCTGCTTTCCCTTGTCTTCATCCCTACAGTGCTTTTTGAGCACTGCTGCACAGCCCTGGGACCCTGGCCAGCCCAGGGAACTGCGATAGAGAGTGATAGTGGTGAGACTCTGCCCTCAGGCAATGCTTTTGGGTCAGGCTTTCTAGAAGCCTTCACTAAGATAGAGCACACCAGAATGATGGAAATGGCTTTTAAACGCAAAATCCAGTTTCTTTTGAACAGCATCGGTAACAGGCAAATTATTAAAAATAAAGGTTAAAGCCTTCTCCTCCAGACTTGGCCGCATGCCACCAGCTTGGTGACTTTTGGAGGTGCTGTGACACCATACAGCCTTTCTGTGTAATGACAGTGAGTTCCATCCATCCATCCATCCATCCATCTGTTGTCCATCCCAGGTGGGTGTGCCTGCTCCATATTGCTTGCAGTGCTTTCCCAAACAGGTCTTTGCAAAGTGTCATAACATGAGGAATACCAATCCATGGCTCTCCTGACTTCCTGGTTGCCTCATTCCATGTTTCCACATGCTTTCCCCATATGCTCATGGTCCAGGGAAGGCAAAGGGTCCCCTCCCTTACCTGAGCCTCACACAACATCTAAGGCAAAAAAGCTGCTATACTTTTCCCAACCAGCCACACGCCTTTAAAAAACATTAAAGTAAAACAAATAAAACAAGTACTGTCCATTGCAGCTAAGAGAAGGCCCATCAAATGACATGACTATATTCTTGACAATGATAGAAATCTGCGTTAGCAGAGGTGCTTAGCAGCACAGGCTTTGTGGCTGAGTATCCTTGTGGTGACTCTTGGAAAAATTTTACAGACTCAGAATTGCCACCAGTCCATGAAACATGTGACTCAGGGTCTCTTACCCAGTTTTATTTGCATCTATATTAAAGCAGCTTGCAGGGGCTTCTTGGAAAGAATATTCACAATACTTATGAAATAATTTATCACTCAAAGTAAGTGTTTTGCCCTAAAGACAATTTTTCCTCCTCTTCCTTCTCTGTCTTTTCTCCCTTCTCTCTAAATACAAAATGAAACTGAAATAAATGGCATCAACAACAACAACCTGCAAAAATATTTGCTAATTTCCTGGAATAACACCACATTTCACTGGAATGGCCTGGGGAAAGGCTAGGGTGCACTCTTGACAAATTGTGTTTTTTTCTGTAAATGTTTTCTGAAAAATTACATTATTTTACACAGGTGAAATCAGTCTCTCTCTCTGCATTTCTCAGTGCAACTTCTCTCCTTGCGTGACACCAGTGCTCCTCTGTTATGCATGAGAAAGCTGCTGTACAAGTGATGGATGAGTCAGCCAGGAAAATAAGAGATGTCCTGACCTCAGTTAACTGTTATAAATTTTTTTCATGATTAAATAAAAAAATTGATTTTTATACTTTTATGCAGATATAAAGTCAGTCCTTCCATGAAGAGATTTGAATTTAGTAGTTTACTAGGTAAGTTGGTTATGCATTTTAGCTTTGAATTATTTAATTACCCTGCAGTTCTTTAACCAAAGATACTTTCCATAGCAGCTTTCTATGTCACGTTACTGGTAATATACAGAGACTTAAAGTAACACATACCTATGCACAAATCATGGGGCGTGTGGGCTTGACATTGTTTTAAAGGTCATCTGTATTTACCACCAAACATATTTTCCTGCTTATTTAATAATGGCACTTTTAGACAACAACATGTAAAATATTTCCATGTCATAGTCAATAAACAGCTTTTCTAATTAAAAAGGTGAGGAAGGTTTATATTTGGGGGAGAAGGGAAATAATGGATACAAGACACAGCTGCTGATATTTGGATACTACTTTGTGAGTGTAATATAATACTAACTACTCGGACATAAATCGTGTGCACTCAGCAGTCCACTAGGCAACTGCTTGCCTCATGTCCGTATTTTAATTTTTCTTGGAAGTGTGAGCACACTGGGAACCTGGTCACTTAACAGCTGGATTATGGCATTGGTGTTTTCTGAATTCTTGAAATTTATTGCCTGTTTAACGGCAATTCACATGCTTTCCTGGTGAGCACTGTCCCGTCATTTCTCGACCACTTCTAGTTGGCCCCGTCTGGTTTATGTGCGTGAGAATGGGCCTGGATCCAGTAAAATATTTAAGCATGTGCTTCACTCTGAGTACCTGATGAAGGAGAGGGCTTGGCAAGTACTGACACAAACACTCCTCTAAGTGCCCGTCAGTTATGTCTGAGAACATTGCGACCAAACTGACTGCAAAGATGGGAGAGAGATCTG
Source organism: Campylorhamphus procurvoides (assembly GCA_013396655.1). Lineage (NCBI taxonomy): Eukaryota > Metazoa > Chordata > Aves > Passeriformes > Dendrocolaptidae > Campylorhamphus > Campylorhamphus procurvoides. The sequence continues at coordinate 1,701,571 of WBMV01009291.1, read as the reverse complement.
CTGTTGTGATGGGCAGAGTCTATGACAAGAAGAAGCTCAAGCAGGGAAAAGAAAGATGAAAAGAAGGAAAAGCAGGAGGTAGCTCATCTTCAGGACAGTAGTTAGCCATACACTGTAAGTACCGAGCCACTGATCTTGCCACGATGCCCACTATAAATGCTGTTGTCCATGTTTCTCACAGCTGGAGGCAAGACCTTCTGAGTGGTCCCTGCCCACTGAAGGAGAAAGTGTCTCCTATGCACGAGATGCCTCCCAGCATCATGTCAGCAAGGAATTTCATTAACATGCCCTTCCTTTCTGTGCTGAAGGCAGTGGTGGCACTGCTGCATGAAGATGTTTCCCAAAAGCAGGCCTTGCAAAACTCCACCCCTTATCTTCCTTGGGTCTGCAGCTTCCTTAACCTGCATAACCCACTGCACCTCTGTGAGCCTGTTCTTTGCCCATCTCGGCCCCACCCATGTAGCATCTCCAGTGTGACACTACACTAGGTGCCTCAGTGGAAACCGGGAAGAAGAAATAAAATACATTTCATTGGTGCAGTTTATGATTCAATAATCACTAAATTTGTGATTTTGTGCATGATTTGTTATTGCTAGCTTTTAAATGCCCGCTATATTAGTTTCCCCCAGTGTTATTGATAGACCCCATTCAATAAAACCATGAAATGATGGTTGTTTCATTGTAACTATGCCAGTACTCCTACTTTAAATAAATCTTGGCTAGATCCTGGAGAAATGTATTGAAAGGAAACAAAACATCTATGTCAGGCCTCATCCACTGTAACTGGTTCAAGAGAAGCTGACTGCATTCACTCGGGCAATTTAAGCTGATTTGTAACCTTTCCCATTGAAAATAATAGTAATTGTGCTTTATTGAGGACATCCATTAAATGCCACCTGTGAAGTTCTACTCTCTTTACAGGTATTCAGTGATTTTCTCTCAGCTTTATGCCGTTAAAATTAGTATTTGAACTAGTTAGACAAAAATGCTTTAAAAGCAAAGAAAGAGAATACTTTCCGCATGAATACTTTCTATACTTTCTTTGGTCTTTTAATACAGTAAAACTGGACAATTCATATAAGACTTGCAAAACATCATGTATTAAAACTGCAATTTTACTTTTGAAGAGAATGTTGTATGGCAATGGTTATGCAGATTTTCCTTCCAAACATTTAAATTCGAAACATATTTAATTACATTTACTATATTGCAATAATGTAATAAAATATTACTTTAATTTTAATATCCACAAAAATATAAAACTTTTAATATAGAACAACTCCTTTAATTCCACTAAGGAAAAACATTGGAGCAAATTCTTTGCCAGAAATACAGATACTCTCAGAAAACCATCTTTCTAACCCTACTGGAAATTTTGTGCTTAAGCGCTTTGAGTTATAATAAAATGAGTCTGAATTCTGTTGTTTTCATGACTGCACTACCAAGGGCCAAAGTCTAGTGAATTTTATAAGGAAAAGATTCTTTTACCTATCACTGAATATTATTAACTGGGGAACCAGTTTCTAAGAAGATGAATACTCTTTCAAGACCTTTCTTTTTTCCTCAGTCTTTTGAGGTGTTTTGTGACCTGATGCTTCCTTCCTTCTACATCCTAAGTGACTTGATTTCCCAGTTGCCTCCATAGGCAGGGATAATGCTGGCTCTGTACACTCAGGATTTATCTTCCCAGTGCATTGCAATGCTATGTAAAGTTTCCCAAGTAGCTCTGTAGACATCCCCTGTGTAAACATATTTGTCATCAGCGAAATATTTGAAAGGTGTTATATAAAACTAACTTTATCTAATTCATTTGAGGAAAGTGTATAAGATGATGTGGGTAGTACCAGGGATCACAGAACAATATCACAACCAAATTTCCACGCTTGTCTTTGCCACGACTGTTTTTCTTTTGCTTACCCCCCGCCCCCAATAATCAGCATATTTTCACTCAGAGATTTGCGTATTACATAGATTAACATCTTTTGAGGAAAGAATCTCACAGGCATTTTAAGCAGCATGCACAAGCGTTTGAGGTTATATACCTAATAAATAATGAAATTAGGATGCACAGAATTCATAAAAATCAAGCTATCTGAAGGTTTTGTCAGATCAGCATTTAATAACAAAAAAATTGCTTTAATAAAATTTCCACGTGTGGGGCTGGAGATGTTGAAGTTACAAATAAGAAGATCTGAGGTTCTTAGAAGAATAACGATTAAAAGACGTAGTGCCTCAAAGGTGTTTCATTTTCCAAACTTGGATGAATCATGGTAGGATAGACATGAATGATTTTCTCGTGCTCTAATTCTGATGTAAGTCATTACTACAGCAGGTTGGGTGAGTTTTCTCCTTTCTCAGGGGTAAGACTATGGAAACACAAAGCAGAATTTTTTCCCTAGAATCCTTTTGTGCAGCTCTCAGGCCAGTCCTACTGAGGGTGAGGCACCATCTGATGAATGGCCCTGCAGTTCTTTAGTTCTTAAGGCTTGGAGTTGGGACNACCCCAAAAAACCAGCCACAAACCCCAGATAGCTTTGAATTTGTTCCAAAGCTCATGTCTGTCTGAAATTTGCTGAGCTGCTTTGGGACAAAGTCACAAAATGGGTTTTGTCTTTTTCACAACCAGCACTTTAAGGAATTATTCCACACCTGCTGGAGCAGACTTGGCTTTCTGAACCCCAAGTCACCAAAGGAACTCAGCTACGTGGGAGGTGAAATTTGGAGATGAGACAGGTTCACAATGCACACGTGCAACATATTCCCTGGTTTCCTGGCAAGCAGGTTACTTTCTGAGACTCTCTTCAGGATGAGAGGTCCCTCACAGAGAGTAACACCAGTGTTGCTGTAGGGCTCAAGCATAGGGCTCCTTCTGCCACTGGGTTGAGCTCCCTCACAGGGGATAGTCACCTGGACACAGTCTGATCCTCTGAGTGGGATTAGGACACACATCTGCAGAAACACCTGAGCTCCACCCATATAACTGACACCTGAATCCTGTTTTTACCAACAAATACATACCTTTAAAGAAGGGTGGGTGGAGAGGGCAGGAAAAGCATGTTCACAGAGTTGTGTAAGCTCATTTCTGTGCACAGCTTGATAGTTGCAATATCAGTTATGCTCCTCAGCTTCCAAGAAACAGCTGACCACAAGGATGAAACTTGTGTGGGAGGAAGAGGGAGCATGCTTGGCAGCTGGCCTCAGACAAAAATTGCTGCCACAGGAGGACAGGTTAGTAACAAACTGGACTTATTTGGAGCACAGAGTAAGATTTCCCAGTTTCAGTCTCAGTTCTTTCCATTATAATAACTTTCAGAGGGGAAAAAGCAAGGGACAATGGCGAGATTTTGCTCTTTGTGAACCTTTCAGATTTATAAGGTATTTGGTTGCAATTAGGATGGGGAAAAGCTGTTTTCTCCTGCAGATCTGGGAGGCTTGTAGTCTTGACTTGTGCTTAACCTGGTATTAAAGTAACTTGGGTTAGTTTAGTGCTAGATATCTGTACTCCCAAAGGGCTTTGTCCCAGTGAGAGCTACAGTAACCCTATAGGAAGGGAAGACTATTTCTGGATATATTTTAGGATTATTTGGAAATAATAGCAATGATTAAAAATACTGGAGTCTTATGGTTTCACAAAGAGGAAACATTAAGCTTGGGGTACTTTGGCAAAACAGTATGTTAAACAGAGTTTTATGGCTGTTTAAAAATGTTTATGAATTTAAAGTCTGATTTTTCTTTTCCTTGGGCCTTTACACGCTGCCGATATAGAAAGAACAGTCATCAGTCATTTTTAGCTGCTGCTTTCATAAGTAGGAACCAATAAAACATTTTAGGTTGGACACATACACGTTATGTTTAGAACAACCACCCACTATCTACCATATGCTGTCACACTCTCTTCACAGAATGAAAGACTGAGTTTCCCCACTTGTTTTAAGGTGTTTCTCTTTAATACCTTCCTCCCTGCATTTAATTTATTTTAAAATTTACAAATGACAGATGCTATTTCTTTTCTAAAGTAGACTGAAATGCAGGAACTCATTATCTCATGGTCATGGTATTGTAATGCTTCAAGCTTTTTATTACCTATGCTATGAAAAAAAGTTTACTGAAATGGATCAAGCTCTACAACTAAATTGAAAATCTAGTACAAACTACCTCATTATAGCATATGAATGAACTACAGAGTACCAAGTGTCTGGGGCCCAATCCAGCAAACCACTTTGCAAGCATGAGAAGAGTCTTGAAAAAAAAGAGAAGTTACTGTACAAGGCTGAAAAGGTTTGCAGAATACACTGTAGTTATTTTTCAAGATTGGGCCAAAATGCTCATGATTTTACAAAATCGATAGTTAATGAAATAATATGAGATTCTTCATGTTGTGGTCTTATCCATAGGTTATTTGGAAATAGCTAATATTTTCTTTATGGTTGAGGCCTGTGAAAAGGCAGTAAATGGTAAACTCAGGCTGTGTGTAGCTTTATGTCTAGTGTGGTAGGGTAGGGCTGAACTGCCTGTAAACAGTGCTCCTAAGGATACCCCATGAGCAGGGGAACTACTGGGTCTATCCAGCAGGGTTTTAACTGTCAGCATGTAATTCACAGAAGGGTTGATCTCTGGTTTGTGTGGGCTGAGAAAGCATGAGGGTAAACTAAAGTTAAAATTGATCCACAGTCCTAGCAAGCATGGCAGGATGGAATTTGTGGGAGACACATGGTGGAGGGGGCCACACCACACATGTTCTGGTGCTAATGTGATCATTATGAGTCTGATAAACCTTCCTTCCTAAGTCTAAGAGAACAGTGAGCCATACGGCTTTTCACTGAATCACATCAATGTGCAGAATATTTTTGAGATGAGATGGATGTTTTACCTCTCCAAGACAACTTCTGCATTTCTAACCCACCTCATTAAAATGGATCTGGTAGGTCTGAGGTACCCCCAGCTGGTGGGGAGACTGCCTGGAGACTGCCAGGACAGTGTTCTGATTTTGTTCTCTGACACACTGTGTTTTCCTACCCATCTTATACTCTTGCACTTTTTTCTTTGAATATTTTCAGACCCTGTGCATATACATGAGCAGAACAATACAGATTTAACCTGTGTCCTCAGAAAGTGGGTTAAACCACAGACTAGGATACAGCTGGTTGCTGCACACTACTATGGGAACAAATTGGAGGACACAGTGTGACTTCAGCTTATGGAGAAAGCAGTCATACCCTGAATATGCAAGTGATTACTTTTTTGAAACAGAACTAGCCTCATGGAAAATGCTATTTATTGCTAAGCTTTCACAAAGGTTACTGTAATTATAGAACCATTAGACAGAGGATCTATGGGGCAGGGTCTTTATCGGCCCTGAGACGCAACTAATGCACTCTTAGATACTCTAAGCAATGCCACTAAGCCTCATCAGACTGTCCAGTGAGTCTACATCATGCTCCCATGCTCACTGAATCAGCTAGATATATAAAGAAAGTAATATGAAGAGCAATAGCTGAGCAGTAAATCAGATGATGGGGAAGAAAGTGCATTACATAGTTGTAAAATGTGATTTCTCTGAGATGGTGTTCTTGGGAGAGCCTTTCAATTCACTGGATTGGTTTAGCCCAGAGAAAAGTTCATACTGGTGCAGCACTTTCTTTGCAAGAGAGTAGTTGGTGTGATGCTTGTGATCTGCCATTCTGCAGGGTCTGGAAATATAGTCCCTGGCAGTGCCAAATGAGACAATTTACCAGTATGGCATATTTATTCGGCTCATAGTAGTCGTGAAAGACCTTCCCACATCTATTCTCCACTTGCTCACTGCCCTCCTCTTGCCTAGATCTCTTCTAAAATACCTCTCTTTCCATGTTGCCTACCAAAATGGAGTATATTTACCAAAAAAACCCCACCTTGCTATTGAGGAAGCATGCAGGTCGCACACCTTAATTAACTGTGATCATGTGTTGGTAATCTTTAGCTTTCCTTGCCTCAGCAACTGAATGGTTTATCCATGTCACCCATTACCTGTGCAAAACTGAATTAAACACTTTGAAACAATGGCCAAATACTTTGATTCTTTTGTAGAGCTTAGACCTGACCTCACTCAAAACCCTTAAATCAACACATCATTTTTTTGCAGAGGAAGATTATTATAACTTTTAAACATTCGTAAGGAGGGAAACTGAGGGATGAAGTGACTTCAGTGTTATCCAATATGGCACTGTTGGATCTAGGACTAAATAGAGCTCCATTTCCTTAGTTCAGAGCTGCTGGAACCCTGGCTCATTTACTTAACAGGTACTTGGGAACCAGCAGAGCCTCAGGATTCACTTTTTCCAAAGTACCTAATCATGTATTTCCATCTTGCAGTTTACCCATTAATATTTAAAGAAGCCTCTAGCAACACATTTTTCTATGTCAAACTGTCATGGTGTCAATTCCTTTGCTGAATTTGCTAGGTGTTCAAGTGGAGCATGACAGTATTTGTATGTGAATTCTAAATAAGGATTAAAGAATTATTTATTCCTAATGTTACCGTTGCTACTTACACAGGGCCTACTGCAAGGTATGTGTTGAAGTTTTGTTACCAACAGAGACCTTTTTGGGAGAAGTTGCGTGTAGGAGGTGGCAGAATGGAATCTCACCTGTGAATACTTTAAAAATCAGCATTTATTTTGTGGAGTCCAAGGTGAACACTATTCCTGTGAAATCAGAGCAAGCAGACATCAACCTTACAATTTTGGTTGCGATCGCTGTTCTTAAGCATTGAAATATTCCTATGCAAAGGCAAAAGGGCCCTATGAAGGTCTTTAGTCAGCACTGAGAGTGGAACACCTGGCAAATAAGTACACAACCTGTGTGCACGCATGTGGAGGCTGGGAATCATATCCTTATCGTGTAGGTGAGGAAAGGGGGAAGAAATCTATGCTGATAAATGAAAATGAGAGAGAACGTGAGGACAAAGATTTAAGGAGAATAGGTAATTCAGCTCCAGGCACAAAGCACATTTGTTCAAAAACAACAAATCTGCAGAGTAGTTAGAAAATGTAAAGCACAGTATAAATGCTAAGGGATATTTGTCCCAATGATTTACATTTATACAACATTCCTTTCCAATTAAATTTACAGCCATTTAGCAATACATATATTTTTGATCTGTTAGTTTTGTAGGAGTAATTCACCCAGTCCCATTAAGGTGAAATGAACCAGATAAGCAAACTCCTGAAAGGGAGTGTGGTCAGGCAATTCTGGAGTCTTATGCTTCATTCTCACAGGATTTATGGGGGAGTGGGAATATTTGGGGGGGGGGGGGGGGGTCGGAGTGGGGGGGAGAAGCTGGCATTGTTGCAAGAATAGTTTGGAGCTCATCAGGCAATCTATGCATATTTTCACAAATATTTGGGGAGGGGGGCAGGGAGAGAAAAGTACATAATTTAGACCTGCAAAGAGGCATGTTTAACTTGCACTCTACTCTGACCACTTACATGGAACTTTACTCCCCTCCACTCTCTAAACACAGATAATTGCCATGGCAACCACTGTATTTCAAGACTCTTACACATATACTCGCACCTTTCTTAAAGAAACACAGAGCACAACAATGTGGGATCGACACAGTAAATCACTGGGCTGTTTTTTATTTGTTGTTAGCTAACTGTCAGGATTTAGGGAAGAGCTGGAGACCTTCAACCCGTATCAGTTTCAGGCCAAAACCAGAAGATGTTTAGACAGACACTTTGACATGTTACTAAAAAATTGGATGTTGCTTGGTAACTCTGAGCGAAGGAATGACTGATGATCTTTCTGGGTGCAGGGTGAGAAGATTCCTGAGCTAGAGAAGGAGATTAAGGGCCTAATACTGAAAACCGATGAGCCACCTTTAGGATTAGACGCTAATTTGTCAAAGCAAGGACCTGTGACACTCGAGGAACTCCCTGGTAACACACTGAACTTTAACATCCCCAGCCCCAGGGGACAAATGCACTGGATGAGTGTGTGCAGCTCCATTGCTACTTGCTCTTTTCAAGCTTTTATTCCAATAGTGCTGCTGAAATACCTGCAAACACACGGCAGAACAAGCCTCCTGCCTCCTCCTGAGCCAAGATATGACCTGCTCAGAGAAACACCCCAGCCTGTCGCGCCTGGGTGCACAAAGGGCAGGGAGCGGGAGAGGTGCCTGGGTGTGAGGCAGGTGCAGAGCCAGCACGCCAGCACCAGCCCTGGCCTTGCCCCGTGCTGCCTCTCCCCAAGGGTTTCCTTGTTTACTTCGAGTGCCTGACACGGGTCCAGGAAAGTGTGGCACCTGAGGGAAGGAGCCAGGCCTTTGCCCAGAGGGCGGCATCCAGCGTGCAGATATAAATATCGTTGGTTGTTTTCCCTCAGTTATGTTTGATTAGGGAATCAGGAAGTAAGGTGGATCAGTGTTTTGTTTGGGAGAGCAACATGCTTTATGGGGTTTTTTTTCGTGTTAATGATCTTAATCTCACTGTTTGCGGTCTGGACTTCTATCTCAGTTGGTTCTCAAGTACTTGATGAAGCATTACTAGATGTAGTTATGAAGATGTGAACTTTCAACGAAGGAAGGCCTGAAATATTTGAAAGAAGTGATATCTTAAACAAGCTTGCATGGCTAAAGTGCAGTTAAGCCCTGAATTCTGAAGTATCCTTATAAATCAAAATAGCACCCCTTCTCCCTCCTTTTCAAAAAAATTCTGTCTGGGAGTAGGGATATTAATTTGTGTAGATGACATGTTAATTGTGACTTGTACTTGGGATATTCATTCCTTCAACCACTGAGGTACAGCTCATCCTCCTTTGGCCTTTGGTATTTGTAATGAATTTCAGGAGTCTGCTCTGAACTGGAAGTGTTCACAGCAGTTTCAGTCTGCTAAACCACTTATGTTTAGTTTCCACAGAAAGAGATATTTGCATGAAATAGTAAAACTTTTTCCCTCTATCCATGGAGAGTGTGATCATATGAAAATCCAGCTGACACAGAAGTGTTCCCTTTTCTGCAGGTCTGGAGAATTCTGCTTAATTTAAACACACCTATAAGCATGCAAGAGATGGAATCAAGGATCCTTCTTTCAAATATTCTTTGGAATCTGCTCATTCACAGGTGATACTGTAAAACAGGGTTGCCTTGAACAAGCAAAAATCTTGTACCCTGCTCTCTGAGAACCCCTCCATTTCAGCTGCCTCGTAGCATTTCACAAAAGAAGAAAGATGAGTGACTTTTCATTAAAAACAGAAGTACAGAAAGATTTCCCTTCTGTATTCATTTACTTATACTGGAATTTAGACCTTGATGACTTTCAATGATTTTGTCTATTTTTAGTTAGGGAACTCTACAGATGTCTTCTGTGATTGCCATTATTGAAATGATATCACAGAAATATGTTGTAGCATTTGAAGACAGTTTTGGAAGAAACAACAGTTATCGTAGTGACTGAGAGTTATTTCTTGAGGGGAAACATCATCAGTGTATGAATTTTGTTTCTTTTAAAAAACAGGAAAGTATTCATATTATCTGATTATTTATCCTGCTGTGATTCAGCTGGGTGGCTGTACCAAAGAATGATGCTAACAGAGGGAGGTCACTCTTCACTCTTCCTTCACTGCTGCCAAGGAGGAGAAACATGTCACGCTGAAGGTGCTGGTGCCTGCTGTGCTTGGGCTGGAGCTTTCTGTAGAGGATTTTAGCCAGGCAGATCTTTTCACTGGCTGACTGGGTCTTGTGTATCTTCTCAGATCAAATCTGAATTTGGCTTCCAAGAGTAAAAGGTGGTACTGGAATTTGCATGCATCTAGAAGTTGCTGCTCCTCAGCAAACGGTACAAAATACTGCAACTCCCCTGGAGTGCCATCCTGCCCTTCCCCTTACAGAGAGACAACCTCTGTGCTTTCTCTCACCACCACTCACTCACAGACTTGCAGGAACTTAATTTGTTTTTCAAGCTCTTCTAGGTTTGGCTGAAGTTTCCCAGTGACTTCAGGAGTTATCAGGGGAGCCTGACACTGCAATCACATATGCTTGATTTTCTAAAAAATCCAGAATAAATACTTTGCATTTGTTACTGCAGAGGTCTAGCAATAGCTCCACTATCCACAGGTTGTAACAACTTGGCAGACATTTTATGGGTCAGCCATTCCAGGGAGGCATGGTGGCACATGGGCACTCTCAGGCAGAATACTGAAGCTACCACAGCAAATACATTGTCTGTTTTCTGGGAATTTCCATCCCACTGAAGTCACCATAAGGGCTCTGCTGTATACCTAGAAACAAGACTTTGTCCTTGGTTTTATATCAGCTTTCATTAACAAGAGAGAAGTACAGGAGGTGATTCAGTCCTAGTCTTTTGGCCAAAGAAGGACAGTTCCCTGGTTCGAACTGGGGAAGGGTGTGATAATAAACAAATCTTCTAGTGTCCTCTTTTATTTTTTTCTGAAAATCATTAGATGTTGAAAGGATACATGAATCTAATGATTCTTACTGTCACATGTTAGATGTATTCAAGAAAGAGGCAGAATGTAAGTGGCTATGTAGATATATAGCATGAGGATTTAAATGTTTTATTCCTGTTTATGAAACAGTAATCACATGTGTGTTCTACAGGCAAGGATAAAACTCAGATGCTGAACCTTTTATGATTTAATGTTAGACTAGGTCACAAGATTGCAAAATAATGCAGAAACATAGAGTATTTGAGAAACATATGTGCAGAAACATAGAGTATTTGAGAAACATATGTGCTGATACGCAATTCATAATAATGGAATAACTTTATACCAAGCAGGACAGTTTTACTTCAAGTTCTGTCATTTACTCTGCAGGGTGTTTTCCAAGATTTATGCTTATTGTCATGGACAATATGTCTGTTTAGAGTGTGTTAAGCAGTATTTTCACAACAATTTAGTAGTGATACTTCAGCCAGAATGTTGGCCAAGTTGTGTCTAGAGGAGAGGCAAAGAAAGATAATGGCAAAACAAAGATGACTTTAGCAAACTGACAAACACTGTGGTTAGCCATCCGCTGATTAAATGAGAACAGGCTAGTCTAGGACAATTTTGTGTACACAGTGTTTTACTTTAGAAAGGAGTACTCTATAAATATACTGCAAGTACCGTGAAGTCATGAAGAAGTCATGAAATTGTCTATACTATTCAATGGCTACCTCTAAATAGCTGGTAAAACATAAATGTGATTAATCAATGAGTGGATAAGTAGCAAGGTTTAAATGTAGTGCCACTGGAACAGAATGAAGTCATTCAATGTCATTCCTTTCTTTGCTAGTCTCCTTTGGCACTGGTCTTCATCTTGAAATCTGCTAGATCTTTTTCACCATGGACAAAACATCTTTATATTTTTGGACTCTGTCAAGTCAATTTGGATATTTTGTTCTTGGAGAAAAGAGTCAGACAGTGCTCATTACCTGCTCCTGACCCTGATTCACCTCACCTGTTTTCACACATTTGAGGTGTTCACACCTTATATTCAAAGATGAGAAAAACCTCCAGAAGCCATTGCTTTAGACTTGTACTAGACATTATTTTAACCTGAGATTAATGGCTTTCTGGATTTCTTTTTACTATATATAAAGGAGTCTTGGATGACTTGTTCATACTAAAATACTTAATTTTAAATGCCTAATCTAGAGTGGAGTACTTGCCTTGTGACTGTATACAAGAGCCCAAACGTGATCTCCTAGGATTTTAGCAATACCACTGACACTTTCCTAACTGTATTAGAAATGGCCCTGGGTAGATTTTAGATTTGCACTACCTTTGTCATAGTTCCATTATGTTGCATATCTGTTGGCAACAGATCCTGTGGATAGTTAGCACATTCAGAGTGTTCTTCTCACATTTAGAATGGATGTGCTCCTAGTTTATTGCATAAATCTGTTTTATAAATCCTTAGGTACAGAGCATGCCATTTGATACCATTAAATATTATTCAATTTCAGTTGCTTCACTTCTTAAGGTCATCTAGTTCTTCCTGTTTATTCAGATTCTCCTCCCTCATAAGAAGGCTTTCCAAATTTCTGTTATCAGAAAATTTCTTTAGCAAGCCAACATTTTTGCGGCAAGGTACTTCCCCACTTGCTGGTTGTCTTTAGTTGTTTCCTGGTGCACCTTACAACCCTTGTATTAGTCCCCACTTATTCCAGATTAATTTTACAAAAAGAGATTATATCTTCCACATAAATCTATTTTTCTTTTTTTAAATTTAATCTCTGAGAACAAGAGTTCTTTTGAATCTGGTGTAATATTTTAGGTAACCTTTTATCCCATCTGCTGTTTATCTCCATGTCTTTAATTATTCCCTTCATACATTTTGTTTTCAAGTTGTGCATGGTTTTGAATTCAAACCATCAGGCTCCAAGTGTCTAGATCATTCCTTTTCCCTTCACATTAAGGACTAAGCTTTCTACTTTCTTGGACTTTTTGGCATGATGAATTTACCAGAATCCCATTATATGTGTGCATTCTTATGTTCCAGTTTTCTCAGCATAATGAAAATATTAGCAGAAGATAGATTTTCAGGTTTTTCACCCTGCTTACTCCTAAGTGAATAACAAACGGTGTTGTCAGTGCTCAGAACTGTGTCCCTTGTAGAGGTCACCGCTTTCATGACCACGTGTTTCTTCCCATTTCATTATGGAGCAGATCTGCACTGTCAGCTGCACTGAAATGGAGACAACATACTCACGTAGATCTGGGAAATATATAAACTATTTAGAGTCTGTCCTGTCAATGCATAGCTTACTATTTCAGTCTCTCTTCTTTACCACAGAAATAATTTTTTTGGCCATTTGCTTTCATTCTCTTTGCAAGGTTTAGCTCAATTTGCACTTTGACAATTTTTTTTTTGTTTTTCTGAGAGCTTTTGTGTTTCTGTACCTCCTTTTCACTCTTGCTCCTAGTATCCTTCTAATGTGCGTATTCAGCATTTTAAAATGTTTTTTCTAGAATATGATTTCTGGAGAGTCCTCCCTTTTGCTCCTTCATTTATAAATAATCAAAATACCTGTGATGACCAATACACCCACTCTCCCCCTTGGTGTAGTTAGTATCCCAAACTTAGTTCCTCAAAATCCTTTTGGTGACTCACAGTCTCCATCAGCTGGCCAAGCACCCCCTCATAGACCCTGGCTTGTATTTGGCATTCCTGCCTTTTGTAGTCTCTGTCACTGAGGTCCCATCTATCCTTCAGTCCCACCAAAATGTGAAACCTGGTGGATGATATACTCAAGGTCTCATTAGTCTTTTATGCTCAAACCCAGCATTGCTTCAGCTTCCTTATTAAAAACATAATTTAACAGCCACATCTACCCCTATAACCCTTTGCTCCTCAGTTTGGACCGATTTCCCCTCCCCTGTAGTCACCTGCTGATAGACACCTCCTCCATGCAGTGGCCTCATCGTGGAGAAAGCAACCCTTTCTCCATATGTTACTTCTCTCATTCTGTGGCTTGGGACCTATCTGGAGTCAATCTGCCAGCCCTCTGCTTGTGCTGCTGTCTATTCAGCTTTTCCTAAGGGCACCCTTTAGAAACAACCTGAAAATAGCTGGCACATTTAATAAAGCTTCATAGTCTGATGAATTGTGGGGTTTGTCATTCTTCCCTACTCTGTCACAGTTGAGCTGTTGACCTGCTTTCAAACTCCCATTGCATGAAAATCAGAGTTATCTCACGGTTGCTGCTTTCCAAGCTAATTTCTATGAAAAGCTTTCCTGTAGGTCTAAAACATGATCAGCTGTGGCTGGTGAAATGAACCTTTGGTGAAGAAATCTCGTCATTTTTCACTTGAGAAAGTCTGGTCTTTTAGATGGTGGGAATATTTGTTCTTTGGTCTGCATTCTCCTGTCTTCTACTTCACAACACACTTTTGCCCTTCTCTCTCTTTACAATATAACAGAGCAGTCTTATGGCTCACCCTGGTCTCTCTGTGTCCAACTATTAGCCCAGTGCTGCCAAGCCTACTATGAAACCCTGTCCCTAAGTGCCACATCTAGGTATCTTTTAAACACCTCCAGGATGGTGACTCCACCTCTTCGCTGGGCATCCTGTTCCAGTGCTTCACAAACCTTTCAGTGAAGAAGTTTTTCTTAATGTCCAATCTAAACCTCTCTCTGGCCTGGCAGTCGGAGGACAGGGCTAACTTTCATGTGACATGAGTCCTGGTCCCTGCTCTACCCTAACGACTCTTTTGTGTCATATTTTCCCCATCTGTAGGGAAGTGTAAGGTTACCAAATTCTTTGTAAGGCACAATGAGACCAAAATGCATTTTAATTTCATGAAGTTATGCATCCAGAAGTCTTTGTGATTTTACTTAGGAACTAATCGCTGAAGGTCCAGGTCTGGTGTAGTAGTGAGTAAGCAGCATTACTGTGTCTGAGAGCTGATGGTATTGCTTCACAGTGGAGGATGGTTGCCCTACTCAAAAGACAAGAGTTCAGTTCCTTGCTTCCACCTTGTTCTTCACTATCTGCTCCTGACTCTTACCTTGAGCTGGCTTTGCCTTCTGTCAGACCCCTCCATATCAATTCACCAAACCAACCCTTCAAGCTGGTCTATAGTGGACAGGGCTGAGGGGAGTGGGGGGTGAGAGAGGTAGGAAGACACACCACCTCCTTTTGGGCATTTATTAGTTGTTCTGTTTCCACATTAAGTGCATCTTGATGAAAATTGAATCTGTTGAATCAGTTTCAGTTCCAGTGCAGCTTTATTTTTTTATAATATTTCTGTCTCATTACCAGTGTTTTTAAGCAGCTATAACATGTTGTCTTTCATAACATAATAATTTCAAGATCTGTTGTTATGCACATTATAATCTAAAGTCCTGTAATGTAATTTCTCTGGACATTTGCACAAAGAGTTCCTCAAAGGAGTAGTTCCTGTCCATTGTAAAAGAATCTGGAAAAGTTTACTTTTATTACTTCAGATTTTCTGATTTATGCGTGTGTATTTGTATTTAGTGTTACAAATTCAGATGGTTTCCAATAGATTTTGGTGTAATCAGAATGATTATGAGATCAGTATAAAAGGGAATATAATTAATTTGTACTTTGTATGTGGGCTGTGTTTCAATTAACACACATTAAACTCAAATACTTAGGAAAGGGTTGGAAGAAATGTTCCTTTGTGAAAAATCAATATCTGTGTTTTATCTGTGGTATCCTAGCCATTCCTCTGGGCTGTCAAGGTCTCCCACCAGAAAAAAACCCCAAGGGAGATAAATGTCAGATGGTAAATAGGTTTTATTAGACCTTGGGTATTTAGCATGCAGGAAAAATATTTCAGTATAGTTAAATAAAATAGAACTCTCCCAGGGCTTCTTTACATACGAACTGGTCATGATGCTGTGAACTGACTGCACTGAAGGATGGAAAAAATGGAGAATCTCAACTGTGAAAGGCATTCCTTATTTATACAGTTATATTCAACAACAGCAAAATGAACACAAAAGGATATAGGCTAAGTAAGCTACTTCCTGCACAAAAGCTCGGTGGTGTTTTTTTTTTTTTTTACTACTCTACTTTTTCAATATAAAAGGCTTATTCCAAGGTGTAATTTCTTTAAAGTAATGAATGTGTATTGAAATTTGTCCTTCATATACTGACCAATATCCCATTATGGTTACCAGATCTAAATATAGCTCTTGCCTATGGTCAGGGAACATAGTAATTTTACAGGTTTTTATATATTTTCATTCTACTTTTTCAATTTGTTTCACCCTTTCTCAGGCTTCTGACACCCACATTGTCAGACATGAAGCTTTGCATGCTTTTTTTCTGTGAAAAAAATAAGAGAAGTAAAATCCAGAAAAGTTACAGTTCACCTTTAGTAAATGCACAGATGTCAAGTCTTTTTCTGACAGCTACAAGTTCACCAATTTGGGGTCTGGCAGCTTAATAAAATGTGTACTTTTATTATTTTATACATGGAATTATTTTTACTTCTATCCAGTACATGATATATAATTAGGATTTTCATAAATCTGCAAAACTTATGAGGAAAGATTTATATGGCTGTATAGCCTTACACTGTTGAGTGTTTGGAAACCTTAGCAGTAAAGTGAATCTTCTGAAAACTCAGCTGATAAGACTTCAAAAAGCTGGAAAGATTTTCAATCTGGTAAAAAAAAAATTCCAGAAATTTAGTATATCAAGGGTACAAGGTAACTTGTTTAAAGTGAGATCTGTCTACCTCTGTTATCATTACTGTTTCCTGAGAGACAGTTTATGGAAGGTGGTTTTATGATACATTCCTGAAACACCTCCAGATTTCAAATATGCAATATAAACCACCTTATGAAAACTGCATAACTTGCCCTTGATTTATAAATAGTACCACACCTACTTTGGCTGTACAAAATTTTTAAGTCCTAATGTAGTCAGTTAGTAATAAAAACAAAGCTTAACACAGAAAGATTTGCTAAAGAACCAGATAATGAAGGGACAGGAAACCACCTTCTAGATTAAAGCATGTTGCATATTCCTAGGGTAATGGATGGAAGAACTTAGCATAATAGTGAGAATGGTTGGAGAAAACCCAAGAAAAATCTCTTACCAAGGCATGCTGTGAAAGGTTCCTTTAAAAGCTTATGCTTAGAAGATAGAGATATTTGCAGTGTTCAACAATATCAGTGGTTTATTAACAACAAATGAAATAGTTTCAAGAAAGAATGACCTCTTGATTCAGGTAATCACAAGTACTTTTTTCACATGTGACCAGAATTGCGGAACCCTGTCACTACTGTCACTGTCTTCCCCAGGAGATTTTCAGTAAGTGTTTTGCAAATATCTTTTGTAAGAGTCACAGAAAATACTACACAAGGCTTTCCAGGACAAACCACTTACCATGTAGTATCTGGCAACCTCCTCAAAACGTCAGTCTTACTTGGATTATAGAGAAAAGAAGACTGATTTGGCCAAAATGTATTTGTTGCATTTCCTGGACCTATCTTTTTTTTCTGGTTCTGCTCACTTGAACTTCATTGCTTTCATATTTCTCTCTCTGGGTGCTTTTCATTTCACATCCATGGTGGAAATGGTCTTTTTGTAGATCTACTGTTATGTTAGCATAAAAAATGCCTTGAACATCTTTTTATGAGTCCAAGTTTCCAAGATGCTTAGCAAGTTAGAGGCAGTTATGCTGAGACAGCCTTGAGAGGTACAGACTTGACATGCAGTTCTTTTCTTGGTGTCTCTCTTTAGACAATCCAAGTCTATAATGCAAATGTGTACTTACAAAAGATGTTGTGTTTCATTGTCTTATTTTCCACTAGTACTTTCATAGAAATCTCTCTTGAATCAGACCAGTGCACACAGACCAGTGATCTAGAAGGGAGCAATGAAAAGGACAATTTTTCATCTCTTACAGATTATCTGACCTGCTTTCCATGCATAAATATTATTGAACATCTGACCCTACTATACACTCTGCCAGTCAGCAGACCTTAATTCCTGATGCTAGCCTTCTCCTTTGAAACAGTGGACTTATTTCTCTGATCTTGTTCAACTCTGTTGAATGTATGGACTTAATTTTCCCATAAAAATGTAAATAAAAATAGGAATAAGTGAAACTAGATTCAACTTCTCAGTCAGATGTCTATGTGTCCTACTGGGGATGCCTGCATTGCACTCAGATTGCTTCAAAATTAGGCTAAAATCCCAAGGTCTTCTGTAAATATTTACCTATATTTTACTTTTTTCTCTATCACTCCAGTGCTACTGAGTACAGATTCACAAGGACTCAGAAATGTGTCCCTGGTCAAAACGTGATAAAACTGAAGCAAGTCCACCCTGCCTTGGCAGATCAAGTCCTCCTGGTGGGAACCAATGTCACCCAAGAGTAGCTGTCGGAAAGCTGGGTGTCTGAACTAAATCAGTGCTCTAGGATCTGCCTAGAGTCTAGTGGAAAAAGATGGGCACTGCCCAGTTCTTCCATCTAATTTAGGTTGTGGTTCCCTGAGAGGTAGTGAATAACACCTTATTGTTGCTGAAAGAGTAAGGTCTCTCCTGTATCGCTCCTGGTCATCTTCTTGCTGTTTACTTTGGGCTGGCTCATCAGGCCCTTCTGTGGACTGTCTTAACCAGGCATTCTGGTGGAAAGGATTGGGAGGGAGAGGAGTTTGAACAGAAAGGAAAAGTGAAATGTTGTTTGTTTGGGTTTCTTTTTTTTTTAGTGGAAGTGAGATGTCACACTGGGTCAGCTACCTGTGAAATTTTTGCCTGACACTTCTGTTGGGCTTAGAAATGGGATCATCTCTGGAAGCAGAGAGAATCGTGATGACAAGGACAGTCTCAGGTCTAACTTTAGAGCATTCAGCTTTCATCAGAAAAATGGTTAAAGGGATTTCTTGGCATTTTGCATTACTGTAACAAACATATTTCTAATTCTAAAACTTCCCAGTTTGTGAAGAGAGAAGTGCTCTCTGCTTTCTCTGATATTCAGAGCTGTAAAATCAACAAGAGGAGTGAAAGCTAAACTAGTTCTGTTGTCTTGACCCTCCTCAGCTCCAGGACAAATAATACTCAGGCAAAACTCTCCTTTCAGATTCTTGAGTTATGTCACCCTATTGTCTCCAGTTTGTATTGCTATCATCCTACTCTGTGTGGGAGCTTGTTCTTGGCTTTGTAATGCTGTTAATGATGTATAGCTATCTTACCAGTATGACCTCTGCAGTGATAAAAGGAATGAAACATAGGAAAAAAAATGGAAGAAGAGAGGTCTCTGAACTCATGCATGGGGAATATAAACAAAGTGAAAAGGTGATGATTCTACTGTCATTTCTTGGGGTAGGCTGGTACTTTAATGCATTTTCCCATATAGCACAAAATTTCAAATAGAGAATTCACAAGATTTTAGAGAATGAGTTTCCAACATGGCTAAGAAGCCAAGATATCAACAAGGTAGCCTTGCCTACAAAATAGTTTCTGCATTTCGCATCAATGGTGAAAAATCAAGGATGTAAGTTTTTCTGTCTCATGAATTATGCATGTACACAGCAACAGGTTTTCCAATTTTGATTTGGTCAGCATCAAATAGTTAAAAAAAACCAAACATTTTTAATTTTTGTATATTTGCCATTGCTATTCCTTTTGTTATACTTAAAAATCTGGAAGAACAATAGCACTTTTTAACACTGGAGTAGCTAACAAATTGTTTACGCATACCTATTCTGTTACCAGAGAAAAATTTATGTTAGAAAAGACAAATATAACAGTGTAATAGAGATTTTTGAGTAAAACATTCCCATCAGACTGTTGTGATATGATAGTAACGAAACAGGGGGATAAAAATTCGTGCAATTCACTGTGTGTATTAACTGCATAAGCAGGAAAGCTGCACCTTTCAATAGAAGAACAAATGTTGAACTGCATAGCTCTTTTAAGAAGTTCATTATTTGACAGTTATTATCAAAGGTTTATCAGAAGACTTTAGTATTGTTCACATGAATTGTACAGCAGGCAAGGAGTTGTAAGCACAGAAGTGGTGTGGTAGGGAAGCAAGCTCGTGCCTCATGGCTACACTGCTGAAGTTTTATGATGGTACAGCAGCGCTTCATTCCATTTGTTTTCTAGATAAGTAGGTTGTTCTGAGCCAGCAGTGTGCCCAGGTGGCCAAGAAGGCCAATGGCACCTTGGCCTTTATCAAGAATAGTGTGGCCAGCAGGACCAGGTAAGTTACTGCATCTCTGTACTTGGCATTGGTGAGGCTGCATTTATGCATATGTGACTTAGGAGCCCAGGTCCCTATTTTGTATCACTTAAGGACTAAGGAGTGCATATGTCTTGGCAGCTGATACAGCTAAGCCCAAATTCAGAGAGGGTGCTCCATGGTGCTGCAGTCTTTGTTATGCTCAAAGAAAAAGTATGACCTTCCTGCTAGAGTCCAATACTCTCTAACCAGCTTCTTTTAGATATTCCACACATGGAAGGAGTAATGTTTAATATCAAATTAGTTATTTTTATATTACACAGGATTTCTGATTTAGTAGAATGATGCGAAAGACACTGAAAACACAATACTAATGTAAATCATACTGTTAATAATAGCAATTGCAATACACAGTTCAGTCACAATACCATCACTGGTCCCTATAATAGGCTCAGCATATTAGCTCTGTCAGGGGAAGTTCAGGTTGGACATAAGGAGACCATAGAGATGGTGGGCACTCCCTAGAACAGTTTTAGGAGTGTCTGGGCAGCACTCTTAAGGATATGGCTTAGTTTTAGGTTGTTGTGTGAGGAGCAGGGAGTTGGGCTCAATGATCTTTATGGGTCCCTTTCAATATGAGATATTCTATGATTACGGAAGGAATTAGTGTGTTGAAGCCACTTCAAGTCATTGTTCTCTTCAAAATTCTTTTGTTAGTTGTTTAGTTTTCATACTCTGTATGGGGCTCACTCCCCCCATACCTATCTGAATAACTCAGGGAGATATTTACACCACTAGTTAATCCACCCAACTGTTGATAACTATTTATCAAAGACAAAGGTTCTGTTCAGCCCCCTTTGTATTCAGATAAAACCAACTGCTGTGTATTATTCTCTTAGCATCATGGACACATTGTCCTTGACCATCTCCTCTGAAACTTATTCCACTGTATGGGTTGATCAGTCACATCTCCTAGCTCTCAAACATATTCTCATTAAAAAAAAAAAAAGAAAAAAATTAAAATAAAAAGAATATTATATGCCAAATCAACTTCTTCCTGGATTCCTCAGGCTGTAACTGTGCTCAAAGCCACTCTCTTGTCCTGAGGATACCTGTCACCGAAGGGGAAGTGCAGATGTGGTTTTGCTCTCTTCTCCATACCTTGAGAGCTGCTTTCTTACCCTCTTCTGAATATGGTCCCTGAATCACATTCAGTCCTAAACTTTGGGAATTTTTGGGGACAACTAGGTGGCACAGGCTGGATCCATATCAGAGACCTTGGTAACAGTTTAGTAGATTGGACAACTGAATTGTGATGCTGAAGGACATGCCTCTGGCTTGCTTCAGTTTTTGGTGTAGAGGTCCTTATATGCTTACAAAGGTATTTAGATGCTCCATAAATCAATGAGAAATACATTACTGAATATCTTCAGACATATCTGAGCTTGGGGCACTTCTCATTTCCAGCTGCACCCTGATGTCACACTGAGGTAAGCCCTACATGGGGCTTCTTTCTGTTATCCTTGTATATTGTGTTTTTTTCACAGACAAGAATGTAGGCAAGTGCCTCAGAGACAAAGAACTCCATGCTCCCGCAGACCCAGGTGGCCAGGAGACGGCCTGGCACAGGGCACAGCCACAACGTCAGCTAAATGGGGTTGCACAGATTTGGCCTTTAGAAAGGTTTGAGGGAACACAAGAAAATACAAATGAAATTATATAAGCAATTTAATATCTGTTGGTTTTTTTTTTTTTACTTTTAGAACGTAAAAAGTGTTCTTCTGACTTTCACAGGTCATCTCAATGTACATATAGATCTATCAAAATAAAAAAAAATAAATCCATCATAGATGTCTGAGGATGACATCATGTGGACCATGTTTATGCCATTACCGACAGAATAATATTTCTCCACTGCTGTCCATTTTATACTACCAATGCAATAAAAATGCTAAATAATAAGTGGAAGATTTTTGTTTGACAGCACACTGAATCACTTCTTTCCAGATTAAATAAAATGATGGCAGTTAGGCCAACTGAAGCTACTTTGCCATGTAGTATTTTCTAGCATGATTCTCTCTTGTTAGAAACGAAAGTGCAACATCACAGCAACATTTCCTTTTTGTATTACTGTCACATAAAGACAATATGCTAGAAAAAATGTTAATGGAGCCATTTTAACAGTGTCTCTGCCTGTTTTCACTCCATTTTAATATGTATAGTCAAAAGAATAGCCCATACTTCTAAGTTTATGAGTAAAAAAATTAGAGATATTGCACATGAGGACATGCCCAGTATTATTTTATAGTCTAGAAGGGGGTCTCTGTGCCCATATGTATTAAAGTGTGCACCTGCCTTCAATAAGCTGACATCAGGATATGCAACTGAACTGTATGCCAAATTTGCCTTATAAAGCAAGCGTAAAAAGAGCAGACTTTTGCTCTGAAAAAAAAAAAAAAGAAAAGAAAATAAGTAAGTATTATTGAAGGAAAAAAATGGCTGAGCAGTTTTAGTTGAGATCTGGGAGAAGAAGGTGTTTGAGGCCAGTGGAACAATGGAATCCAAATACCAATAACTGACCAGAATCATAATGGACTTTTTAAATGTCACTGTTAAAAATCATAGAAAATGTTTTGATGCAGCTCAGCTTGTCATGGGTTTTTGTGCCAATCCTTCTGGTTTTTCAGATATGTTTTCTCTGCTGGAGTAACTGACCACTGTTGTTTAGACTGTGTTTGCAAGAAGGACCGCACCCATCTAACACCTGCTTTTCAGGTCTGCCTTTTGGGCTACACAGCTTGGCTTGTTTGTAGAGATCAGAGATGCAAGGGGTCTAAGGTCTGAGGATGGCCAACAAGATTGCTGTTACAACAGGGACTACAGCCCTCATTGTCTTTTTCACTTTGTATTTGTTACTGGCATAATTTGCATTACTGAAACCAAGAGAATAATTTGGTCTCACATGATCATGTGAAAGGGATCTTAAGATAAATGAACTAATAACACTGTATTCTGGATGAAGTAAAATGCTGTAGTCTGTCCAACAGACTTTGATGCACCACAGGACATTTTATTTCTTTCTTGGATCCTGTCAGCCACCCTACATAGAGTTGCATGTAGCAAATAAGCAACCAGCAAAGGCCATAATCCTCCCACGAAGAGCAACATGGACTGTGTGCAGAAGCTGAACAGAGCACAAAGTGGCCCTGCTATGAATTATCCATGGGAGGTGGAAGAAAATATCACCAAGTAGTTGTAAGCTGTGGGGATTACATGTTCATTAGTGTTTTTCATGCTGCAGTGTTTGTAGGCCTGATGCTTGTGTAGGCTGAAGGAGCTGTGAATGAAGGGGGAGCAAAGGGGATGAGGGAAACAGGGGGCTTTCAGGGAGTCAGGGCTCAGAGACTGTGTGGGGTTCATGGGGCCAAATGTTGATGACCCTACATCTGGGTCTTGATTCTCTGTCTGGGCAAGAGAGAAAAAAATCTGTCCAGTTTAAGATGTTATGTAGGAGAGGAATAGCTTTCTGGCAGTGCCTGTGCTTCTCTTGTGACT
Organism: Campylorhamphus procurvoides; assembly: GCA_013396655.1. Lineage (NCBI taxonomy): Eukaryota > Metazoa > Chordata > Aves > Passeriformes > Dendrocolaptidae > Campylorhamphus > Campylorhamphus procurvoides. Next base: position 1,678,363 of record WBMV01009291.1, on the reverse strand, counting down.
GTGGTGGGCAGGACTGGCTGAGAAGGAGAGACCAGCAGCATGACAGGTGGTGAATCCAGCCATGCCTGGCCTCTTATCTTTCTTACAGATTGTGTAATACTTTTGCAGATTTCAGAACTGCTGTGGGATGTGGAGCAAAAAGAAAATATGGGGATTCTTGGGTCATCCCTGGTTTCATACCAAACTAGTGGGCAAGACTGGAATCCTGGTGCCTTAGAGCTGAGCTTGGTTACATAAAACAGCCTTAGGTAAAAGAGAGCAGGGCTATGTATTGAAATCTGCTGTGTGTGATCTCTTCATCTGCTCTCAGAATTAGAGGGTTGTTATTAAAGTTGATTGAACACAAAATAATCCAGTATCCATTATGCTAAGCAATTATGTGAATACAACAAACTTCTGAAATTTGAGGACTGCAGACCCCAGAGACTCACTCCTGTGATCCCAAGGCTAGGTGTTGCTTGTAATTATAAATCGAGAGAATATTCACAGTGACTCTGATCTGCTGAATTTATGGAGCCACCTTCTCTGCCTGCTGAACCCTCCCCCTTGGTGTAAGTGGGAGGAAAGCATGTGCTGAGAGTGGGATAATTAGAGCAGGAGCTCAGAAGAGCTGTGCTCCACACTGCCTGACCCTGCACTTGCACAAGCTCAGTAGCATAAGGCTGATTGTGGAAAGCAGAAGAGTCTTTCAGTACTCTTAAATTCAGTTCAGCAGCAGAGGTGGACAGTCCAAGTCCCAGGGCCTTTGAGATTCACTGAAGAATGTGATTTGCTGGACTCAGTAGTGTCTCCTTGGATTACCTCAGAAGTCTTTCTTCAGCCTCTGGTGATTTTGTTTTCAGACATCTGATCCAAATTTTGTCTCCTGTTTGGTCTATGGAAGATTTAAAGACTGCTTTAGAAGTTTCTGTGTGTTTCCTGACATGTATCTGACCAGTATGTACAGAAAAGGATCTGTGCCTTTCAGAAGTCAGGACCCTCAAAATGAGTTCCTGTTGCAAGACCATCTGGAGCACATTTTGATACAGTTTCTACTCTTTCGGAAACCTGTGAAATGATTATAAAAAGAGAAGGAAATCAGTTATGAACTTTTAATTAAAGAAAACATCCTATTAACACTTGGATGGTTTAAACCTGTGTGGCAGCTCAGTTTGTGGTGAATTTTTGGATGTTTTAAACCTGGTTTTAGGTTTAGAGACCCCAGTTTTGGATCGATGGGTGCCTTGGGGCTCTGTGGCGACAGGAGGGTGAACTTCCTCAGGAAGAGGAGCGCTGGGGGTCTGCAGGGCTGGGATCAGGCTGATTCTCCTCAACCCAGCCGGGGACCAGCAGGGTCCATCAGTGCAAGTGGTGGGCTGGAGGGTGCTGTAGCTCAAAATCTGGAAAACTGCCTTCCCGGTCCGTGTAGTAAGTAATGGCTTACAGTTTGCATGTAGAAACATTGTGCACCTTAATCCTGACTCCAGCTCTGATTCTCACTGCAGCTTTGGGTAAGTAAACTGCATAGGTCAAGGGAGGAAGGATTCAAAAGCACTGTTTTTGCTCCCTATGATGTCAGTGGTCAACCTTTGAGGTTTGCTGAAGCTTGTGGCTTCTGCTTCAGTTCCTCTGTCCATAGAAAAAGAGTTAAATCTATGGACTGGGGTAACTCCTGTGAGAAGCAATGTGAATGACCAGCACTCTTAGACCAAGTTTCCCATCTCTGTTGAACCCCTCATGTGAGTTTACCTTGGATTTCACTGACTCAGACTTACACCAGTGTGCTTTTATACTTATATATGAGAGGAACTGAAGAAATATGTACTTACTCGGGCAGATGCAGTGTAAGCTCTGTCAAGAACAAGTGCACAACATCATGCAGTGGGAATTACACAAAGAGCATCCAGTGGAAAAGTAAAATTGCAGGTAAACTCTGCCATCAGTAGCTCTAGTATCCTAATGCGGTAGGAGAGGAGCAGGGCAGTGGTACGGGTTAGTAAGAGACAAAATAGTTTGTATGTTAGGAATAAAGGTTGCAAAGGAATAAAGAGTTTGCAGGCTTTGAAAAGTACCTGAATTTTTTTCCCTATATATTGTTTTATGTGCTTTCAAATGGTCCTTTCCATTGTAAAGCATGTTTCAGAGAATAGTGGCCAGACTCCAGGTTCTAAAACTGATGATATCAGCTCTTCAAAGCTGCCAGATCAGAAACATAAAGATATACATAAAAGGTTCATTTCAGTGAGAGCTTATTTATTATTTTCAAAGCAAAGGAACTTTTCCCCCCTCTACAAAAAATTCTCTTTCGTTAAAATGTTTATACTGTGGTGTGCACATGAGGGGTTGTCCTTTGAACACATCTCTTGTGGCCTACAGCATAGAAGAATTAAACTGGCATTTAACCAGTAGATTAAACGTGGGCAGGACCCCTCTGTAATGTGGTAGATAAGCAGGTGAATGCAAGATAGGAATTAATATCTCTCTGCTATAAAAAAATAACAAGTAGAGTAACATTTCCCTAGAAGAGTTCACTGAAGATTTAATAAAGGCAACAAATGACATAAGCCTTGTCCCTCCTTTATTTCTGCCTTCCCCAAATGAATGCTGTACTTCATGCAGAAGGAACACAATATTTTATATCTGAAAATCTGAAATAATCTTGCAAACTGGTTAATTAGAAAAAATTAAACATCACCTCTCTCCCAATGTATATTTTGAACAAATGGAAAATAAGAATGTATGTAATTACTACATGTGTGTAATTGTAATCAGGAAATGTTAATGCCACTATATCACCAGCAATAATGAATTAGATATAGTGCTTGGGGATTTTTCTCAGGAGCCATCCTGCTAGCAACTGTGTGAATAAAGAGAAGAAAAGGCAGCTTCACCTCAGAGAACTCATTGCATGCTGGGCAGGGATGGAGCTGCTGGAGAAACACAGGCAAGGAAGCGGAACAGCAGTGAGGGCTGACCATGGAGTCATCAACCACTCTCATGACATATCAGACAACTGTCCACCTTCCTTTGTGAAGGCTGGGGACCAGACAGTTGCTCACAGGCCCTGTAGGGGGGTCTTTGGATTATATGGTTTTTTAGACTTGTTTTGGAATGGGTTGAGAAAGTCAGAAAAGATGTTACTCTTCCATGAACAAGGAAGTCCATGAAGTTGTCTACATGGTATATGGATGTACCAGAGAAAAAATTTCCAGAAAATGGCAATTGAACAGCCAGATGAGATCACACTCCCACTCATAGATAAAGGAGAAGATATAAATATAAATAGATTACTATGGTCAAACCCTGATACAAAATCCCAGGCAGTGAGGTTGTAATAGATGTTAGAAAGTCAGTTAATCCATTCCTTTGCTCAAAGTCAGCACCAATTCACTTAATATTTTTCTTGCAGATGGATATACTCATGTGTATTGTCTTTATCCGAACTAACTGCAGGTGACAATAGTTGCCAAAAGTTGGAAGCTCAGTTAGGGGTAGGACTGATGTCTAGAATGATTTTTTTCAGAAACTCAATACAGATCACAAAAGATCAGAATGTGATTAAACAAGGACAATTACAAAGCTTCATAGGTAGGTAGAAATAACCAATTACATAAGTACAAATAGAGAATGAAAGGAAAACATGGTTATGGGAAATCAAAAGCAGACCAGGAGTCGTCACATGGAACTTCTGCTAAACCCTAAATCTCATTCTGGACATACTGGCTGGAGGGGTCACTCCAAGGCATCTGAAATCCTTCTCCCACCCTTCTTGGCACTGGAAAGGCACCAAGAGGAGTTTATGTCCAGTTTGCGGCATCACTTTTTCAAGAAAACATGAGCTTTTGGTTAGACTATGATTGGAGTTCTGTTCACAGAAGTGGAAGAATTTGTGCTGTTTTATCTGAGGGAGGACATGAGAAATTATAAATTTCCACTGAGGAAATTCTGAAAAAAATTTCTTATGCTGTGGATTGTTAATAGAGACAGTAGATTACTTTGAAAGGCTGCACTATCACTGTAGTTACTCAACTTGTGGGAGAAGTATCTGCAAGAAACTCTGTAGTGTGTATATATGTATATAGCAGTATATGTTTGCTCCATCACACACGTAATTTAGGAAGACATTTGACAATACTGGACTATATTCAATACACTTTTTTTTGACAGTGAACCACTGAAAATTAGTCTGTGCCTGGTTCTGCATTTGCTTGTAAACTATAGCACAACACTTTTGAGCTTAATTATGAGAATGTCATATTAAGCAGTGTCAAAAGCTTTACTAATGTTAAACTATATATTAACTAACCTTAAGCTATATGACATTTTACTATTTGTCATCTTTCCCCATGGTCCTTCTCTCATCCACAAAACAGGTTTGCCAGTTTTTGCAGGAAAGTTTACAAATCTGCTACGACTTTTTCTCTCTTTTTTTTCCAAATTGTTTTTTTTTCCATTCTTTTGTGTTTTCAGAAAATTATTTGTTCCATTACTGTAAGGGAACTTAAAAGCTGAACTGGCCTATTATTTCCAAGCTGCCCTTATACATCTGTTTGAAAAATAAGTACTACACTTGCCCTTTTCCAGTCATCTGGAATGTCACCAGTCCTTAGTATCTTTGTAAAGGTAACTGATAATTCTTCAGAATTTGTATGAGCCAGTTTTTCAGACACATCTTGTTGACTTTCATGGGCCCCATTTTTTTGTTGTTTATTTGTTTGTGGTTTTGTTTTACTTTTGTTCTAGTTGTGTTGCTTGCCATTTTTGGTTAAAACAAAAAGCCAAAAGGCATGAAACACACTCCTTCTTGGCATCATCCATTGAATGCTTTCCTTCTCTGATGAGCCACCTCTTCCAACGTCTTCCTCTTATATTCAAGTTCCTATTACATAATTTCTTGTTCTTTTTTTTTTCCATTTTCCTTGATTTCACATTCAAAACTATCAAACACATTATACTGCAAACCACAAACTTACCCATATTACCAGCTGTGACGTGTCCATGGATTCTAGCTTACATTGCCACTTTCTCTCATCTATAATTACTAGTAGTTGATGCACACCTGTTTCAGATAGTTCCAAGGGCAAATTGTCAATAGTAGAACTCTTTCATATCTGACCTGAGTGCTGATTGCTTTGAGTTATGGTGCAACTTGGTGTATGTCAGGCCTTCAGGAACTGTAAGTTCTTTTGCTGTATTTAGATAATCATTGCTTCATCCTTCTACGTAACGTCTGCCTTTACTGAAACCACATCCTCTGGCTGTTGCTCATATTGCAGCTAAACATGGATTTGGTGCCACTAGTACTTTCTTGCTTAGGAATAATTTTTAACATCTTTCCTCAGAATTTTTTTTTCTTTCTGTTACTGGATGATCACTGAGGCCATAATTTTCCCTTCATGGATTTGCTTTACTCTCTTCTGGGTTATCTCTGAGATTGATTTGTTCTCTCTCCCTTGATCCCTGTGTGCTGCTTTCTGATGAGGTGTCCCAGCACCGCTGCAGTAACGTGCAGTGGCAGCTCCTCTCATCCAGAGACACCTGACATTTTGGACCTCCTGGTCCTTTTGGCCTTGGTCCTTGTGAAGACTTGGCTGGGTGTCTTGAATTTTTGCTTGATAATCTAGTTTAGTGGCACCATTAGCAATGAAAAAGTTTGCTGTGCATGTTTGGAGGGTGTTACTTCATCATGTTGGGCCTCAGTGCATTATGTAAACCTCTGGGAAACTCAAATTCTGTATGTCAGAGAGTTGGCAGGTGGGTTTTGAAATCATATTAGGGTCATCTGATATGAGAATCCTTGGCTCTAGAATGAGATTTATAAGGAAAATGCAATATTGCAGAAAGCTGTCTAAGATTTAATACAGTAAGAGAGATCTGGATAACATTTCTTAGCATTTATGTCCTCTGAGTACATAAAATTTAGTGGCCCCTTTTAAAATAAAATCAGCCTCACATTTTACACTGGAAGGGTTTGGCATGGCATTAGTTTCCTTCTTTATGCATGGAAGACTTTGTGCTGATAGTCATACAGTGCAAGCTAAGGATGCTGCTGTGTGGAATCCTGGGCAACGAGCTGAGGCAGCAAAATGTAACACAGACCTGCAAGAGAAATGGGGAGGTGGGAAGTGAAGAGTGGGAGAGGAAGAGTTTGTCCTAGAAAATCTATTTTTTTTTCTTTTTAAAGATTTATATACAATATCCATGTACATCAGCAGCATGGAAACAGTGAGTAAGCAAGGCGAAGGAGTTCTACAGAGGCAGAGAAAATACTACATTTATAGGGAAAAGAAAGCATAGAATTTTTCAATTTGTCTTTAAAGAAAGAATTTGTCTATAAACTATGAAAGGTACAGCCTCACCAGATGTTTTGTAACAATTGCTTATATACTAAAAAGTAAGCTACTGTTTTAGTCCTAGAAAGAAGAAATCAAATGACTTCTGATTGTTTCTGATGTGCAACAGCATCAACATATGTTTTCAATGAATAGGAAATAATGGACTCTGCAGTTTTACTGAAATTGTTACTTTGTTGCAACTTTCAAAGACATTTGTTGCCCTGTTCATGAAATATTTGTATTTCTCCTTATGTCAAAGGCACAGTATTCAGCTTTTGTCCTGCTTTCCCCATTCAACAGGATTTACACAGGGTAAGTGAAAGGCGAATTTGTCCTCTTGTGGCTTTCCTGCTATTTTTTTCACTTGACCCAAAAGCTAAAAAGTAGCATTGAATTAAGCAAATCCTGTGAAAAGTTCTGTATAAAGAAAGCACTGCAGACCACCTACAGTGTGACACTTAGTGAGATGAAAGGATATTAACTTAGGAGCGCCTTGTGCTTTCAACAGAAATCTTGTTCCTTGTATTACAAACAAAGATAACTAACATAATTTAATTACAGTCTAATGGTAGTTGAAATGTATATGTCTTTTGGCATAATGCAATTTTTGTTTAGAAAATAAAGTATCTACACATAGCCTACAATTTCGCAGGAATTCCTTCCTGTGGGAAAAATGTTACCAAGGGGCTGTTGTCTTATGCATATTTGCACATATTATTTATGTTAACAAGCCTGGGATTTTTTTTCTCTTTTGAATTGAAATGAGGTTCAAGGGGTAATTTTATTCCTTTCTTCTTTATTTTTAGACTCTCAGTATCACAATGTCATAGCTACTCAGTTCCTATACTTGTGGGTTCTAGCTTTCAAATGACTAAGAATTGCCAGAAAAAGAATCATTTAAACTATTTTTGCTCTTAAATTATAGAAAAAAATACATTAAAGCTTCAAAAAATTCAGGAAATATTCTAGCTAAAGGCAAGAGTGAGGTTAACGGTATGCCTTTAATCTTTGTAGAGTCTCAAACATTTACTTGTACCACAGTATTAGCTCTACATGGATATATTTACATGAAACTGGAATGTATGAAAACCAGTTAAAGAATGTCACACAAATGCAATGAAATATCTCCTACCAGCTTCTGATTAAAGTTTTTATGCCAAACCTATTAGGCTACACTGGGGTAACTGAAACCAGTTTGTTGAATATTCCGGTGTGCTTCCTGTTTTTATATAACAAACAATAGCTGGGGTTTTGTTTGGTTGGTTTTTGTTTGGTTGGTTTTTGTTTGGTTGGTTTTTGTTTGGTTGGTTTTTGTTTGTTTGTTTTCTGAAGAGAAATTTAGTAAAAAAACTTAGAAACTTAGTACTTTTGGCTCGGTAAATATTTATATTTTAATATTTAAGGGATTTTGTGAGTTGGAATAAATTTCTCTTTAAAGTTGGAATGAATTTTCTCCATAGAAATACTCACTTTTATACAAATATTTGAAAAATAATCATTGATTTGCTTTCTTTAAGAGATTTTCAGCATGTTAAAGCTAGATTTATCAGTGATGATCATAATGCCAACAACAGTCTCACAGTGACATTGCAGTAGTTTGTTTAATCACTTGTTATAAACTTTGGACTTTGAAATTGATTTTCTCACCCAAAGATCCCATTGTGGAAAAATCGTGTAGACTCTAGTAAGTAGTAATGACCTCTACATACTTGTAAAAATAATTCTGGAATGTTGTCATCTTTGCATAATATTAAATGCTTAAAACCTATCATACCAGGAATGTTTCCCTACTACTATAGGTTCTGGATTTCAGGTCTTTTAAAGCCTTCAAAGTTTTATAAATATGTTTAGGGCTAGGAAGGAATGTTCTTTTAGGTGTTTTACTTCACAGCTACTTATAATAAGATTAATTGTACCTTCGTCTGATACATTTGCTACTGTGTCTCTCCAGACTGTGGCTGCTGGGTCAGACACAGGGCAGAACAGACCATCTACTCGACCCAGGAATAAATGGGGGTTCCCGTGTTCCCAGAAGAAGCTCATTAAATTTCTGTACTATCTCATCACATGAAATTAATACACTATGGGGTTTCCCTGAGTTAGAATTCAGAATTTGCTCTCAAGTTTGCCAGGTTTGTATATTCAGATATAAATACTTTCCCCGTATTACACTTTGGGAGTTTGCCAAAGGGTAGTGTCTCTTGGTGTTTTAGCTTTCAGGAATTATATGCATTTTATCTGAAAGGGGAAGGGAGAGCAACTGCAGAACCCTGTAAAAATTGGTGTAGCAGCAGAATTTTTTTTAATTGCATAAATTGCATTTTGCAGAGCAATGCATGCAATATGGAATATTTTGTTTACAGTATTTGAAAAGTAGCCTCTACTTAGTGTTCACTACAGGGCAAAAAACAACTTAGACTGTAGCCTTTTGATGCCTTATCTCACACAGACACCCTTTTCTTGTGGTTGTTACAAAAAAAAAAAAATTGAAAACAAAAGACATTGAGCTATGAATGGGTGGGAATCCAGAGTCTGGAAAGTGGCAGAGAATGGAACTCACATTATCTCTTTTAAATGTTAGCAACTTCAAGTAAAACTTATTTCTACCTATGAATCATTTATGAACTGATTCTGTTTTTCAATTAGTTATTAATGGCTTGTGTTAATAGACTGTTTAGACATTATTTTTTACCTGGCACTAATATATCCAACAGTATTGATTATCCATATCAACTGATTCTCTTCTACAGCCAGGCAAGACAATGGGAACATTTCATACTGCAGTATAATGAGTAACACTTTCTCAAAACATATCCTATAGCTGAGCAGCTCATGGATCTTATACAGCATGGCATCCATGGAATTCATGAAAACAACCAGGAGGAGCTTAAGTAATTGTGAAGAGTTAATGTTACAGATGTACAGAAACAATGAATAAGCATGTGATGATCTTAATAATGATTTGGCTAATTTTTGCATTATTTGAGCAAGTCTTTCTGAGGAAATTAAAACAATAGCATGATACTTGCCTCATTAATTGAACTACTGAGAAAATTCACTTATCCTAATATGAAATACTGATGAATGTCTTTTATCATGGAATTTTAGAGAGTTCTACATTTTTAAAAAGAAGTTATTTGGGCTCTTCTCTCATTAGCCAGAACAGAGTAACACCTATTATGCAGGGGTTTGTCTCACCTGATGTACAGTGGTTATAGGCTCCTCCAGAACTAAAACATGAGCTCTTGCCCTGCAGCTGACAGGCCATAGCTGCGGACTGAAAGAGCTCGTGTCCTTGATGTCCAGTTCACCAAGGTGGCCCTCAAGCACCCTTTGGGGTATGACTGAGGTGCCCCATGCAGAAGGGTCCCTCCTGGATTCCCTGTAGCTGCCTTCTTGCACCAAAGCTCTCCAGGTTGTTGTGAGGGAGCTGAATGGCAAAGATGGGGAACTGAAGGGGAAAAGGGCTACCAAAGTGTCTGTGTTAAGGAGATTGAAGTGGGGAAATCATGAGGCCCTCAAGTGGTTTGCTCTTCCCTGCTGGAGAGCAGCACACCAAGGTGCTAGATACCCACTGCTCCTACTTGCGTTGTGACTGTACCTGCTGTCCCTGGGTTGTGCCTCTGCAGAACGAGCACTGAGCAGTACCTGTGAGATGTACCTGTTGGAGGTTACACCAGTTAATGCCTTCTGAGAAGTTGTTAAGAAAATATTCCCAAAACTCCTTCCTGAAGTGACTCAGGGCTGATAAGGAAGGGCTTGCTCTGCTGGGAGCCACCAAAGAGCTGAAGGAGGAATAGGTGTATTCCCCCCACTACCCTGAGCTGAAGGTGCATGTCATGTTAGCACATCCTTCTTTACTGCAGAAATCCAAATGGGTAAGAGCTTTTACCTTTATAGGAATTCAGCTGTATTCTCACAAGAAATTCAAAGAAAATAACATGCATGCTGGCACAGGAATTTTTAAAACCTGTACTCCCATGATCTCATCTTTATATCAGTTTAGGATAAGAAATGGCCATTTCTACTGATCAGAGAATCAAGGCCCTCCCCAGCAGTACCATCATCTGCAATAGATGTGGAGTGTATCTTGCAAACATTGCTCAACTTGTATGAGGATATTGTTGTGAGAACTTCCTCATAGTTTCTCAGTTTAGTAGTTAACTGTCCTTTCCTGCCTCAAAAAAATAGTTTGTAATAATTTAGATAAGTCTGTATAAATGCTTATGTAAGTACTTTATGTATCACACTCTTGTAGTGAGTAGTGTACCAGTTGCTAAGAGAAAATGAGGTTGATAAATTAATTTTATTTTTCAGTTTCACTTGTCCAGCTCTGATCAGGCTAAGTAGTGACAGTGATGAGACTGGACCCTGCCATCACTCCCTCAGAGGTGTGTGTGCTCCTCCCAGTCACAGCTGTGAGTCCCATGTTCCTGTTGTAGACTTTGTCCTACCTCCCCAGCCTTCTCTTCCTTGCAGCTCTAGGGCCACAAACACTACTATTCACTCTCAGACTCTTTCCACACAAGAAGGTGGCATTTTTTGAAAAGAAAACACGTGCCTAATTCCATTTTGATGTGCTCATGTCTTCCCACTGGCAGTATTGGCTCTCTTTATTCTCCTTTCTCACCCTGCTTGCCCCAGTGTCCTTGATACAAGAGGATTTTTGTGCCAGTCCATGCTTAGTTTCACTCACAGCAGAAGCAGTGAAGTGGGTCTAAGTTATCTTCTCCCTCTGCAGTTAATTTTCCAGCTTTTGCACTCTCTCTTGTGATGCTATCACTTTTTTATTACAGTCTGAAGGCAGATCTGAGTTCCTGGAAGAGCTTCTTTCCCACCTAAATTTTTTATAAGCAGTAATGAAAGGCTTGATAGGGTAACCATGCATCCATCTGTCCAAGGAACTATGCTTTCAGTTATCATGTTAAAAATTAGACAAAATAAAGTCATATTGATAAAGTTATCTAATGATGAAGTAAGGTGCTTAGACCAAGGCTTGCTCCATGAATTCATGAAAAAATATGGGTTTATTTTATTAAAGATCTTTAGAGTCAAACACAAATATATTTTCAGGGACATTTGGACTACAACTGCATTGAGAAGTTACTGTGAATGAAGACATTCAAACTAGAAGGAGTGGAATATCAAGCAGTTCATAGACTTGCAGTAGGTATAATTTTAAGGGTTTCTGTCAGGTTTTAGAGGGTAACATACATCTAAAAGCCTTTGGAAAGTCATTGGAAGCTGGGTTTCTAACTCTTGCCTATGCAGTGACAGCTGGCTGGGAATGTGTTGGGCATTCACAGGAACTGTGAAGAACACAATGGAGACAAGCTCTGTCCCTCACCCAAAGACAGAATCCATCTGGTCAGAAAACATCTATCCAATCTCCTCTCAGCCATTTTAGTGGTGAAGATCCCACACGTGTCCAGAACAGTCTGCTCTTGACTTACGCAACTTTCTCTTGAGAAAGATCTTCCCAGCCTTTTATAAGACAGTCATTGGCTTTTCTTTCTAATTTTTCCACATTTTTTCCTTCCCAATTACCTATTTGTTTTTGAAGTTCTTTATTAGATCTCCCTCCAGACTTCTTCCTAAACAGTATGGTTTCCTTCAACTATCCCTCAGAGTCTGTGTGCCTCTGGAAATACCTCATTGCCTTCTCTTGATGTCTTTCTATTGCTCTCTATTTACCTTGATTTTTCTGTCTGAGAACTATACAGAACATTCCTGTTTAATTTTTTTTCTGAGGACTGCATAAGATTAATTAAGGTTTTACACATAATTTAGCAATGTGTTTCAGTGTATTTTTTATATTGACATGCTACTGCTCACCCTGTGATCTACTGTAGACTGTAGATACTCTTCTGAGGAACTTTCATCAAAACTGCCATTACTTGTCAGGCTTTTATTCTCTAGAGTTTTGCTATTGGTCCCTAATCCTAAAATTTAGTATCATCTGGAACTGCATCCTATTCTTTTAAGACTACTTTTTCCCCTGTTATTGGAGATACTTTGAATGATTATCCTTTAACAGACATACAGCCACTGTTAGTCCGAGATCATCTGCAGACTCAAACATGCAGAGTTGTCCACATCTCTCTTGGTAATATGAAGCAGTACCAGACCTTGCTTTAGGATCTCCCTTAATAGGCAGTATTGAATACTCGGTAGCATTTGCAATTAAAAAATGCATACATCTTCCAATAGCTTCGTCTGGCACTTTCCCAGTTTGCTTGAGATCATTCCCTGAAGCAGTTGCAAAGCCTCGCTAGTGGCACCTGTAAGTGGCAACTGCTTCTTCCCTACCATGAGCCCTGTCACTCTTTCACAGCTTATGGAACACTGGCACTAAATACAGGTAGCCACACTTTTCCAAAGCTCAATTTTGATACGAGCTAATACACTGGTGGCCTCCAGCAGGAGCTAGGCAATCCTTAATCACTCAGAAAGCCCCTAGACAGGGAAATCAGGAAGGTTGATGTTGAAATTTTTCCAAATGACTAGGTTAAGTTTGTATCTGGCACCATGCGGGTGTTGTGGGCAGCCCACTACATAAACCTGCATGTATGCAGGCCATTTGTATTGGTGGCTATAACTAATTTTAGCTTGAAAAAGCAAACAGCCTATCTGCGGTTTTATTCAAAAATTTTAGTGGAATTCAATTATGAACGCCAGCTCAGAGCCATTTAAATCAGATGTTGCTGTTTTTGAGGGATACAAACATGGAGTTGAACACAAGGTTCTGTAAAAGGCAAAAAACCAGTTTGTAATTACTTGAAAGAATAAAAAAGCAAAAAATTCCAGGGAGACTAATGAGAAGATGAAGCTAAATTGAGAATGTAACAACCTTCTAAATGTTGTAATCACTTACTGCAGCAACAATGGCTTCTTAGAGTAATAGTCAAACATCTATCATTTCTTTTTTGTACTGCAGTGGAATACCACATTGCACTGTAAGTGGATTATCTGCATGACACATAACTGTATTTTTGGGCTGAAAATTATTTGCCTGATTTCAACCCTGAAGCTTTTTTTTTCTTTCCTCTAGTTTGTATATGATTTATATGCGAGTTCTAGCTACAATGAACTAAAAGAGAATCCTTTTCTGCTCTGAAGTGATTAGTCTCATTTTCAGAAGTGTCAAGCAGTCAGAAATCCCAGTGAAATCTACAAGAGCTGCAGGTGCTGAACACTTCAAATCAAGCTGCTCCTTTTCTTGTCTTCATGTGTGTAACCAAAATGACAATATTACAAGCTGAAACTTTCCTTGTAACTAGTCTCTGAGGAGGATTAGTCTGAAGGCTGGCTTTCCAACTGAATGAGATGATTGTGGTGTTCAACAATTGAATTTCACTCCCACGTATTTGCTGGCACTGTGTGGGCTGCAAGGCAAGTCCCATCCCATGAGCTGGGGGAGGGGTGTGTACACCCTCCACTTCGGAGCACTCAGGCTGCAGTTTTCCTAAGGAAGGTGGTTTGGCCAGTGCCTCTTCAAACCTGCAAATTTGGGGTAGCTGCTATCACTTTATGATTCAATTGCCCATTTCACACCCCCACATCTATTTTCTGAGCTGTAACACTGAGCCAGGAGAGGGGAACTGCCTGCCTGGTGCTAACAACTAATGACACTGATGCAGTGGTGCTTGTGTAGTGACATGAGCCAAACCTGAATAACCTATTTCACTGTGCTACTCTCTGTAGTGGACACTGTTATAACCACCAAGAGCACAGAGCGCAGCAATTTGGTACGTCCCTGAACTCAAACATGGTCCTTGTGTTTGCCTGCATCACAATGTAGCTTTCAGATGGGCCCCTTTGTGTGTCTTCTTTGCTGCTCACAGTACAACAGTGCCTGCAAGACCTTGCCTTGGCACTGCATGTAGAAAGTGCTGACCACTGCGCAGGTGGATCTGCTGCGGAGTGAGCAAAACAAGCAGAGTGCAGAAGAGAAAAAAATAGAGCTCAACTCAAGTGCAGTGTTACTTGCTGTGTGTGAGCTGCAGGGCCAACAAGATGCTAATGGGAAGGCAGGTTGTGCTTGCCGCTTCTCTGTGTGAATGTCCTCATGCGTTATCCTGACATCACGTCTAGGAACGGGCGCACAGGGAAATTGCATGGTTTATTGGATGTCACAGAGGATGCCTGTGGCAAAGTCAGGAAATGAATCCATCTCTCCTGGTCTCAGGTAAAGCGTATCACCAAACATTTTCTCTGCTTTCAGTGTGCTTGGCCCTTCCCATGTGTCATCCCACATCATGGGGCAATTGCTGTACAGTTACAGTCATGCAACTCTTAGTTATGTCTCATTGGCCATTTTAGTTTGGTCTAGGCAGGGTTAAAGGAGCGTGATGATCTTCCTTCTATTAGTTCAGCTTATTTGCTTCTGCACTTATTCTCACAAGAAATCAGAAGAAATTAAAAAAACCCCACTATGTTTGGAGGTGCAGGGCTATACAGCTAAAGCATAACACCAGGCACCTCAGGGATGTAGCTGACTGTCTTAAGGAGTTTGTTGCTGTTGTAGAAGCAACAAGTCTAGCCCAGTTGCCTTTTTCTAAAGTGCCTGCTGTTAACAAGAAGCTTCACTGAAGTTAGTGAGAATTTTTAATAAAAGCTGAGACAGACTGTCTTCTTCTTCATAGTGTGATTCATGCACTGACCCAGCTTATGTGCCTTAAAATGGCCATGGCTGACCTCTCTCATCATGCAGAGTTCAGCACAATACATCCACTACCTCAGAAGGGATGAAGCCAAGTGGAGGAAAGAACAACCCAGGGGAAAGCAGAAGCTATTTATATCAAATGAGGAAACACATGCGATGCCGTATGAGGCAGCTTATATGTAAAGCCTTCAAGTCTTCCATTCTGGGGTACTTAGATTGATGACTATGAACATGGTAAACATGAAGTGCTATTTTGTGTTCCCAATCCGAAAAATGACAGCTCTCCTGCGATTATAACATGTGATTGTCACTAAAAGGACTTCTTGTTTTGCAAGTTACTGCTGCAAAACAAACACATTAGAGAAATCTTTGGTTTGCTGCGTGGTAGGTGAGTCAATGTTATCATCAAATCTGAATAAACAAGGTTTTATTTTTAGATATTAAAAATGTAGCATAATAGCAGTATTTTACAGACATGTTTTAGTCTATTCTCCTTTTGCAATACAATCCCTTTTACTTACTATATCTTTGTTTTCTTTGTTTCTCCGTGGTCTAACATAAAAGCCAGAACAAATTTTTAAGAATATTTCCAATGGCTGCTTATTCCCCAAATGCTTGAACAATGGCCTTTGGCTTCTTTGCCATTTTTGGGTGACTTTACTTGTTCTTGTAACACTGTGAAAACACACTTGTGGTTCCAGTTTGGCTTACAGGAGTGTAAACAATTAGCAGCTATCTCAACAACAGGACTTATGAAAGAATAGCAAAGCAGAGTATAGCTGAAGAGTAACCTAGTGTAAAAAATCTTCTGGATTTTGCCAGCAGGCTTACAAGCTAGGGTGGCAGCTATGCAGATGTTTCTATTGTCACCATTCTGTATTCCTCATGTGACTGTCAGGTGCCTTTTTCACCTTAGAAGGGCTGCCTAAGAGTAATATCATCAACCTTTAGTCTAACCATTGTGTTAGGTGATTGCAGCATCACCTTCTTCCACACAAAGATAAAAATAGTGGTTCCTTTCCCTTGGGGAAAAATGTGGTTTTTTTTGTTTTTTTTTCTTACCATGTTTTGCAATTTAATGTCTTTTACTGCTTTCTTTTGTTTCAGGAGCTGTGAATATGCATTGCATGCTTTCCATCTTCTATTATGGCAACCAAGTGTCAAAGCATACTACATGAATTGGGTGAAATTCAACCCTCTTCAAAAAGTACAAAGGAAGAAAACAGGTTAGAACAGGATCCTGAAATCCACGAGGAGCGAATGGAGGTGTTTGGGACAGTGGGAGAGTACAGGTAGAAGCAAGAACAAGAAATATGACAGATAGGTCCTGTGTCTAGGATTGTTTTTATGAATATTTGTCACCAATTATTACACTAAATAGCATATCTGGGCCCTTCTGCTTGTACCAGTTGTCTCTCAGCTACCGTATAGAAGCAGCGTTTAGATGATTTTCAGCGGCATCTACTTTCATACTGGGTTGCGTGTGATGGCAGGAATAAGTGCATATTTACAAGAAAGAAAAAAGACACAAAGTTTCTAACAGAATGGTTTTATACTGCCTGTTCTTTTCTAGAGCTAGACAGAACACTCTAAAGTAAAAGCAGCTACTGCATTCTATTCTGCCAAATTCAAGACATACTTTGTCTTGCATCTGGAAAAGGCCAACAGCTACAAGGACATTAAAAGCCATTAAAAAAAGAAGGAAGAGGAAACCTCGAAAAGGACCAGCATTAATGTCTCTCAGGACATCAGATGCCAAGAACAGAACAGGGCAGAATGCGTCTAAATCTGTGGCATAATCCTCTACCTGACCAGCTTAACTATGGATGCTGTTGAGCCTGCTGGTTTTGGCAGCCTTTAGAATACAAAGAAAAATTAATACAGAGAGCAAACTCCATTTCTTGGGGATGTCCAGAAGCCCCTGTTTTAATTTTGTTCTGTTTATATGTGTAGATTTGTATTTTTCCTTAATTTTATCTGAAATACCTGTATGTGACATCTTCATATACTTCCCACATAAAACACTTCTAAAGGTGGAAATTTTTTAGTCAGTCATGCACACACTATAATTAATAGATCACAGAAATTATTTTTTTAAGCATTTGTATAGATAGTGAGTACAGTCCAACCATGTCAGGGAAATGCAGCCAGTCCAGCCAAGCCTACCCGCATATAACAGCATCATGGCACACACTTGTGCCTTTATCTACTGACAATTCAACTTGCTGCTTACACAACATGAACACTGCTCATCTGAACTGTCAACAAAATATGCTTCAGATGGTAAATTTCCAGAGTCACACATATGTTCTTCCAACATAAAAGGTATAAAGAAAATGCCACTTCATCCATACATCAGCCATACTGTGATCCATATAGCTAATCCCACACAATGTAGTATTTCAGACAGAGCCTTAACCTTAAATGGATTTTCAAGGTTTCACGACAGGAATGCAAACATGCTGCTAAGTCTTAAAGCCAGGGTATTTCTCAGGTGGTAGGACTGCAATTTAAAACTCTTATTTCTTCATTCATGACACCCTTGCTGATCTGCACATGATGGATGATTCTAAGATACATTCCAATGAGATGCATACGAAGAATTAACTCCTCTGCCCCTTTGGAAAAACATGCAGTCAAGAGAGTTTTAGTACAATGTTAGTTATCCAATATATACAGTGTGAAGAGTTCATTTCAGGAAGCTTTAAAAAGCACATTATACAGAAGATTCATTGTTGAAAAGTTGCTAAGAGGTTTCATAGTGCAGGCAGAAGATATAGTTACAAAATATAAATAAAAGATACTTAATAAAATGGCAAAGGAACTTTGTGAATGAAATTCCTCTGGTGTAGCAGCCCATTCAAGGTTTATGACCCCTCAGGTTCCTCCTAAGCCCCCAGCAGAGTATTTTAGTCTTTGAGATTTCATCTAGATTTCAGGAACGTGCAAAGACTTGTCCTGGATGGAATCTGGAGACCAGAGGAATGAAAAAAGACACTTCAAGTGCACAAAATAGCTTTTAAAAATGCCTTTTTCATCTACTCCCCTTGGCTAGCTTGATTGAATGGTTTAAAATTGCTTATTTTGTTAACATGCCCAGTTGCTACTGCCTGGCCATGAACTACTAGGTTTAAGCTGAGAAATTAAGCTTTTTGAACCAGAGTAACCAATGAAAAAGACCTCCAGTCTTTGCCCTGCCTGGCCCCTTTTCAGGAGTTCACCTATTTGCTTATGTCACATTTGTTTGTTCTGCAGTAAATTCACTGTTGGGATAGTCCCTTCAGCAACTTACTTGTGTGTTTTGCCACTATCTAAAGTAGTACTTAGCCAAGGTCTCTTGGGGGAAGGCAAAGCACAGGCCATTTTTTAATTCAATAGCCAGATAAAATGATTAAAAAAGTTGCCTTGCTTAACTGAAAAAAAATATAATATTTGTTTTGAATCTTATTATCAATATTTTACCATCTACACTTGCTAAGAAAAAAATAGTTGTAAAAGCCTGATGATCTAAGCCCTTTGTTTTAACAGACTAACTGGCCCTTAGATTTTAGGAGACAAAATGAAAGGAAGTAAAACTGAATAAGCAACTCCAGCTTGTCTTACTCTTTCACTGCTTCAAAATGAAATGAAATAAAATTGCAAACAAAGAATTAAATTCTTACTCAAGGGTAGAGACTGCTCCCCCTGGCCAGGTATTTTAAGCACCAGGGCTGGACTGCAAAGGTCCTGCACGCACTCTGGCCCCAGGCCGGCAGCAGCCAGAGGTATTGCTACCACAGAGGGGGTCTCGCTTCCCTCCTCTCCCTCCTACCCTGAAAACTGCTGTGCAAGACACTCCCTGGAGGGCAGTGAAACCCCCGAACAGCTTCCTTGAAGCCTGCTCATAAACTCAGCCCACACACAGCACAATCAACCACTTCCATGGGGTTCTCCACAGTGGCCAGATTTGTTTGGTCATATGGGTGTCATATAGGCTATTAATATCCAGGACGAACATAAAACAGAAAAAGTAGAGCTTGGGGTATTTCCCTGAGTATAAAGTTTAGTAAATGTTATGGCTCCAGTAGTACTTGTGTTCAGCACTCAGGCAGCCTTTGCCAAATTATATATACTTCTTCATGTCCTATCCCTATGGCATTTGTTTCCCTTCCCATTCTTATGAGTGAATAAAAACAGGGTGAGCAGTTTTCCAGGAAGAAAAAACCCAAGAAAATATGTACCACTTGAGATATTCTTGTAAGGAAGCAAGGCCATTCCAAGAATATAATGTTTCTCTTGCCCTTTCTTTACTGAGATGCCAAAGGCTCTGTCTATGCAGCTTGGTGGCTGAGCTCCCTACAATGAGAAGAGTCCTGACATGCTTGGTAACATGCCTATGCACATGGTCGTGACCAGGCACCCAGGCTGAGCTGAAAGCTGGTCAATGAGAGCTGAAAGGTGGTAAAGATAAAAAACAGATTCACAAGCTACTCCTCAGCCACAACTTACTCTGAGATTAATGGGAGTTCATTTCAGGGCAAAGACAAACAAGCTGGCTGAAAAAACAGGAATGTGAGTTTCTCCTGTCCAGGGATGGATGGGTTTCATCTTGACAGACTTTAGCCATCTAAAAGTCAGAGGTCTATCCTGAAATAGTTGTCTTCAATCCATGCACAGGGAACAGTGAGTAGGCACTTCCAGAAGGTGATTCTTCCCATTCCATTCTGTTCCACCCAAGATTTGTTACCCTGGAGCAATGCTTGTCTCTTTCTATTGTCCCTGGAGAGGATCTAGCAACTAGGTCCCTAGTCTGCTCCCTCTTCAGTCCTTGTGTACTTGTGCCTAATTGTGAACAAGTTTAGGGGTGACTGGAAGGTGTGTTATGGCACTACAGTGGTCTAAGGACTATGGTGAATTGTCCTTTCAGACACATCCTACAACTTGAATGCTCTGTATGTGTTAATTGTGCAGTGAGCTGGAGTTTGGCAGGGACTGAAAAGAGTGTATTCAGTGTACAGCTTTTAAATTGCACCAGAGTTCACCTGCAAATTTACTGGAATACTCATGTACAGAAAAAATAATCTGACTTCATGCTCACCAGATGTAACTCAATGGTAGGGCTGATTTTGCAAAAGGAATTGCAAGGTCCAATTTAAAGATCAGTTTGTTTGGATTGGGATTTGTTTAAGAATCAGATGGCTTTCAAGTCAGTGAGTGCTCTGTTTTAAGTAGAGATTTTGTAGATATGACTTGCATGAAAACAGGCTCAGCTGATCTTCTCTTTCAAAAATTTGTTGGCTTTATGCTCCTTTTACTAAAGGTCGGGAGTAACCTCAACACCTCAGATAATATTAATGAACATGTTAGAGTTACTCTGATGCAAATTTTGTATAAAAATAGCCTAAAAAGGGAACATGGATTTGCAAATTGACTCAGGACCACTTCAAGCATGGTTCAATAGGCAAATGCTACTGCTGCCACACTGGATTATAGTGCCATGGCATCTTCTCAAAAAATGTAGGTACAATCTGCTCTGGCCAGTATACAGTGGTCAGGACACTTGAGGGAATGGAGCTGGAGCAGCTGGAGGCTGTCCAAAGACCACACAAGTCAGGGAGGTGGGATTCATTTAATCTCGCATTAGCTGTCAAAAAGCTGCAAGTCTGGTTTAAGCTAGTGGTCTAGCCTGCTCTATAACAAGTGCAGAGAGAGAGGCCCCTCTGGAATTAAGCCAGCTTAGTCATTTAGGTTGGGATGGGATGAACCCCGTCATATATGCCTGGGCCACCTGTTTGGATGAGGTGCCTAACTTTTAAATGGCTGACAGAAATCTTCCCACCAAGATAAAAGAGAATTGATTCTGGGCCAGACACTCAGAGGTTTTACCTGCAGGTCAGAAATGTGGATGAGTGCAATCATTGACACAAATGGTTGTCAGGATGTTAACAGGGTGCCAAGGCAGCTTCCAGATGGGGAAAACATGGTTTTCTCCTTTGAAAAGAGTGTAATTCCTGTACATTGGCTGAAGGGTTAAAAGTCTAAATCTTGGCAGAGACAAGGATAGTGGATTTTTTGTGAGGCTTAGGGACATGGAAAGGACAGATTACCCCATTGTCACCTTTTACCCGCTCCCTTTACCAACTGCTGACATGAAACAGAATTTGACTGAAGATGAGGATTAATGTAATAGCTGCTTTTATTCCTCAGTATTTTTTTTGATGAAATTTGATCACTCTTCTCCACATTCCTATTCCTCACCTGTTCTGAGAGGCAAACACAATTATTTGGAAACAAAAGCAGTCCAGGCCAAAAAGCTCAGGCCATATCTTGCACTATCACTATGTTTCTCTTTTTAAATGCAGTTAATTCCATTATAGTCTGGTCACTCGGAAAACCAACTAGCTATGAAATTTTTCAATACAGTATTTGTAAGCAGCTTCACTGCTGTATTTACTTATAGATATGGACTGCCCAAGACAATGTGGGTAATATGTAAAATATATTTTGTTCTGGATCAATGAGGATGGAAAAAATAAAGATGTGACTTGTACTGTAATATCTCTGGAGAATTAATGTCTGAAATCCTAATCAACACTGAATAGGCTGACCTGAGGCCTGGATCCCAGCTGTCATTCTGGTCAGAGTGGGGTGGTGGGAGTGAGTTTCAACATATGCACCAGGTGTCCTTTGTATGGGAACTGAATATCCAGGAAGGGTAACTTGTGCAGCTTGGGAATCATTGAGGACTGTTCCTAAAAGATTGTATGTTCGTAAAAGATTGTATATTCCTAAAAGATTGTATATTACAGAAGATGTTTATGGTTCCCACTCTGTGTTTTGGTTTCTGTTTGCAGAAGGTTTTTGATTTTTTTTTTTTTTTTTTTGCTTAAAGATGATTCTGGAAAGTATCAGCTGTCTCAAAGGTGCCATTGTGGCCCAGATCTGTCATGCAAACATCAAATAAAAACGAAGGAATAAGTTTTACATAATATTTTGGTCAGAAGGCCTTAGCTGGAGTGGCTAGAATCAGTGGCTTTAACAAGAATGAGTATATTTGGGACGGATGTTGCTGAGCAAGATCAGGAATGAGGAACCAACATCTTCTGAGCATTTTCACAAGCTACAGAGTTTTATAGTTTTAAGGACTGTAGTGTCTTGATTATAGCTGTTTCTTTTCCCATACATTTTATTTAGCAATTGAAAGAAAACAAAAAATGTGTGACACTCCATAAAAATATGTGTCAAGAGCAGATACAACTTACTCCATTAAATGCTGAAAAGCCTGTTAATACCTAAATTAAAACACATATCAAATTCATTGCCTTTAAGAGCACAAATGCCTACAAATTTGTTAATCACATGAAAATGTATATTTTCCTAACAGTTATAATATAATAATAATATCATTTTTTTTCAAGAAACATAAAAGCACAAGACAAATACTTAGGGGTATTGTTAATATTAAAATTCAGTGTTGTCTCAGTTAGCAACTCAATTAACCAGATCAAATCCATGAGACCTTATGCTTCTTTTACTTGACTCCTGCTGAGCTGAATATGACTTTTGCTATTCAGATATCAAGTAACCACCCTGTTAATTTACTAGAGGTACACAAAGGGCATTAGATGAAAGCATAATCTGACAGAAAATCAGAGAAACCATGGGATGGAAACAACTGCCACTCTTTATACAGGATAATAGCATGCTATGCAAATGAGAGTGGCAGCTAGGAGGAAATTTCACTTCTGTCCAAATATTTTATTTTTATAGTGCTGTAATAATGAGCCAGCACAAGGATGACTGTGGTTGAAAACTGAGTTAGCATGAGGCATTAAGTCAGGCCAAGAATGCACCAAAGTACATCCCTGGAGCCTGTTCACAGCAGCAGCTGCTTGGTGTGTGCTGGAGAATTCCCAGCTTTATCTACGATTGCAGTTAGGGATCGAAGGATCCTTTTTACCTCACATTTGTATCGCTCTGCTTTTAGTGCCTGGCAGCAACATCAGAAACACCTGAACCCTCCATTACACAAGAGCGTGAAATGCAAAGCACATATGGGGTCCAGTGGCAGAAGGAATAAAGCCAGTGCTTACATTTAGTGATGGACTCAGTTTTTTTTCCTGCTTTATTGTAGAAAGACTGGTGTTTTGCAATAAATATGAAAGGAGAGAACCTGGGTAAAGGTGAGGAGGAGAAAAATAAAAAAAACAGTGCAGTGGGATTGAGGAAACTGCATATGTAGTATTGGGAGGGATTCCAGAGCTGTGATGTTCCCCTGGGTGCTGATTGCATGCCTGCTGCAGAGTTGCTTTGATAATCACAGTTACAGCAGGAGAGGAATATCTGAAATGAGGCTGAAGAGAAAGAACACATGGTCCTTTGAGGCTAGGGGGGAGATGCAGCTTCATGAGAGCAGAGATATAGGAGGTATAGCTAATGGAGAAAAACATGCTTGTTATTAAAAAGATCTCCTGTAGCACTCAATCCTATGACTAACGAACTGGGTGATTTTGCCCAGCATAAGCAGAATTTGGTATTTGTTGTTGTTGTTTCTCCCC
>WBMV01009291.1:1603136-1654829 GCA_013396655.1 Campylorhamphus procurvoides | reverse complement strand
CCCCCCTCCCCCCTCCATAACATCTTAGGTGAGCTGGTGTAACTTGGTTATCAAAAGTTTCCTTTAAAATCTCACAGTGAACTGAGCACTGGCCAGCCTACCCTCTCACAAGACAGCTGCTTCACTCGTGTCAGGCTGGTGGATGTGGTGTGGAGAAGAATCTGACCTTTTGACCTTCATGTATTCCAGAAATAATTTGGAAAATGTGGAAGTTTTTCTTAGTCCTCAGCTCTGTGGTGGTTTGTAATCAAAGCCAATACATAGCAGTAACAAAAGGAAGCTGTCACATTGATAATTCTCCACTGAATGCAAGTGTAAATGCTCTCCATCCAAAAACAGCTACATTTTGGTGCCATTCATCTTCTGAATGTGTGCTCGGATTTTACTTTGGCTCTTTTGTAGATGTTTGTTTTTGCAATTTGGACAGGTGAAACCAGCAAGTATGCAATTCATGTAAACTAAGTGGTCTGTTAAGTGAAAAAAGCTTTAAAGTATACTGGCCAGAGCTCTGATTTCCACTCCAGCAGCTCCAGCACTAGGACAGGACATGTGGATGAGTTCTTTATTTTGAAAGCAAGTTCCTTTAGAACAACAGAGTGATTTTTGAAAGGTGTGGGTATATATGAATTATGAACTCTCTAAAAAAATCACATGAATGAAAAAAACAACCTAATGACCCAAAACTTCAGAGGCAAAAATAAAGTAACCTGTGAGTGAACTTAAAGGCTGTTATATTATTTTTTAAAAAAGCAAGCTGACAACCTGTGTTTCAAAATGAAGACTGTTCCGAGGAAGAGATCTATGGCTGGACTATTTAGCTATGTCTTAGTATTAAAAAATAACCCATCTGAAAATTTTCCCACTAGATATCCTGATGAAAACCAGAGTAGTGTCATAGATCCAAAGGAATCAATGGAGATATATCAATTTGTACCTACTGCAGGTTTAACTCTTGATTTGTATTCAAGAGCTTCAGCTCTTAGGACTACTGCTAAACCCTGATTTTCTCTGTGGTATGACATAGCAGTGGATCCAGTAAAATAGCTCTAAGTAGACAAATAGAGCAAAGAAGATGGAAGGGGGAACTGAGCACAAGAAGAAGGGTTTAAGGGGCTTCTTCTTTTATCATCAGACAGTCTTACATAAATGAGAACTAACCTTTATTCGTTCAGGTATCTCTACTCTGTTGTGGGACTGGAACTGCGTGGCACCATCAATGGCAGCAGTGGTGCCTGTGCTAGGCAGGTCACCAGGAGGAGGTGGTTTGTCCTGTGGGTAGCCCTTGTCATTCCTGATGTCTTCTGGAACAAAGGCAGTGAGCTCAGCTCTCTTGCAATAGATAGTGGAGTGGCCTGAATACTTTTGCCTGAGAAAAACAAACAAATATTCTAAAAGTATTGGCCAAATAAGCTAATATCATCCCACACAGGATTTCTAAGAAATTCTAGCGATTCTAGAGATAAAGATAACGGTAATTGGAGCATTACCAGCTAAAGAAAGGCCAGTTCCTAGTAGGGGAAAGAGTTATGTAACCTTGGTGGTGATAAGGGCAAAATGGGAAATGGGTGAAATAAAAACTGTGGAAAAACAATACATCTATTCCCCCCACCTCCCATCTAATGTGCTGCTTCATACATCCACTTTTACAAGAGTGTATCTTTAAACTGGTTATTTCTCTACTAGTGGGTCATTAAAGCAGCCTGGAAAGAAGTAAGACTTTTATTTTGTAATTATTTTTACTTTGCCAGAAGATGAGGCAAATTTTGAAGAGATGAAGCACCAGGTTTGATTTAGTTATCTGTACATGGTAAACACTATCTTTATTCTGATTTCATACTATGCCATGTTTTAAGGGTTACTGGTGAAGTAGAGGTTCAAGACTTCTGTGGAAACAACAATAGAGTAGGAGCTTGATGGTCTGAAGAAAAATAACATCCCACTTCACAAGAAGGTTTTCAAAGACTAAAGCAACACTTTATCTCTTGCATCTATATCATGTGATGACCATAGACTGGTCTAATCAGAAAAAAATGGATAGATGAAACAGGCTGTGAAATCTTCAGCCAAAATGGCATACATGCAAACTGTCTTCTTAGGTCACGTAAACCAGGATTTAACCTTTCAGTTGTTGGGTTGATGTCTCAACATATAGGGGCTTGGATGTTAGGACATTTTTACCACAGATACGTATTGATGTTATTGATACGTGTTGCAGGGTGGTCCTGAGAAGGCCATGGATGTTTTCTGGGACCACAGGGATTGGTTTAGGCAGAGGGAGAAGAAAGAGGTGGCATATGATGCATTTTATTTGAGCAGTGGGAGCTGCTCTCTGTATTTTAAAGAGTGCTAATTATTGTTCCTGATGCTTGGGAGGAAAGAAGGGACTGTCTATAATATCACAAAGGAGAAGGTGAATATAGCACAATTGTTTGCATTTCTTATAACACATGAACCAAATGCCACTTCCTGATGTAAAAATGTCTCTAAGGTAGTGGTGGCTCCCAAGTTAATAAAATAATTTGTGGGGTTGCACTTTACCCTTGTTTCCTAGATTTTTTCCTAGGTGTTTACTCCTGGACACTGCCAGGGGCCTTAATGACTGTGGCTGCTTTTAAGGTCTGATGAGGTAACACAGAAGATGGGCAGCAGAAGAGTTGTCAGATGGCTGTTCCTTCCTATTAGAGTGGAGATGGGGCCACTGTGTATCCCTACATTAGAAGGATAGGACAAAAGGAAATGTGTACTGTGATGCACAAAGATACATATTTACAAATGCACCCTCATATTCTTCAGATATTAGTAACTGAAGTATGCTAAAAAATACAGAAATGGCTTAATTTCTTTATTGTGAATAAAATATCATGATTAATTTTATTTCAAGAAGACAACCCTGGATCTGTAGTGAATCCAGAAGTAAAAAATTTGCTCTCAAGTATGAAAAGGTATGAACAAATAGTTCATTCAAGTTAGCTTAATACAGCCAGGCTTCCATTTACTAGCAGTTTAATGGTATTATGCTCATCTTTTTACCTTCTTTATGTTGGCTGTTGATTTCTTTTGCTTCCTACTTTGTTGGGCTCTGTAAGGTCATCCAGAAACATCCACACGTATCTAAACAATGGTGTGATATTTGTTGTCAGTTATTTCTTTGCCAAAACAGAAAATGGTTGTAGACTTAAAATAGATCCTTGCAGTATTCCCTATGGTCTCTTCAAACTCAAGAAGCTGGAGCCATTCATAGAGCCAAATCAAAATACATGTGACTGATAAAATCTAACACATACAACAGAAGTTGAAAGATTCTCAGAGCCTGTAGTTTCAATGACAAAACAAACCAATAAATCATACCAAATGATTCATATAAACATGTAATAAGAGCATCTATTTATTTGTCCAAACCTTGAGAAAAGTCATTTGTTAGTTTGAGCAGCACAATAGTTCCTGAGTATTTTGGTCTGCTTTCAGATTTTGATGTATGAACCAGATTCACTGGAAAAGCATTGGATGTCATAAATTTGTCTTCTGGATTTTGACTTCATTTGGTCTCCCACATTCCTTGCAAGAATATTCTGATCAGTAAATATAGCTATTTGTTTAGACACTTAAGGGGAACTCAGTTCACCTGGTACCCCTGGTTGTTGGAAAGGAACTCTCTGCCCTCCAGATATCAGTTCTCATGGTAGTGACTGTCTGCTTGCCATAGCCAAAACCTGATACAAAACCCACTTTTGAGCACAGGTGTTGCAAAAGAGTAAACATATTGTCTCTCTCCCACATGACTTCAGTCATGATGTACTGACTGGAGCTTTGGCAGGAATAATGAACTTCTTCTCCATCATAACAATAGATAAAAGGGAAAAAAACCCCCATGGTACAGGACTGCTTTATTTAGGTACATTATTTAGCCAGAATTTTGGGTGTGATGAAAAATCTGTAAGAGGCAGACAGAACCACAACTATAAAGAGAACTTCATATAAACTCACCACTTCAAAATTTCCTAGGGATATTTCATGAGTCTCTGTAAACTAATACAAAGCAGAAATCTAACAGATTTCAGAAATAAAATAACATTTGTTTAGAAAAGGACACATGCACTGTAGAGAAGAATGCTGAATACTTTCTCAGAGGGTCTTTGCAACTGACTTCTCTTTCCTGAGGAATCTCTGCTGTTAAAGAGTGGTCTTTCATAGGTGAGAAATCTTAAACAAGATGTAACCTCTCTGTGGTTTTGGCCTGTGTGAGGCTGACTGAATTCCCATAAAGGTCCTTCTGCCTGACCATACTGTGTTTTCCTCAGGCAGGGCCACACCTGTTGGTGAAGTGGCTGTAGGATGCTATCTGTGACATTGAATCCCACAGCTTATTTGGTAGAGAAGAAGGGGTGGTTTAAGAATGTTATCAGTGTTCATAATGATGGGTGAGATACAGAATACAGACAACTAGCAAAGAAAGCTGAGGATTTGGTTTTGTTATCGTTCTTCTGAGCACAGTGTTGCTGTGGTCTTCCAAGCTGTGTCTTTTCAGTGCAGATGGAGATGCATTTTCATCACAGATAGAGAAAGCATATATTAGTTTCAGGAACTGCAAGTATGGGCTTAAGTCAGTGGTGTTTGCTAGCCAGGGAATGGGTCTTAAATCCCTATGGTAATTAACCTGTGGTACTGATGATACTTCATGAAAGTTGGGTTATATGTGTGTTTAAAATGTCAGCTTTAGCATTATGTCCACTGACACAGAAAGACTTGTATTGCTTGAGGATGTGAATTGTCCTGTGCTGAATAATACATGAAGGACTGTGTGATAGAAGGAAGTGCAGCCAACTCTGTTGGACTGCTCCTATTTTTTTTAAACTCTCCTATTTCTGTTGTATTTTATTCTTGACAACATCTCTGAAGGATTTATGACCAAAATTCTTTGCACGTGATTACTAGCTCTTAAAAAGAGTTTCTTTCTCAAGAGACATTTAGATGGCTGGCATGGTTGACCACAAAGGCAAAGCAAAAATTTCATTCAGAAATCAAAGCAAAAAAGAACAAAAGAGAAAGTTAAAAGGAAAGGAAAAAGGGAGTTGAATATGCTTTACATGGGCCTATTGAGTTAACATTTTATTTGCACTGGGTAACCTGAGGAACAGTACTGAGCACTTCAGTGAAGCTCCAGGGAGCTTTTTAATTCTTTCCTTGCATCCTAGAATTGATTGTTTTCTGAAAACAGGTACCTTAGGACTTTCTGAGTAGCTCCTAGCTTTTTACTATGTCTTTCTTTGTTTTAACACTGGCAACTCTCTTATTCCCAGACCCAGAAAAGCTACATGACTCTCATTCCCTGGTGCATGAATTGGCAACTGAACTGCTCCAAATTTCATCCTGCATGAATATGGGGGAGCTGATTCTGTCTCCTTCTTGTGCTGCTGTCTTCTTATTTATCTATGTATGAGCTGATTTTGCTAGAGGGGCAGGATTTTATGAAATCTTAAAGTTTACAAGTTGAAGACACAAAGGGCTTTGTCTTGGAGTCCCCTTTCTTAATCTGTGGTCTCACTGCTCAACCTTTCAACTTCTTCTAAACAAATTAATTGCCTCCATAAATGTACACTAGGCAAGATCTATTGCTCTGCCTTACTCTTTTTCTTTTGAAAATGAAATATTGACTTTTCAAAGTAAAATGGCATTCTCTGCCTCGTTTTCATACTCAGAAAAGAGACACATGAGATGCTTTAGGCTTTTGGAGGTCGGGGGAGAGAAAGGCAGACACTCTTGTAATCTTGTTGTATCACGTTGTTCTGTAAGACACGAGAAAGAGCTCTTGGTCACTGCAATATGTCTCTCTGTGCTGGGATGAGAAAAGGCTCCATAACTGCCTTCTAAAAGGCTGATGTAGGAGGCTGGGAAGGATGCTGCAACTTTTTCACTTTCTTCATCTGCACTCTGACACATGCACAAGACTAAATAGAAAATCTCTAAAATCACTCTGTTCTGACTTGAGAGAAGTATGAAGTAGCAGTTGCCCTGAGAAGCAACTACCAGAGACTCAGTGGATGTCAATATGATTGGAAAGCCATCTCCTTTACCTACTGGTGGAATATTGAAGGACACTGCTGCACTGCTTGTAAGAGATGCAGAGTCTGGATCTGCTCTCATTTGCATCAAAGTAACTCCATTGACTTTCTATGGTTTATACTTGATTTACACAATTTGAATTTCTTGGAAGGGGTGTCTCAGGAACCTTATTTCTATGATATAAATTCAACAAATTCAAACTCATCTGAAACAGTCAGTGTCTACTGTCACCTATTCAATTTTCATTGTCAGAAATTTCTGCCTTTTTGCTGTAAATGTAACCCCAAAACCTGCTGCATTTGCTGGAAACTGTAACATTAAACCCTGGATCAAATGCCCAAGACTTATGTTAGCTCTGTACAACTCTTCATAGTGATCCCTGATGAGTTTAAATGAAGTTAGTAAATGCTGAAGTCTGTCCAGTGACTCTGTGGACATTGTGTATAACTTCTGCCTGGCAGATGGACTGTATGGAATTGAAGCAAAAGTAGAGTTTACAAAAGGCAGCTGGGCATGAACTAGGAGCCTGTATGATTTAAACTCAGCTGGTCAACAGCAGAGAAGTATCTAGACTAAACTTACTGTTTTCTTAAATTATATCTTTTCCAGATTAAAGACAGAGCTGAAAATGAGTAAGCCCCTTTAACGATAGGATAAATGCAGTACAACAAATGTCTCCCAAAACATCTTAGTGTGGTTCTATTTATAGTAAACTGAAGAGTCAGAAAACCATGGGATAAATCTGTTTATCTGAGGTCTGTCTCTGTACTCCACACTACAACCTGATTTTGGTAATAGAAACCAAGCAAAAGGTGGTACTGACCTGACAGAACTGTTTCTACACCTCCTATCCTTTCTGTTGCAGAACTAGTGGTTGTTTTACTCTCTGATATAAGTTCAGATCACTACTAATGTGGCTTTCAAGTTATTAACAAGTAGTAAAACACATGAGAAAATTAATTCATATTCGGTTTATGCATGTAACTAAGTTACATGTGAGAAAAATTTTACAAGGAGAGTATAAAATAAGCTGAAAGTGATTAATAAAATTAATAACTTGGTTTTGTTACTTTCTGAAGTAGTAATTTGAACTTGTGGGTTAAATTTTGCCCTCAATTCTTACAGAATTCACCTTTCTCTAATTTAGGCTGGCGTAACTGAGCAGAATTTTCTGACTATATTTAAAATAGGGACAGAAATTACTCATAACCAAGGCACTTCTTCAATACTATTCACACTTGTTCCCTTAGCACTGTTGTTGCAGTTGTTTTTTTTTTCCTATGGTAGCAAATAAACAAATTAACATAAATATTATTTGGTAGGATGTTCTATTTAAAAATGTTGAGACCATGGAGAGAAAAAGCATTAATGATGAAAGCTGCATGAAGATCCATCTCCTGCAGACTTTGTGTCTCTATGATCTAAGCAACAACTCCAAATTATTATCAAGGTTTCCATATCAATTTTGTTCAATCTTTGCTTAAAGACCTCTTCTAGCAGATAACCAGTTCTATTAATAGCTAGAGTGGTCATATAAGCCAGAGTGCTTTGGACATGTATGTCATATAATAACTCTAAAGTGACTATAAAACTGATGCACATTTTATTATGCAGTGACATATAGGCAGAAGAGAGGATATTACAGCTGTAGGTGAGGTGCGTTTCTTGTAGCCTGGAGTTGTGAATGAAACTGGTACTCAGGATTTAGAAAGAAAACCCCATCACTAGAGACAAAATTACAGTGTCGTGCCGCTTTTCCTTCCCACCAGTGTTTCTGCAGGGAGATCCGCAGTGCAGCCTGCAATTCCAGTTCACAAGGGCTAAAAATAGGTGCGCAGCACTCCCCGGTTGCAGCACTTCACATCACACAGCACGGGGGTGCTGGGGGACTGCGGTGAGGCCCCCCCATGATCAGCAAGCTGCACTAAGAGGCTGGCACTCTTGCAGGAAAAAAATGTCTTGTTTATGAATTTCAGGAGGGAGGATGATCCTCCAGGCACCCCTTTGTCTTCCCACTTCCCCCATCATGGACAGAGGACAGCCAGGGCAGGAACAGGGGTATGGGGGCAGCAGTGGCTCTGGAGGGGCATTGTGTTTGTCTGCACTTGCCTCCAGCTGTGCCTGCCCTTGTGCTGGTACTGCTGCCTAGGGAGAAAATTGTCGGGTGCACTCGGTGCAGCTGGTGTCAGCCCTGGTGATGTCAACCCACATGTACTGGCTATAGATGGGTGAAGTAAAAACAGCCCCTGCCTTCCTGTTTACGCACTCATGCTTCCTCTGAGAAGTTCTTGAATAAAAACAGCTGGGCTTGACAAAATAGCCTTTCTATTTATTGTGTTGGGAGCAAGCATAGCGATGGTGGAAAGGGGCTGGGTTGACCTAAATCGCCTGGTCATGGATGTGGGTGGTGTGACATTGGGTGGCTTTGCAGAAGTGGGTCACTTGTGGCCTGGTTGGTGCTCTAGCCCCTGGGTCCAGGGGCAACCCATGGCTTGCACACTCCACCACACTTACATCCTCTTCCATGAGAGAATAAGAAAGAGGAAAAGGTCATTTTACTGGCTGTGTGGCATCCCAGAGTCCTTCCTTCTATCCTGATGAATTCTCTCTTTCAGTCCTTCCCAGTTAGGCTGTTAAACTGGATTTTGGGTGTTTTCCAAGAGCAGTAAAGAAGGAGGTGTATTTTCAAATATGACTAGAGAGACATTTCTATAGATAGGAAAGATGTTAGATTCTGTGTCTTAATAGTCCTTGGGGTACTGGCTGGCACAGCTGCTGTTCCATATTGTGCTGTGAGAAAGAGGACCTAAAATATTCTTAGAGACATGGACACAGGGTAACTGAAAGTTGCAAGGGACCTTGGAGGTCATCCAGACAAAACTTCTGCTCAAGTCAGGGCTAACAAGGACATGAGGAAATGGAATGAAGCTGTGTCAGGATAAGTTCATTGTGAGTATTAGGAGAAAGTTCTTCACACAGAGGGTGGTCAGTCACTGAAACAGCCTCCCCAGAGAAGCAGGCACAGCACCAAGCCTGACAGAGTATGAAGAGTGTCTGGACAGTGCTCTTAATCATATGGTTTGCTTTTAGGTAGTTTTGGGAGGAGAAGGGTGTTGGACTCAGTGATCCTTCTGGGTCCCTTCCAGCTTGAGGTATTCTATGATACGGCAATTCTAACTTCCATCTAGGTCTTATTGCTAGGAATCCAGATGCATTTTGAATGCCTCAAAAGGCATAGACATGCCACCAGCTGAGCCTCTGGTCCAGGTTTGCACCACCTTTACCAGATCTGGTCAGATTTTCTCCTGCTGGAGCCTGTTCCTGCTGCTTCTTGTCCCTTCCCGTGTTCCTCTGAGAAGACTGTGAGTCTGTCTTCTCTAAAACACGCACCTATGTCATTCAAGGTAGCAATTAGATCCCTCCTTAGTCTTCACCAGGTTGAAAAACTCACCTCCTTCAGTCTCTTCTCAAATACCAGCTGCTCCAACCTCTGCACCTCTGCTGGAGATATTCCCAACATCTCATATTGGGGAGTTCGCAGATAGGCTCAGTACTCCAGATGGAGCCACATAAGTGCCAAATAAAGTGGGCAACCTCTTCCTTCAGTCTTGCTACCATCTTACTGATACAGCCCATGCATGGTTAGTCTTTGAAGAGTGCACTGATTGTTCATATTTAAGTTGTTGTCCAAGACCAGCCCAGAACTTTCTTGCAGAGCTGCTGTCCTCAGTCTGTTCTCCTGCCTCAGGCTTATTCTTCCCAGGTACAACACCTTGCATTTGTCTGTCTCCTTTTGTGAAGTTCTTGTTGAACCCCTCCACTGACCTGCTTAGTCCCCTCTAACATCTGCTATGGTCTCCTGTGTATCAACTGCAAATTGATGCTAGCCTTCTGAGAGTGCAGTCCATGCCATCGCCCAAGGCCTAGAAGTTGATAGGCAGTAGTATAAAGCTCTGAGGAACATTGTTCTTCAGTATCATTGCTTCGAAGTGTTGACTGTTGCTCTCTAAGTCCACCAGTCCAGCAAGTCTTTCTCCCATCTTGGAATTTAACCGCAGTTTGCCTCCAGGGGTGATGCTATGTCAGCAGCCCTGCTAATGTTGTGGGAAATGACATGCATTGTTTTCTTTCTCCACAAAACCAGTCCTTCTATTGTAGAGGGCAACTGGGCTGGCCAGGCAGTTTGTCTTTGGCAAATCTGTGGTGGTTGCTCCCAGTCACTTTCCTCTCCCTCCTGAAATGGCCTCTGTGAGGATTTCTGAATAAACTTTATAGGAAATAAGGTGATGCTGACTATTCTGTACTACTCCACCTCCCTGATTTTTTGAAGTAATTTTTGCCTGATTGTAATATTCTTCATATACAGGAATCCTTAATTTGTAGTACTCTGGACTAAGAAGCGAATATGAGGGCTAGAACTCAAGGAATTCAACAACTATTCCTTAGTCATCCACAGTCACAAAAAAGCAGCATTTCTAGTTTTTGGGTGTCTGGCAAGATACAACTATATGTAGAAGACAGATTTTTTTCCATTTCTTTACTTGCCGGAGACAGGCTAGCATAAGAGGAGTGGAAAAATATGAAAATAATAATGTAGTTAAAAATTAATTAATACACCTGAAAATCAGAATACAGTTGCTTAAATCTGAACACCTCAAATGAGGTCTCTAAATCTTAAAACACTTAAACATGTTTGTAAGTGTAAGAGTTTGTACAGTGCAGCTGATCTAAACTCAAACATTTTGATAACATTTTGGTAGACTTGGAACTAAAAATGGGCACATTTTTATAAATCAGAACCTCTCACCTGCAGGACAGCCAAAACCCCCAAACTCTGCTGTTTTAACAGGTCCAGTTCTATTTAGAGAACTTAGTAATAGGTCCGTGTTAGTGAATATAGGTCAGGCACCAAAGGGCAACAACATGCTCACTCATTCACAGGAAGTCAGGTGGGCACTTCAAAGAAACAGGCTTTTTTTGGTATGTCTGGACTGAGAAAAAAGGGAAAAATTAAAAAGTTCTTCTGCCTCATCTGACTTAAGTTAAATTGTGAAAAATTTTCTGCAGTGCTGCCAGTTTTGACAATTTGATTTCAAATGTGTATAAGGTGACATAGGCTGTGGTATCCCCACATGATCAGATGGCCATCCAATGGGCCAAAACTAATTGCTGTTGATTCAAATCAATTAAAAACTGAGAAACATTTCTATATAAAAATATTCTTTTTTTTTCTTCATCTCTTTGCTGGATTTCATTGTTCATTTGCTGTTCCAGGCATAAGCCATTTGGCTTACATGCACATCTGGCCCACATTCCTCCAAGAGGTTTGCATTTACTATGATGAGAGAGTCCATCAAAGAAAAAGTGAGAGATGAGAAGATTCTTGGAAATTTGATGACTGGAAAAATGACAATTCTTGCCAAGGATTTTTCTGAAGACTGGAAAAAACAACAGGACTGGGACCAGCGATCTGTGGGGTAAGGGAGCTTTTAGTGTTGACGTCTTCCATTCCTCAGAAAGACACAGATTCTGACCCATTAATCTCTGGTGAGGTCAGCAAGGTCTCCTGCTGTTCATAGTACATCGGCAGTCAAAAATATTCTCAAAACATTTCAATAGGATTTGAGAGCTCTATCCAAAACATTTTTAAAAAATGTCATCTGACAAGCAATATTTTTAGCACAGATTGATATTTATTAAAACTGTAAAGTTGAATAAGGTATCATGAGTTCAGAGTTTACAAAAAGTTAAAAATCCTTCTAGCTGTAATACACTGAGCCACTGATTTTGCTACTAAAACTTACAGGGTATTTATTAGTAAAAATGATAGTAGGGTTTAAAATCTAGAAAGTGTGTGACAACAGACACTGATTTAAGGAAAAAAATTACTTTGAGTTATGGTAAGAAGAGGGTTCTCAACACCTTGGCCCTCCTTGTTTCATGGAGAATATAAAGTTTCACCTCTCTGTTGGTAAAGAGCACCACTTACCTGACTGTCAAAAGAAAAAAGAGGGCAGAAGCCTTGCTCAGATGATTGAGCCCTACAGTGTCAAATATGGATGATTTCTCTTCTACTCCTGAGAGGAGCAGCTGTAAGGAACACTGCTGGTCTCATATTCAAATGATATGAATTAGGCTCTCTGAAACCATCAATAACCCAGACTATTGCTGCCACTTAGAATTTTGAACATTCAGAAAAGTTTTCCAGCTTCTGCTAGTAGCTGCAAGGTTTGGATACTTTCAGTGAGGTTCTCATGCATTCACAGAATTCTTAGTATTTTAGGAACAGCAGTAACTTTGAGGGATAACACCAAATTTGCACTGGGTCTGATGAGAGTGTGTCAGTTGGCACAATTGGGCCCTGTCACTCTCAGGTAGGACAGTGTCAACACCAAGATACTCTGTTGTTAATACCAGAGTGCAGGTGATAATTAGTTTTACCCATTGGTTCTGTCAGTTTAGAGAATGTTTATTCATGCTGAAACATGTTTTACTGGCAGAGACCTCCAAATTCAGACCAATCTCAATTTTCTATAATTTTTAGCAAGTTTTGAGTAATTGTTTTCCTCAGAACCATAATTATTCCTTTAAAAAAGTCATATATGTACAGCTCCAGCAGAGCACGAGATATCTTAAGACGGGAGTCCAGAAGGTGCCTGTTAATCTTTTCCTGTAATTTTCTTGATCCTACAGTGTCTCGTACTGCTGAGGAAATGAGACAGTGAGCCAAAACGAGCTCCCCAGGGAGTTGCCAAAAAAGATGCTTTGTCTCTGGACTGTGAAGATGATTTTTCATTTCCTGCTCATGTTAAAAAAATTCTATCTCTTCACAGAGTAATTGTTGCACCTTGTCTATTTGGTGCAATGGTCACAACATGAACAAATCTGAACATGCACAATAAGGGCAAGAAAATCAATCATGTTCGATTTCTGCAGGCAGCTCCCCAGGAACAGTTATAGCCTGTCAGCACCTC
Source organism: Campylorhamphus procurvoides (assembly GCA_013396655.1). NCBI lineage: Eukaryota > Metazoa > Chordata > Aves > Passeriformes > Dendrocolaptidae > Campylorhamphus > Campylorhamphus procurvoides. Next base: position 1,641,795 of record WBMV01009291.1, on the reverse strand, counting down.
TCTCACAGAGTTTGGGGGCCTCTGCAATGCAGAAGACAATGAGGGACATCTGAGTTTGACCCAGAATCACAGATTCACACTGTCACAGAATGGTTGATGTTGTGTGAGATCTCTGGAGAGATTCACCTAATTCAACTTCTCTGTCAGAGCAGGGTCACTTACAGGTGTCTGCTCAGACTGTGTCGAGGTGGGTTTTGAATATTTCCATGTATGGAGAGTTCATAACTTTTCTGGGAAATCACTCTGCACAAATGTTTGATCACTCACAATAAAAAAGCTTTTTCTCATTTTTAAATGAAATTTGTATTTCATTTTGTGTCCGTTAGCTCTGTCTTTTTACTGGATACCGCTGAGAGGTGCCTGGCTACAACTTCTTCACCTCCCCTTCCGATTGTTAAGCTTCCTTGAGCCTTCTCTTTTCTAGGCTAAACAGTACCAGTTCTCCCACCCTCTCCTTGTATGACAGATGTTCCTGTGCCTTAATCATCTCTGTGGCCCTTCCCTGGAGTCACTCCAGTATGTAAGGGACTCTCTGATACCGAGAGCCCAGGCCTGGATCCAGCTTTCCAGCTGAGTCTCACCCATGCTGAGGGAAGGGGAAGGGTCACCTCCCTCATTCTGCTCACAGCATTTCCCTAATGCAGCGCAAGATGCTGCTGGCTTCAAGGACACATTGCTGGCTCATGTTCAACTTCGTGCCACCAGGAAGCCCAGTGTTTCTTCTATAAAGCTGCTTTCCAGATGGTCAGACCCCACTTGTACTGGGACCTGGGATTATTCTTTCCCAGGGACAGAACTTGGGATTTCTCTTTGCTGCACTTCATGATACTCCTGTTGGCGCATTTCTCCACCCTGCAAGGACCCTCCGAATGGCAGCACATGTCATGTTCTGGTGCATCAGCCACTCCTTCCAGTTTGTTCTTATCTGAAAACTTACTGAATGTGCATCCCATCCCATTATCCAGGTCATAAATGAAGACATTAAGCAGTATTGGCCTCACTACCAACCCCTGAGGTACACCACTAGTGATTAGCCTCTAGCTGAACTTCATGCCACTGATCGCTAATGTTTGAGCATGTCAGTTCAGCCAGTTTTCTGTCCATCTCACTAACCACTTATTTAGCCAGGACTTCAGTTTGCCAATGAAGATGTTATGTGAAACAGTGTTGAAACCCTTGATAAAATCAAGATAAAAAACATCTACTGCTTTCCTCTTATTCACCAAGCCAGTCATTTCATCATAAAAGGCTATCAAGTCAGTCAGGCATGTTTTTCTCTTTGTAAATCCGTACTGACTACTTCTAATCACCTTCTTGTTCATCATGTTTGTAAATGGATTCCAGAAGGATTTGATTCTTCACCTTCCCAGGGACTGAGGTGAGGTTAGCTGACCTGTAGTATCACAGGGCTCTTTACCCTTCCTGAAGATAGGAGTGACACGAGCTCTCTTCAGTTGTCAGGAACTTCTGCTTTGTCATGACCTTTCAAAGACAATTGAGTTTGACTTTGTGGTGACATTGGCCAGCTCCTTCAGCACTTTTGTGTTTGTCGTATCAAGTCTCATGGTCTTGTTTATATCCAGTTTGCTTAAATGTTCCCTAACCTGATCCTTCTCTTCTGTGGGTAAGTCTTCTTTGCTCCAGACATTCCTTCTGGTCTCAGGGCCTGGGATTGCTGAAGGCTGCCCTAAGCAGTAAAGATCAATATGAAGGAGTCATTGAAAACTTCGGAATACTTTGCCTCCAGGTCTTCTGCACTCTTCAACCTTCTCTCTTTAGCTGCTCATATACCTGTAGAAGCCTTTCTAGTTACCCTTTATGTCTCTCCTCAAATTCAACTTCTGGTTGTATTTGGCTTCCAAAATTCTGTTCCTGCATATGCAGACAATGTCTCTGTAATACTGAGTTACCTGTCACTGCTTCCACCTCATGTATGCTTATGCACAATGACAATTCCTGTCTCCACCCCTCCCTTCTCCTTCCCCGTTGCTTGGCAGGCAGATAGCATGGCCACTGCCAGAATCAGTCAAACAAAGATGTAAATGGTTTGGCTGTCGTATAAGGCACTTATCTTTAGGTGACTACCACACACTGCAGCAGCAGAAGTTGCAGCCAGCAATTGAGTTTCAAGGTCTTGAGTAAAATGACTGCAGTTTGCATCAGTGACTAAGCAGTGGATTTTGTCTTCACTAGCTCAAAGTCAGAACGAATTACTGCATAAAGCATGTTATTTTCCCATGCTAATGGCCTGAAATCCAGATATAAACTCCAAACACATTTTCAGAATTTGGCAGGTGTAACAAACCAGAGGGACAGCTTTAACTGTGGCAGAGATATTAAACAAAATGGGCATGAGGAAGACAGGAAGCACATGAATATTCCAAAGGCAGTACTAAAGCTGTTGCTGGTCACTCTCTTTTTATACATCTTTGTTAAACTTTGAATAGCATGTGATATTTTGGCAGTGAAGACTTGTCTTTCTTAAACAAGAGCAACATATGTTACATTGGCACTGTTCATGTGTTGGGGAGTCAGCTTTTTCCTCCATCAGTTTCTTTCAGAAGTTACTTGTCAGAACAACAGTTATGACATTATCAATCTATTACCATTCTTGTTGATTCTGCACTTATTGCTAACAAGGTCATTTTTGTGAGTATTTCTACAATACTGTGCAAAACCTAACCCATTTGACTCCAAAGAAGCAATCATAACAATAGACTGGGTAATACCTTCTATCATAATAATTTGGGAAAAGTTGCTGTTTTAATGCAGGCAAAGAGATCTCAGACACAAATCAGACCAAGCATGGGCAAGCCAGTATAGAGAAAAGCATGAAACAGAATCAAAGAATTACAGAATAGTTTGGGTTGGAAGGGGCCTTTGAAGCTTAACTAGTTCAACCACCCTCCAGTGAAGAGGGACTTCTCCAACTAGCTCAGGTATAATAAGCAGGAAAGTCAAGGCACAGGTGACTTCATTTTCATGTCTGTACTCCATCTCATGAGTTACCTGAGTACTGTATCAACCTCCGCGGCAGTAACTAGGGAGAGGCGCAGTGACTATGAGGTAGTCCTCTTATTTTTGACTATTTTGTGGTTGCCAGAGTGCCTTTTGGGCCAGGAAGATCTGCAGCTCCTGCTGCCACTTCAGTTGCTGCCATCTAGTGTCACCTTGTGGGAGGACAAACAGAAAAGGTTGTGCCTGTTTTCACTGTGATGAGGTCAGGGAAGTTGCTTCCCTTTTGCCTTCCGAAGCAAATTTATTAGAAAGTGTGATTTCAGCCATGGGACAGGCTAGCTTCACGCAGCTCTTATCTGTTTTACCATTCTACCAATGACTAGAGCAGTTATCCAGGAGCCTTGGTCTATAGACACAGTTTTCTCTTACAGGGATTTGAACCCACATAGTTTATTTCCCATGCAAGTGCCCTCAGTAATAGGCTTACCACTTTCTACTTCTAACCTATTTCTTGTCCTGCCATATGTGATCACATCTTTACCACTTCGAGACTTGCCACCTCACTGACTTGGATTGCTGTCTTGGTTCTGCATTGTGCTGGTAATTTGAATAATGACTGAAGTGAGTCTTTTTACAAGTTTTCTGAGGCAGGCAGGACTTCTGGTGACCTCTTTCTCCTGCAATACTCCAAAACTGGATAGGATCAATCTGCTTCTTGGAGTATGGATAGGGCAATTGATTTGCTCACTCTGGGTGTCCAGTTAACAACAACATTGAAGAACATATTACAATGAAAGAGTTATCTGAAACAATCAGATGAGATTCTGTATCCAATTCTGCTCCAATTATCTTAAGAAACAGCCCAGACACTTGATAAGAGTATTTTTTCCATTAGAATGTGATTTTCAAAAATTTTATTTTTGCTGACGGCAGTATCCTAACTGAGGAACAGTCACAGGGAAGCTTTGTAGGGTTTTTGCTAATGGATACAGTGGAGTTTTAGTGCAGATTCATGGGTCCTAAGGCTCTGACTGGAATTTTTTAGGAACAGGGATCCTGTGTGTGCAGTAAATACATCTATATATGTATTGTCTAGGGTATTAACAGAACTATTCAAGCACAAGTAAATATGGGAATGTTATGTTGAAAATCTCAGTTATTTCTAATTGATGAAAATACCCTGGTGTTTATACAAACCTACACAGTGACTCACAATGAAATGAAGTCAGCAAAATACCAGACGTTTTTACATCCAAGAAAGAGACAAGTGCCATATGTTCATAAAATACTTTTCTCCTTAGTGAATGTTTATGAAGAAAATGAATGGATAATTTCCAAAAAGAGAAACTTGTGTAATACTATTGTCAGATAGCAGAAGTATTTTTCGTTTAAGATTTTTTTGTTTAATTTACTTTTTTTCATTGCAAATCAGATGACAAATGGAGGTATCTACTACAGCACTCATAGATACTACTTTATTGTGGTCCCTGACTACCAGTACAGAAAAAAATATGGGAAAACATTTTCCCCTGCAGACCAGAAACCCCTGAGTGTTACTGTTTGATGGTTCAGGAGCTAGTGCCCATGGTCAGACAGAGCTGTACCTAGTAGATGTTGAGCCTGGTGGAACCTGCTGTGGAAGAGACTTTTTCACCTCAAAGCTTAGTCTTGGAAGATACTGAATTAAACAGCAACAGAGGCTTCTAAGGGCATGCTGAGAGTTACTGCTTCTCCTTCAATTTTGAGGAATTGGGTAGAAGCAAATTTAGTTCTGATACCAAATATTCTTTTACTGAACTTTTCTGCACTAACCAGAATTAATATCTTCTCTTCAACTACTTATTGGATCTTTTAGTAATGAGGATACTAAGCTGTTGACTGATGTTGAAAATATGAATCAGTGAATGGCCCATATGACAGGCCAAAACTGATTCTATAGCTAGGTAGCAAGTGTTTGCTTTCTTTTACAATACAAGGACAAGGAATCATTATATGAATCTGGTAGGGGCAGTTTCAAAGCAAATAAATGGAGAAGGTTTCACTGAGAAGCAGAGTTAAACTGTGGAATACCTTGATGAAAAATAGCACTGCTGTTAAAGGTTTACATGGTTTCAAACACAACTGAATGCATGCTTTGGAGAGAAATGCCTACCACGAGCCGTTAAAGGGATAGATACGTTTCCAGCCAAGGAAATCCCAAGTTGTTGAGGTCTAGAGAGTAAGTCTTAGATCAGGCTTGCCTTGTTCTTGTCCTCTTCCCTGTACATCAGTTCCTGGAACTGAGCAATATGTTGGATTGAACTGTGGTGTGAATCAGTATATCTGTTCTTAGTTAGGGTAGCTACATGTTCGAACTTTATCCTCTTGCTAATAAGGATGGCAAATAGCAGCTCTCGCATTCACTTCTGAGCTGTCCTCAGTAGCCTCTAGTGGATTCCAGGTAGCAGGAGAGTTGCAGAACATAAAGAATGCAACATGATGTGCAATATGACAGCTACCCTGGAAGATAAAAGAATGGGAACAAACAACATTTTTATGCCATGTAATTGGGAGAATAAATATTCATTTGACTGAGTTGCAGACCTTCATGTTCTGTGATAATACATTGCCTATTCTTTACGAAAAAAGAAAGTCACAGAAAAAAAACACATAGCCATGTGGGTTCATCCGGATTCTTTGCCAGGGTTGAGAATTAATTTTACCTGGCTTAATTAATCTTGCCTGGGTTCAAGACAGGATATTGTAGCTAATCATACTATTAACATTTTTATTTATTTTGCTAGTTCTTCAACCAACTACTAAACTTGTTTGTTTTCTTTGACTTGGCTCTATTTTTGACCTCTGCAACATGTCAGTTTCCTGTGCCACTGTTCACCGGGGTCAATATAAGCAATCCTCAGTTATTTTCTAATATTTAAAGAATTGTGCGTAATGGTGAGGAATGGGTTTAACAGCCTTTCCTGTTATACTGGAGAATTTTCTATCATCTAGACCATATACAACATCACATCTAATATTCAGAGTTCCTTCTTTAGGTGATAATGGGGTAGGAACTGTGCCTTGTGGGTTGCCCTGTACTAGTTGGCTGATAATTTACCATGGTGCCAGTGGTAGTTCTGGAAACCACGATCTGTGTTTTATTTGCAAACAAGTTTTTTTAATCACATGCGGAGGTATACAATATGCCTTTAATTTTGTGTCAAAACCCTGAGGGGCTGTGTCTGCAATCAGTAGATCTTTTGGGTTTTTATTACTTTTGTAAATTTGTATTCTGGAAGTTGATTTTCATATTTGTGAGACAGGAAAGAAAATATTTATCTATCCCTTTTGCTATATGGAGCTGATGATAAGCCATTTACAGCTGGCTGACATTCTCTCTACCAATCCATCTCTCTACCAAAAGAATTTTGATTCTTTTATATGAATCGAGCATTCAAAAGGAGAGTGCTGGCATTTGCATTTCTGGATCTAAAACTTTATATGCTGAAGCCCAGTTTTCAGTGGTCTAGACCTAGATCTATTCTGAAGAAGTTTTTGGCCTACTGGGTTGATACTTCAGGTCCAGAGGTTCTTCAGCCCTTGGAGGTTCTCAAAGCTTTTGTGCACCCCATTGCCACTAGGTTGCTGGGAGGACAGCCCCAGCAGGTTGCAAGTCCTTGCTGCTCTCCATTCCAAAGACTAGTTCTGACTTTTATACTCTGATTGATCGCAAACCTCTTTGCAATCAGCCTGTAACCTTGTTCAGTGTGCACTGCAGAAAGCAAGGTCTATTTCCTTTTCTTGCAGTTTTCCTTTTGGTCTGTCTTTTCTAATGTATTTACATAAATCTTTAATTCATGTATTCCCACAATGCAGAGGAGCTCACTATTGCAAGCTTTGAATTTCACCTACTTAACTTGTGGGTTTCTAGAATCTTTTAGCATGTGCACCTTTTTAAAAATTAATTTTAATAGAGGTAATTATTTTTTATTGTAGTTTTTACCACTTTTTTTTGCTGGTAGTTCTGTTGTCCTGTTGTATGCATACCATACATGTTAACCTAGGACTGTATGTGTGTAGAGATCTATAATCTTTTTCTCTTCTAGTAGGTTGCTGTGAATGTGAAGCATTATCTTAATTTCCCGTGTTTGTCACCATAAGCAATTCCACATACAGCTTTTTGGGTTTTTTTTTGACTCAGAGAGAGTAGGAGTTGTTGTTTTAGTACACGACAACACATGAACTGCTCTTCAGTAGGTATTTCTGCACGGGCTCCTACCTTGTGGAGTACAGAAAGTAATCCAAGAATGTCTACTCTGTGTAGCCAAAAGAAGTCTTTGCATGCCTCATAGTACAGCTGCTGCTTAGTCAGTGGTGCGTTGGGTATGTTCCCTTGCAGAGCCCCTTGAAAAGGTGAGAACTCCAAAGCAATTTCTTAATATATCTACAGACTCATTTCATCTCCTGACTGGCCAGGATAGGACGTAACACCAGACTTCAAAGGGTCTCCTAACCTAGGCTTCATTTCAAAAACAAAGGAAATATGTCAAGCCGGACTGAGGAACAAAAAGCCTGGGCCCTACCTCAGATCATGCTGCAGTAACCACCACCTACATTTAACATGGGAGAAAGAGCTGTTCTATCCCAAGATAACCCCATGGTACCCACACTATGCACATACAGCTCCTCCTGCTCCATCTGGACCTCAGTTAAGTCTGTTACCCCGCTCATTACAAACTGGGGTCAGTGGGTCTACCAGTTCCCTAAAGGCTCCATTACAGGGTTAAGGACTGTCCTCCCTCTGTACTTTTCCCTTTGTACTTTCTTACTATACATTTAAGCTTATCAGAGTCCAGTGGCAAAAACAAGTGCATCACAAATGCATGGAGAAAAAGAGAAGCTGTTTTCACATGGGTTCTGCAAACTCTGTTTGAATTCACTACCTGAATAGAAAGTTCACATGCAAGCAAAGGGAGTATGAGAAAGCCCTCTGACTTGTTTTCAATTTTGTATGTGAAATTTCCTGTCTTTTTTTATGGGAACATGTGATGCTGCGGCTTGGGAAATAAACAGGTTTATCTGGTGGCAACAGATCTGCTTCTTCAGTCTCACAGCACAGCAACACTTGAATAAACACGAAATGTCCCTGGGAAGAGCCCTCCTGAAGTTACTGCCAAGTGACAGACGGATGAGTTGAAAGGTTGCAACAAAGGAGTCAAACAGAAGGGCACATTCATTAATGCAGAATACAAGGAGAGAGAGCAGAGAGAGCCAGCCCTTGAGGAGGCAGAAGGCAGACTTGATACTTTCTCTACAATGCCACTGGTAAGTATGGTAGGATGCTAATAGGATCTTTTTGGGGGCGGAGTTTTTTTTTTTTTCCTAGTTGGAGAAATTTCCCAGAAGCTTGTAAGAGGAGGGAATATTTATAGCTTTGGCAGGTCTGTATACAATAAAATAAAATTATTTTATAGCTATATAATAATATAGTATTATTATATAATCCTTTCCCTGTATATTGTACAGATACAAGGGAAATTTTAAAAGCCTACCACATTACCTCATCCTCTCTACATGTCTTGTGGTTGCTGTAGGGATGAAGTAGGAAACACCTCACACAGGTGTGTCATACAGCATCAGGTCTTTTTAGGTCTCAGTTATTACTAATTCCCATTATTAATCAGTAATTTTAAGTCCTAGTCTCATCCTAGAAGGAAACTAGAAGGAGGGCACGCATAGTAACTGAAAGTAAGTCTGATCAATTTCAGAGAGACCTGGGGTGTTGCATGTAGTGTTCCTGATGGCAGGCAATGAGAAATCAGTTTGGAGACTTTATCTAAGAGATCAGTAAAACAACAAGTGAAAGACCTTTTAAGGAAAAAGCCTTTGAAATACAGAAAAAGAAACTTCTTTTCACTTTCTGCTGCTAATTTTATATATAGCTAATCAACTAAACCTGTTCTGTTCTCATATTCTATCAAATTGCAGTTCTTTGCCCTGAAAAGCAAGATGTCCTTCTGCTGCAGGTCCAAGACTTGCACAGCAGTTATATGCTTGGCTAAATGAAGGTACTGTAATACTCTCTGTGTATTGGAGATCTTGGACTGCTCCAGGTCATGGAAAACCCATTATTTTAAATGTAAGCAAACCCAGACAGCCTGGATGTGTCACCAGTCAGCAGGGGCTTTGAAGCTACTTTCTTTCTGAGGTGGGTGCCACACATCTTCTCTTCCTTTGGTATTTACCTCCTCCTGTCAGTAGCCCCATTCTCTGATAGTCCTCATCTGAGGACTTCTGCAGGAGTCAACAGAAAGCAACCATATTCCTGTTCCCATGGTGTCTGTTCGGGGAGATATTTCCCCACTTGATGAGCTGATGGCTTCTCCATGTTCCAATTTTTTTTTTCTTTGTCCTAAATTGTACAAGAAGGATCTCATACAAGTTACCAGCAGAGTTCTCAGTTGATTCTCACGGGACATGCCCACTCTCTCGGGAGAATTCAAGGAGTAAAGGCAGAAGCTAGAACCTCCATGGTTCAGAGGTGACTTTAGCCCTGTTCAGTTTATCTACACCAATATGTATGAATCTGTGAACTTGTGACCAAGATCTAATTTTCAGTTTCTGGAAATTAAATATTTGGTGCTTCTGAGGATACTGAATGACCAAGATATGCAAATTTCTGACATTTGCTTTCCCTTACATATTTTTTTCCCACATATAAATCTACTCTCTGACCATATCTAGATATTCTACTGGAGTCAGGAAGGTGATTCTTTTAATTTAGATTTGTGTCTATGAGCTGGAAAGCAAGAAAGGAAATTTTGCTCAAAGAGAAGAGAGTGAAAAGGGTACTCTATTTTCCAGTAGTTCATGACCAACTCTAGAAAGTTTCCTTTAACCCTGAAGGTGCCTGTGATTTCACAGTAGATTTCTTCTGCATTGCTGAAGGTCATTTTCTAAACACAACATTTAATATACAAAATGGCCTATTGAGAGAAGACGGATGTGACCTACAAGCACTGAAGAATCTCAGTGGGCATCAGCAGATTTTACTGACCCTGCAAGGTGGTTTGGAAACAGTTTGTCTCTGCAATATAGTCTTGCCTATGATGCTATTTAACGTAAGAAAAAATTCATAGCTACAAAATGTTTAGGGAGTTGCACTGAATTACATACAGAACAGAACCTTCAATACAAGATGTCCTAAGCTAAAGTCTTGCACAACTGACATGCAAGTGCAAGGGTGGGTTATGAGACGAGTGTTGTTGCTAACATGAAAACATGGTGTGTTGCAATAACAGGAACAGGTGCTTCCAGAAAAATTTCATCTCCTATCAAAAAATGATTTGTTATGATGCAAATAGCTGATAAATCTTAGACAACATTAATATAGAACTAAAGACATATGGCCTTAAAAGTAAGATACAGCTGCATGCCATCAGGAATTAGACACAGTTCCCTTTGCAATCCCATAACATCAGCATGAAGATGAGGCACAACATTGACACGAGAGTGAATTCCAGAGGAGTGGTATGAAATCCTGCAAGCTTCCAGGTCTCTGCTTATGAATAAAAGATAAAAAATTGCTCACCAAGGAAAGATAGCCATTATGTTGAAAATTTTAGCAGCAATTTGATTGCTTGCAGTCATGGAGAACATTTAGAGCTAGCATATGTATTATTCTATCTATTTGGGACATTCTCCTTAGATATAGAATACTTGAACTCTTCAGGTGCTGAGAACACTAAGAAACTTATTTTTAGAGAAAAATAATACGTAGCCTTAAAAATATGTGAATGTCCAAAAAAGATGAAGCCTTTCAATGACATGTTCCCTAATATAATTGTGCAAAAGTTGTTTTAATTTCAAATCCTCTTATCCTAGCAAAGATTTAGTGACACATCTGGAATTATGTATTTAGACATTTACAGAAGAGTAGCTCCTTCTCATCATCTCTATCATTCCCATGACATTTTCCATCCAGATGTGGGTAAAACACTTGGCTTCGATTTTTGAACTTGTCACGGAACATAGCTAGGTAAAACCATTGAATATAGCTAGATAATTCTCCAAATGACCTGTTACAGAGCACCTGTATGTCCATCTTTTGTCATAACTTCCTCTGTGAAATGCTTCCACAGAAACACCAGGAACTTGATCCGCTTCAAGAAGGACTAAGAAGGGACCCCATCTAACCCCAAAGCCTGGTTCTGTAGCAGAGGCAAAGCTTTCTAGCCAAAGAAAACGCCTTTAATCATAGTTGGAGAGCTGCCTATCCCACTAAGACCGAGATCAAAAGACCAAGTACTTGCCTGATTCTTCTGCATCACCTTGTTAGATAGTTGAGTTCTAGGAGCAGATTGCATAAAAAACCTTGGAGTCCAAGGTGAATCAAACTCCGAAATTACTTGATTTCATGCCCTTTGATCCCCTGGGATGAGCTGTGCTGTCAAGGTAGTTACCTTCTGCTTCAAGACTGTCAGCTGCAGAAGTGTCTTTCAGATGGAGACACTGTTTCCCTGAACTCATCCTACTTTGTAACTACAGAGACAGCTGTTGATGTGAGTTTTGACGACAGATTGTACCACTAAGCATGTTAACTATTGCTTTAAGTGAAAACAAATGCTCTAAGTCTTCCAGGGATATTTTGAAAACATGGCAAGAAAACAAATTTATTTCACACCTTCATTCAGGAGATGACTTGATAACAAAGGAATATAAGTGGAAGGGAGTGGCCTGGCAGAACAACCGCCTCTACAATGCTTAGATCCAAATATTGGCATGATGTTTGAACAGAAGTTTTTGTGGTAAAATACACTGTATGCTGCCTGGCACTCTGCTCCTTTTTGTTGGGAAAAACACACATAAGAAGCAAAGGCCACATTTTGTCTGACAACACTTCGCTTGCAAATTAACCCATCTTAAGCAAACAAACTTAAGCAAACAAGGGCCTGATCAAAAGCCTGCAGAAGTCAGCGAGAGGTGTTAGTCCCCTTGCAGAGACCTTGCTGCCATGCCCAGCTCCATGCTGGAGAGGTGCAGTTCTCTGCTCAGGTGTGCACCTGCTGCATCATGGCCGGTCCCTCCGCACAGAAATCCACTTACTGGTGTTTACTGCCTTGCTGTGGTACAAGCTCTAACAAGCCTTCAGCACTAACTGGCTTTTCATGGCCAGAGTTCAAACATACAAAATGAAGCATACCCCCATGTATTCAGGCTCTTTCTACTCTTTAATCAACATCTTTCTAATACTCCCTTGTCTTATTTCACCCTTTTTAATTTAGCCTGTAAAACAATTACAAGTTTTTTCTTTCTTTGGTGTACAAAGACACATTTCCTCTAATTACAGCCCCCCCAATATGTTAAGAAACATCCTATGTAATTTTTTCAATGACTGTAACCGTTCTTTAGCTTGGGAATGGAGCTTCAGCTGTGACCCTACATGTGGACTACTCCTAATATTAGGGGTCTAGTCTTCTTTACAGTGTGACCACTTTGCTAATAAAAAGGAGGGTTTGGAAGAAATAGAAATTATACCCTAAAGTAAGATTGCCAATTCTCACACTATTATTATGAGTCTCACAGTGTTTCGCTTGAAGTCTTAGCTCCTCAGGGCAGGTGTTTGGGTGAAGGTCTCAGCTTTCTTTCTTTTCCCCCTTTTTCTTTTTTTTTCCTTTTTTTCTTTTTTCTTTTTCTTTTTTTTTTTTTAACATCAAATGAGTATTTCTGGCTCCTAAATTTATAAAGAGAATCTTTAAAATATCGTTTTGATCCAGCAGGATCAAGAGACAAAGAAAAGTATGTAAGAAAATGAATAAAAAAGATAAGACTTTTGAATTAAGCTTATGAACTAAGCCCATTTCTAGAAGAAAGGACTGATCAAGTCAAGAGAGAGAATGGCCTATTGAGCTAAAGACAAAAAGTTGTTGTGATTTTACTGGCTGTTATTAACACATGTAACTATTTTAATATCATTCATCTCAGTCCTTCACTGCCTTCTCAGGATGGTGACCTTGGCCAAATCTTTGGGTTGATACTGTAATAAAAATTATGTGTGGAGCTTGGTAACACCACCTGTAATTAAGGTTTCCTAACCTTCTGTATTTTAAGATCCTGGTTTTGCTCACATATAATTTGCCAGATTAACTATTTAGACTGAAATTACTCAGGTGTTTGCACGGGAAGAACAGAATCTTTTTCTGAGTAAAGTTTCATCTGAAGTGTTTCACTGCTTCCTAGAAAAATTCTAGGCAACAAGGCTTATGTGGAAACAGTTTGCATTAAAAAAGTCCAATAGTTTCAGTGACAACTGCTAGAATTTGCCTGCTTTGCACCAGGGATCAGGGCTTTGTCAGGAAACAGGCACAGCTGCCAGGGGTGTGTCTTGTGCTATCTCTGAGAAACTCTTCAAATTTGGCTCAGTTTGGAAACCCTGCAAATCACAAGGTCACAGATGTTTGCCTAACCTTCGGTTAGAAACCTCTGCTGCTATTGTGCAGCCTCCAAAAGTCCTAGCACTCAACTTTTGTTAAAGTGAAAGTGGTTTTCCTAATATCTAGCTAAAATCTACTTTGTTGTAAAGTAAGCTAAATTAATTTTGTACAACAGTGAGTGGACATAAAAACAACTGATCACTGTCCTCTTCAGAATAACCTTTTATGTATTGGAAGAGCGTTATCAAGTCCCTGCTCAGTCTTCTCAGTCCTAGACTAAACAAATCCCATTCCTTCAACCTTTTCTCATAGTTCCAGTTTTCTAAACCTCTTATCATTCTCATTGCTCCCACTCTGGCTGCTTTCCAATATATCTACATGGTTTTTTTTTACTGTTCAGTGCCCTAAACTGGACACAATAGCAGTAACATAGAATAATTACCCCTCCTGCTTCATATATACAACTTTCCTTCCAATATCACACAGAATTAAATACCATTTTTTTTTTGTATCAGCATCAATTCATATATGCATATTTGTCCCACACTCTGATCTCCCATTTGGTGTTGCTTCTTGTTCCTTTTCTCCTAGTTTTACTAGCATTTTACTTCTTCTTCAGAAGTATAGGACAATACATTTTTCTTCACTGAATTTAATTTTAGACAATGCCTCCAATTTATCAAAGTCAGTTTCAAATTTTATCCTAACCTCTTAAAAGCTTCCAGCTCCCTCCAGCTTGACATCGTCTGCAAATTCTACACATTTTCTCCCTTTTCCATTATCCAAATCATTAACAAAAATATCAGATAGACTAAACATTACAGAACCTGGTAGGACCACACTTCAAATTCCTTCCCAGCAGAATATCAAGTAGCAAAATTACTTTCTACGCACCCTTGGCGGGTGCGTGACCTCACATATTTATTTACATGCTCCTGTTTTCAGTAGCAACAATAATATCAAAAGCAGGAGCAGAAGGCAAAATTCCTGGCCCAGGAATCCACCTGTCTGCTGCTGCAGGGATTGTGCAGTAAAGCTGCTGAGGAAGAGAAGTGGCAGCTACTGGGTGCATGTGAGGGCAAGCAAAGGGAGTATGGAAGATCAGGGAGCCGAGACAATCCGTGAGAGGCAGAAAGGCTGGTTTGGAATCATGGCACACTTTAAACTGGTGCCTGTACAGGTGCTTCAGACAGCAGGACATAATTGTCTGCCCTGGCAAGCAAACCTACAACCTTCCACAAGGGAGAACAGGTTCTTGAAGCTGATGATGTTCACTCAGCATCAGGGGTCAAAGGAGTGGTGGATCGGTAGTCTAGACCTGCTCTTATGCATTACAAATAGGAAGCTGAAGAGGTTACTGTACTGTAAAAAAAATTAAAAATATGTACACTGAATAAATCTGTGAATTTTGCAAAATCAAGCATTCAGAACTCACAAACTACAGAAATGAAGACTGTTGAGGGAGATTTAATTTATTACCTTTCTAGATATGCTTCACAAAAATTTAAAATAGCTTGATTTTTCAGTATGATTCGAGAAAGATGGAATTAAGAGGCAAGTACTTAGGTAATATTACTGCTTGTATTATTATTTCAGTGTGTTTCAACATGCTGTGTTTAACCACATAGTTAATGTTTATGTAACACAGGCTGACAATGGATTACACTTGACTTCTTGAAACTAGCTTTATTTTGAAGTATTTTTATCAGGTCAAATATAATTCTGACCAAAACCAAGATGATGAGGAAAAAAATCATCTGGTAAATGATAGTCAAAGACTGTGCAGAGTCTGAGCATCTTTATTTATAAAGATGGTTCTGCTAGAAGAGGTTGGATGAAGTTGTATGATATTGGTAAAAGAGGAAAATTTTTATGATGAATGAAGATGAAGCAGTAATGGAGAAGTTACCATTATGACTGATACAGGATATCTCTTACAAGCATCACCTGTCAGGCCAGCCAGATGGTGCACTATGGGTCCTTACTCAGTAGTCCAGACTACTGGAAGACAGAAAGAATTATGCAGCTACTGTGCACCAGGTGGACCAGGATTACAGGTAAACATGAAATAAAAGGATCTTTCATGTTTTTCAATGTGAAAATGTCCCCTTCATAGCAATCTTTTTTTTCCCCATTGTGTAAATGATCTTGAAAGATTTATGATCTTCAAGAAACAACATACTTTAGGAGATGGCTATTGATTATTTGGTCTACTCATCCTTCTGAGACTGGACCTTCTTTGCACCAAAAAACCAACAAAGGACATGGAATTACTGCTCCTCTGGCTTTAGAGATTTTCTTTTTTTTTTTTTTTCCACGATGTGGAATATAAAATTGTTCATCAACCAATATCAAGGACACACATCTGCAAGCTACAGAGACTGTTTTATCACTATGCTAAACTGTCTTCTTACTAATGATATAAATCCATCCTAGGCAGAGATATGGACATTGGCATGATATCATGGGTTACAGAAGCTTTGAAACAGGTCCAGTGCTTAAACAAACTAGTGCAGTTAAGCAGGCTTTGGAATTGTATCTTTTTATGCTGCTCTTTTGCTGTTTACTTCAGTGATACTTTTAATGGCAGTGTTAATAATGCACGTATTATGCAAAGGTACTGCTCCACTCAGGTTCCTAATAGATGTGGTCCACTTTGCTGAAAGCAAGAACTGATTCTGGAGAAATTTTAGGCTCCCAATGAAGCAGTTATCCTGAAGTTTACTGTCTGAATTCTCTGACTGGTCAATGGAAACTCCGAAAGCCTGCAAAATTTCCAGGCAGAAGCAGACACATTTACCCTCTGGAAGCATTCACAAACACATACTTCCTTCCACTGACTATATGGGAAATCTGGCACTTTCTGTCAGGGCACAAGGTACTTATATGCCTAGATTTTTGGTTCAGGTTAGGAGGTGTAGTATACAGTATATATTTGGTTTCTGCTTTGCAAACAAGAGAGAGGCCCTGTGTGCTCTAACATGTGCCATGCATTGGAGAAAATCTAAGGGCAGTGGGCCTTAATCTCATTTCAGCCAGGTGTTAGCCTGGGGTAACTCACTAATGACTATGGAGTCTTGCCAACTTTGCACCTGTGCAGTGAGATCAAAACTAAGGCCATTAATGATGTATTTAGAGCTGGCTGGAGAACAGCAGTTTCACTTCATGATAACTTTGAACATTGCAGAATTGATATTTTTCCTATGTTGGAATGAAAACAAAATTTTCCAAGCACTTTGTTAGAAAGTATTTGAATGGGAAAAAAATTTTTTGGATCAAGAAAAGATCCCATTTCTGTCTGTTGTCTCTCTTTCTCTTTTCCTGCAGTCTCAGAAACTTCCTTTTCTCATTCAAGTCGACATGGTCGCTTTTCTGTAAAGCCTGTCAGCCTCAGCAGAGCACTTTCATTTGGCAAGAAACTTCAGCAGAAGACCTTTCCAGCCACCCACAGTCATCCACTCCATGTAAAGATATAACAAGCAGAGAGCAGAGAATAGACAATATAAAAAAAGTTACCAAAACAATGGTTTCACTTTAATCAAATCCTTTTCTGAGGTTTGAGAAAGCTTCTATAACTTTGTGCATCTTTTTGGTTTTGTTTTTAAATTTTCATTTCCTTTGGCTTGTCCTCTTGTGACTTGCAGCTGAGACTACAAGCAGTAGTGCCAAAATACCACTGGGAAGAGCATACCTTCTATTTTTCTGGACATACAGTAGTATCCTCAAAGGAAAGAAGCTGGTTCTCATGAAATTTCCAGCTGAGGCTGGGCTGGGTCATGAGTAGTTTGCAGGGTCACCAGCACAACCTAAAGATCACAACCTAAAGAACCCTCTGCAGGGCAAGGAGAAATTTGAGGCTATTTCTCAGGTTTTTTAATACCCATAAAGATAACTGGTCATCTTTGCTTTTGGGTGCAGCTTACATTGGGTGCCAAATAATCTTCAGACATGGTAATCTGCGTAGTAACTGTTGGTTACTGAATACCAACAAATCCATCTTTTCTTCCCCTTTGTCCAGAACAGGAGGTCAGAAAATTGTACGAGCTCTGAAAGCCTTAATTCAAGCCTGTTAAATTGCTGCCTGTACTTTTCATGTCAGAAGTACTTCCAAAAGTGCATGTGTCACCTAATGTGTTACTTTTTTTAGAAACAAACAAATATTTCCTGGAGATTGCTAAATGTCAGTTATATAAAATGCTGTATTTACCTCTGTTTGACTCCTGCTACAGCAGACAGAAAAGAAAGTTCTTGTATGCACATTTAAAAACAGCTACCATGGCCCATTAAATAATGTCACATTTTGTTATCATTCTCCCTCTTATCCTTTCTCCCTCTATTTTTTTCCCTGCTTAAATAGATTGGACATTCAGAACATCTCATGCATGTTGGAGGCATTTCTTGATATTGCCAACAAGCTGATGCAGTGGCAATCCCCCACAAGGAGTGCAGCAGAGAAGAAGATTTTGGCCTTGCTGTCTTTACAGAATATTTCTGTCAGCTCAAGCTGCAGTATAGAAAAAGCACATGAGAGGCAGCAAAATAACCAGTGATGCACCAATTCCCTGTAGGGAAAACTGAGATAACTACTAACAATGCAAACTAGCAATTACACAAAATCAAACCCTAAACTAATAAGTGAGGAAAGTGAGCTACAAATAGATGATCACTGATCCTTGTTCTTACAAATCCATCTGCCCACAGGCAACCTTGCAAAGTAGGAGCATCTTTCTTCACCAACACAAGACTTTCCTGTTCTATACATATAATTTTTAGGGAAAAGCAGGTTAGACTGAAGGTCTTGGGTGTACCTACCTTCAAGAGAGTCAGTGGATTTAGCCCAGCTCATCCAAAACTCAGCTAGTGAAGGGTAAAGACTGGAATCAAGAACTTCATCCCTATGGCACAGTGAGAAAAACATTCTTAGCACAAAACCTTTTCTAGGCAGGAGAGAAAAACTTGCCCCTCAGGGACCTGCTGGATGCTGTTAAAAGGGTTGTCTTTGATACTAGAGATAATGGCAAATCACATTCTTGTTTCTGCACTGGATATGTTTGCCAACCTTGTCTTCTCCATATATACCAAAGGGTGGACTCAGGCAGCACAGATATCTCTAAGTGTCTGCTAGTGAACTGATCACTCTTCTAGTCAATAGAGAGAATAGTCAATGAAATCTTAAGGTAAAATTCACGTATAGGTACTTAATATAGGTAGGATTATTTGTGTGCATAAATACATGGGGTTTTCTCCACAGCTGAATAAAGGAACCCTGGCTTACTCTCTCATCTAGATACCTGTGTTGTAAACCTGAATTTAGGTGGCATGAATCTCACCCAAAATAACCTTCACCTTAGAAAGTCAAAAGCCAAGCAGTCAAACAAAAAATTGAGCAGAGCATCATGACAGAAGGAGGCTTCTTCCACCAGACAATTTCTTCCTGGGAAGACAAAGGAGACAAATCATATGCAAAAGTATTAACCTGCTTTGACTAATGTATCATTAGGAAGTGAACAGATGCCCTACAGGTGCAAGGCAGTATAAGAGCCTGTGTGAGACCAGCATACAGAAGAGACACAACAAAGTTGGTTTAGCTAGAGAGTGGGTTGCACACAATTATTGAAAGCCTGAAAAAATGGAATGATGAAAGTCTTCAGATAAATATAGTAACAGCTTAATCATAATGGTAGAAGACAAATATTTAGAAGTGTAAAACAATGGTGGGAAATGCATCATGTTTCTAAAAAGGAAAGTCAGATGAATCTCTGCATGAATCTAAAATGACATGGATGACCTAGTGTCCTGGTTTCAGCTAGGACAGAGTTAAATTTCTTCTTAGTAGCTGGCACAGTGCTGTCTTTTGGATTTAGTGTGAGAATCATGTTGATAACACACTGATGTAGTTGTTGCTAAGTAGTGCTTCGTCTAAATCAAGTACTTTTCAGTTTCCTGTGCTCTGTCAGAGAGCAGGTGCACAAGGAACTGGGAAGGAGCATGTTCAGGACAGCCGACCTGAACTGGCCAAAGGGATATTCCATACCACAGTACACCATGTTTGGTGTATAAATTGAGGTGAATTGGCCAGGAGGGGCTGATTGCTGCTCGGGGACAGGCTGGGGATTGGTTAGTGGGTGGCAAGAAATTGTATTGTGCATTACTTGTCTTGGACTTTATTCCTCTGTCCTTTCCATTATAATTGTTATTGCTATGGTTATTTTGTTATTGTTGTTATTTCAGTTTTTAGACTGTTCTTCTCACAACCCTGAGTTTTACCTTTCTTTTTCTGATTGCCATCCTGATTGTGGGGAGTAGGAGTGAGCAAGTGGCAGCGTGGTGCTTAGCTTCTGGCTAGAATTTAACCAGAACACCCAATAATTGATCTGGTCCATAGAAACATTTCTTTGTCTGCAATGGAGCAAGAAAACAAAGTCTAGAAATATTCTATATACTGTCTTTCCAGGAATCTCGCTTGTTTGTAAATGTGGGGAGACTCACAAGATATGTACAGCTGGAGAAGAAGATTGTTTTGAGTCTGGTAGGGGATATGCCTGTGGAATCTTTTCAAAGCTCTGTTTTTATGATGTCTGTCTCATGTTTTAGTCCATATTTATTGTAGTCTATGGTTTAACTAAACATTACTATCCTTAATAATTTGAAATCTCCAATTATCTTTCTGATTGTCATGGTCGAGGCAGCGTGATTCTTAACCTATTTTTGGACCAAAGACTTTTCTTTAAAATGTTTATTCTCAGTCTGAACATTTTTCCAATGCGGGTTTTAAGTGACCCTTAAGTATCTGGTTAAATTCTATCAGAGCCTACAGAGCTTCTGGCCTGTGTTTCAAACTAAGTACATGCTTAAGTAATGAATTTAAATGAATGCTTCTTGCATCAGGGCTTTAGTTGATGGGGTTTTTTTCAATAAGGTGGTGTAACATTTCTTTCTAGTTGTGTCCAATAAGGTGGTGTAACATTTCTTTCTAGTTGATGCATTGATGTCAAAGTGCCAGCATGATTAGGTTGCCCCTCTCTAATTTCAGATCTTTCTTTTCCTCGTTGATCTGGGATACCAACTACTGTCTTGATTTTACACAAAGCATCTTATCCTCCATGCATGTAAATAAAACTCAAAGTTTCCATTCACTTCTGTTGTGCAGGAGCATTTCCACAATATACTAACAACTCTCTTGGCTTGACACTGAAGCACTAAATTAAGAAACATGCACTTGTACCTCCAAATCTCTGACTTTTTCCTTTGAAAATAAGCTGAAAAGCATGTACCAACATTTGCAGCTTAAAAAAAAAAAGAAAATAATTTTTACCTTACTTTTATAAACAAACATTCTGTTTTCTGCCAAATGAGCTACAGAGCTTTGGTCTAAATGTGAGACAAAAAATGGCTTTTGCCTAGCTTTATGGGTTTATATAATATTAAGTATACACATGAAAATTGTTTTTCCTTCAGCGATGTTTCCATCAACAACAAACAGACTACAGTGTACTATATGTCCTCTCTATTTTGTTTTCACTTGTGGTCTTCAATATGATCATCATTGATGAAGAATTACAGAATATTTGAGTGAAATGTGGGGTTGCACAATGAACATAGAATTATACTGTCAAACAGCTCAGAGATGAAGATAGACAAATTCAAAATAGTGGTCAGACACTGTTCAGAGCCTAACAAACTGTGAGGTGAAGAGCACAATCCTAAGAAATGGTGGAACAATGCAGCAAAATATATGGCAGATGCTCCATCAGTGAAAACTTTTAACTGGGACATATTACTAAGAAGAAACTTGTCGTCCAATCCAAGAATTGTTGGGTGATATTTCATAGTCTATGCTTTTATCGTGTTTAGGAATAGGGTCCATTAAATAATTACAGTGGTCATTCTGTTGCATTAAAATTTTGCAGTAATACACTGCACACTATCCTGCTAAATTTTATAAATGACACAAAGATATGGGATTCTTAAGTATTAGATTGCAGCCACATAAAGTAGCTTGAATCCAGTAGAAAATGCAGTCAGAAGAAGTGTTTTCGTATGGTCAAGCTCAGGGAAATAAAGAAATCAGATGATACCTGAAGGAAAAAGACTATCTGCTGATAGGCTGCCACCCTAGCTAAAATTTCTGGGCCATATCCTTGAAGAAGCTGAAAATGAGCTCTAGCGTGGCACAGTGTGAGTTTCCCCCATATAAACAGTGAAGTGATGATTGAGGAAGAAAGAGAAAGTGAATTTACTTCTCTACATGTTAGATAATTAGCTCCTGCTAATTTCACAGTGTGTACCATCTTGGCAAGTCTACATGCAGAGGCTGGAGCAAACACTGATAGGGAAAAGGACCTACTGGTGAGAGACTGGAAGTCAAAGCATTTACCAGAATAGTCATTATGAGACACCCCAGTGTCAATGTGCTCGCACCCTCAAATGGAGAAAATACTGTCTGCTTTTACTGAGAGAAGGACTCTCAGCTGGAGACCGAACAAAACCAAACTAAGTGGGTTTAAAACTGACTGTTTTTCTGAAAGATAAACATTAGTCAAGACATTATCTCAACAAAGGAGTTACTGGTTGAGGACCAAATGAGATGCAAGATGTTTGGAGGATTTAATAGTCTTCTTACTCAGTTTATTACATGAAAGCAGCAAAACCAGGGACAGTATTATTAGAATACTGACCTAATCCATGCCACTTGTTTCTCATCTGCTGCAAGATTTCACCCCAGGGATGTTAAGAGGAAGATACGTTTCCATGGAATCAAGAACAAAGAGGAACTTTCCATGGAGTAGTATTTAAATCCTGAGTCCAGATATTCTGCAAAGGTGTGGGGCTTTTGTACACCTGGCTGGTGAGGAAGATTTTGGATGTAAAAACTGATTGACTTGAACTTCACTGTGGCAACCTAGACTTCAGTGTGAGTTCTGTGATGAAATTCTGGAGTGTAGATAAATGGAGACTGGAGACCTCTTTAATTTGAAAGCTCACTCTGTCAGAACTATTGCATATACATGGGTTAAAGTGCTCCAGATTACATCAAAATAAAACCAAAAAACAGAGTCATATATATCAAATTCCCCTGAAACTGAGGATTTGGGTTAATTGGGACATAGATAAAACCATTTGTGGTTTTGAGTATTTAATGGTTGACAGAGGAACCTGCCAGACCAAAATTATCATTTCTCATCAAAAATTTAATAGGAACGGTATAATCCTATAAAGTTCTAACCTTACCTTCTTCCCTTCCATCTCTAGCTGACACAACAACAGTCCTTGCTGGTTCCTTTTACATTATCCTATGTTTCTAATACTGAGGGATATGTGAACTCTATGAACCTAATAACATATCAGTTCTAGTCATTCAAAACCCATGTATATCAGCCTGTTAATAACTACCACTCTCCTCACAGACTTATTCCTGTTTCACATCAGTGTATGTAAGCAGCCTCAGTATCTTTTTATTTTGATATTTTGGGGCACTTTTACTATATTTTTCCATGAAACATTGCATTCTGCTTCCTTTGCTTTGATGTTACATCATTTTCTCATCTTTTTTCCAAGGTTTAATGATTGTATCTTATGGCTACTCAAAAGCATGTATCCATTCTATATAGACAGTGAAGTTAAATATTGTTGGAGATTTATTTCCTTTCATTCTGTTTGTATTGACTTATTTTATTTGCCCTTTTAACACCTCAGCTATAAGTACGCAGCTCAGCTCTATGCAAGAATAATTTTCTTTATGAATCCATTAGTCTTTTAACTTGACTTCTGTCTGAAGACCTAGATCAGAAATTATTCCTCCCAACCCCTTTTGGGTTTGCTTTAAATTGAGATAATTGAATAGGCAAGAGATGCTATTTATAGCTCTCTGGATTCAGATAGATATCTATTGTGGGTTACAGGGTAGTCATGCCGGTGATATGACTCAGCCTTTAGGACCGCTTTTTAGTGTAGTATAGAGGAGGAAAGGTTATCTTGTGGGAGTGGTTATAGAAGGAAGGAATGGACATTGTCAATGTACACTGATACTTCAATAAGGTTCCTTCAATAGGTGTTGATGAAAGTGGAAGTAGCCTGGTGACACCTCTGAAGAGTCACCTGCCATGATTTCTGCAAAGGAGGATGTTTGAGGAACTGTTGGATCTGCTCTGTCAGCTCTGAGGCATCATGTCATAAATGTCCTCAGTGCAGGAGAGATTCTGCAGTTCACTTCTCTGGAGGGCAAACCCCCTGTATTTACCATTCCATTTTTCTAGGTAGGAAGGAAATGAATTATATATTCGTACAGGTGTGACACTGGGAGGGAAATATCCAAATAAGGTCTATGCAAGGGAGGTTTTTTTTAGGAGTCAATAAAGGAAATCCAGTGGCAGCCATAAATAATGCAGTTCAGGAACCAAAGCAGCCAAATCCAATGTAGGTAAAGTTTATGAAATCAGTATCTGCCATCTGAAAGCTGTATACAGCTCCAGTGTTGAACACCATACCTTTTATCAGTTCCAGCTTTGGGCAGCACAGTGGGACTTTTGTACTTTCTGTCCTCCTAAAAGATGTTCATTAAATGAAAAACCCAAGTAGCTGAATTGTAGACAAGCTTTTCTGGTGGTATCAGAGTGTTACAGTCCAGAGTGCACCCTCAGCTCTGTCAGTCCTACCCAGAGACCTCCAGAGCTTCCACCACCTGCCCACAATACAGGACCCTATGTCAGCCCCCCCTATTGTCCCCCATCAGCACTTCTCCTGGCTGAGAGGGTGCGACAGGCTCTGCCTCCACCCTGAGGAGCCCCCATCTCACACGATCCTCAGGGAGTCCCTGCCCCCCCTGGTGCCCTAACACAGGAGTCTCATTAGGATCCTGGGAGCCAACTTGTTTCACAGTAATCTGTCAGTGGTGTGGTGGCATAGGTCATGAGTGATTGCATACCTTGGCTGCATGTCAATGGAGACTTACATGAACCAGAGTACCTAGTCTGGATCAGAAAGGATATGCTGAGATTGATTTTAACTGAATTCAAACTTGTAAATCACAGATCATAAACTATAATGAGATTTCACTTTAAGAAAGGATGAGAAGAAAATCTGTGTCCAAAACACCTTGTATACAGTGCAGACTTGGCCATCAGACATGACGATGACATAATGTTGGTCTATATGGAGTCAGCCTTTTGAGAAAAGCCAAATTGACTGGAGAAAAAAATTCTAAAGAGACATTTCTAATTTTTTTATAAAATATATTTTATTGTAAAAGAAATTACCTAGATTTAGGCTACTAATTGCACACAGAGAAAGCAACTGATACTTATTTTTGAATGTTTCAATGAAATGTGGCAGTTGTAGTCAGGGTTTCTGACCTTTTTATTTTGGTTTGAAATTCACTGGGGAAATTAGATTATGTCTTACTTTTGATAACCTATCACAAACCAAGAAGGATTTCTGAGAAACTGACGCTGAATTTCTGTGGATATGGCCCCTCCATATGGTTGGAAACTTCTGAATATGAGGAAAACTTTTTCTCTCGCCAGAAAGGTTGAATGGAAAAATTCAATTATGGTTTGGTATGGAAAGAGAAGGTGAGTCACGCTCATTTCTTCCACAGTGAATTGCATGGACCATCTGCATCCAAAGACACAGAAGTAATTACTGCTAGCGAAAGTGGAAACAGACTGACCAGCACTATTTGGCTGTAAAGGGCTTCGTGTGATACAGTAAATGCCCCTACGGCCTTTTGTTATGGTAACAAAAACTTTTCTACTGATGAATTTCTTCACTCATATTTGAGTAAGTTTGATAACTATACATCTCTACTGTCTGCAGGAGGGCATTTGATGGAAAAGGGAGAGCAACAATGTCACACAGAGATTGCTTTACAACAAGCAATTCATACCGTATGAAGGTTCATCTACATTCATACGGTATATTGTAGTTAAAAGTAGGTAAGAGAAACGTCATGGTCTTTTGGGTTCTTGTAGCCAGTGTAGCACTGACATGGTGTTGATCAGCATGACAGGAAGACAGGCAAAGTAGTGATGTAGTTATTTTTGATAGGGACTATGTAATTAAATAACTTAAAACATTTTATAATTTTTTAGGACAATTAGGACACAGAGCTGTGTAAGCCATTTGTTCTGTGCAGAAGTAGTTCTGGATCCTGAAGACACAGGGACAGGACTGCACCTAGAGTGATATACTTTTTAACCTGTTTGGATCTTGGAGCACTTAGCCTGGGAAAAGGGGCTGGAACAGCTGAGTGTTTTCAACCTGGAGGATGGATGGCTTCAGTGGGACCTAACAGCATCTCCCAGTGTCTGTGGGAAGGTCATTGAGGGTGCAAAGCTGAGCACTTCACAGTGGTGCACAGAGGAGAAAGAAGTGATTTCTGGAACTAAAATTGAGTTGAAAGGTGGAGGGGGTGAGAGGTAGGGGCAAGGGATGGGAGATACGTTACCTCATCTTTGGAAGTTTACAGATATAGCTGTCAAAACCCTGAGCAGACTGACCTGAATTCAGTCTTGACCTTGCTTTAAACAGGAGGTTGGCCTAGAGACCTCAAGTCTTCTCCAACCTGAACAGATCTATTTCTTCTTTGAATAATAAAAAGCAATGTAGCATGACCTCTTTAGCATTACAAAACATGATATGCTCTATGTCAAATCTGCTATATTATTATCATGATTAGATCAATTATGACTAAACTTTACCACTTATATGTATAAAAAAGAATATACTATTTTCTTCTTGGCGCTAGTCAACTTGCTTTTTTCGAATCATATTTTCCCCATTGATCTTAGCCATAACATTAGCTGACTCATCTTAAAATAAATTATTTACATAATATTCCCTTAGTCTCTATGCGGTGGTTTGGGTTTTTTTACTGCAAATAGCTTCATAATGTTTGATCATTGTGTGGCAATTATGTATTTTCTGAATGAATGGTCTGTTTGTAATAAAATCAGTGATGGAGATTATCTTCATGGGCCCTCAAATGGCTTTGCTGTGCAGAAAGGGCAGGTCAGCTAAGTAGTGTGAGATGATGGAGTGGATTTCTGTGGATGAGCACAAGCTGCTAAAGGTTTGTATTCTAGGCCGTGAAAACTCAAATTTGGCTCTTCAGCAAAGATCGAGAAGAATACTTTCTGCCAAGCCAGCAACAGGATTTAGTTCCAGATATATTAATCTCAAAGAAGAAGCCATTTTACCCTGAAATCTTTTCTTCTGAACACTGTTTCTTTTGCTTTAAGATGATCTCGAACTAGAAGGGAAAAAAATTTTTCCTTGGTTTTGTCATTTTTGAGAAGACAATAGTTGAGGCTTGATTCTATTTGTGTCCATATAATATGCAACAATATCCATAAATAATTGTAGGGCAGACAGATATAAAGCTTCTGTAAATTTGACACTTCTAATATTTTTGGTTTTCATACTATGATCTCTTCTTTAACCCTTGTAGAGCTAATATAGACCTCTAATTTTACTCACGTGTAACATCAAAAAAACCTTCAGATTTCTCTTTTAGGGACACATGTAAAAGCATTTACTATATCTTCAGGCATACATCAAGATATTCAAATGGAAAAAATGCACCAGATTTCACTTTAATGCCTTTAAAAATGGAATTTTGCAAGCTTATTTAAACAACTTAGACTCATAAGAGTTAGCTTTTACTTCATTTAGCCTTTCTTTCTCTAGTGTGCTAATATTGCTCCTCAGAAGTCATTCATGATGGCTGTAGGACTTCCTGGGTGATTAAGGCCATAGGATACTGCTGCATGCTAAGTGGACTGTAAGTCTGGATGGGAGGTGGCTCAGGACAGCCCTGTCTTTGGGGCCACCCTAATGATTCCCCATTAGAAGATCCTTTCTGTGACTTTTAGGCTGGAGTCATGTTGCTGGAGCACATTTTCATGCCAACTGCCTCCTCAAGTCCCTGGCACTAGGA
Source organism: Campylorhamphus procurvoides (assembly GCA_013396655.1). Lineage (NCBI taxonomy): Eukaryota > Metazoa > Chordata > Aves > Passeriformes > Dendrocolaptidae > Campylorhamphus > Campylorhamphus procurvoides. The sequence goes on along the minus strand of WBMV01009291.1, from coordinate 1,614,489 downwards.
GGAGATTGCAGATAACCAGGTATTTCAGTATGGTGCTTCCCAGAGCTCCATACTGGGCCCTCTGTCTTCTCACACAGGTGAGGCCAAACTCAGATTTCTGGCTCTGTGGCAGCAGTAGGAGAGATTAAAAAGGACTGTGTGGTCTAGAGAGGACACCTTGCAGCAGTCTTGGCTATATCTTCTAATATTTTGCTTTGCAGGCATATCACATACATAAGAGAACACTGAGATGTTAGACAGATTTGTTTACAAGGTCTTTACTAAGTATTTTGAAGGTATCCACAAGTTCCAAGCGCCTAAGAAAGACGTATTTCATTATTTGCCCATCTCAAACTATTATTGTACCTTTTTTTGGTCTTATTTTGAGAAAGACGACCTGATCAAGTACAGGATTTTAACTAACTAGAAATAGAGCTTAACTGTTATTTAATAGGCTCAGGATCAGTTAAAGATCAAACCAGAAAGACCTTCTGGTCCCCTGCCAAAATTATTGTACCATATGGACTTCCTATGCATAGAGCATTTCTTTGAGAATGCCATACAAATTCCATTAAAAAAAAATCTTATCCCTATAAATGCAAGAAAAACATTGAAATGTATTGAAAATGTAGCAAATTCCCTTTTATAAAAGTAGAATCAAGAAGATCTAGATTTTAAGATTTTGCTTTGTGTTTCCTTAATAGTTTAGTTAGGTCCTCTGATTTGGAGTTGTCAGACTCAGCATTAAATAGGGAGAAATGTCTTTGCATAATGAAAGTGGGACACTAACTGCAATGACCTGGCCAAATTCCAATTTGAATAATTACACAGGCTTTAATAAAATATCCTTTGACATTTCAGTAAAACAAAAACATTTTTTATCCCAACTGATCATAAATTGAGGAATACTTATATAAAAACTTTTGCGTTTCATGTGAGAGTAAGCTGTTATTACATGGATGGACGAACTGAATCTGGGCTATTAATGTGCCACCACATAACGAAAGGTTGATCCTGTGGAAACCAGTGACAAAATTTCCTTTTTTTTCCTAAGGGTGGGATTCCTCTTATCATTTCTGTGTCTGGTTTTGTCATCAACCTCACATGGCATCCTGTGTTAATTATTTCACTATTTCATACAAAAGCTTTTTTCCTCACCTCTAAATTTACTGGAATGGTACTCAAAAATTGACCACAACCTTAATTACAAATAATAAGCATTTTATAAGGCCTCTATTTTAATAAAGTTGTTATGTCCAAGACAAATAAAAGTCTCTTTTGTTGAAGGTTTTCCATTATAGGACTCAATTTTTTCAGGTACTTACATCAAATGACCTGAGGACACTTGTGTTTTCCGTGGAGAGTAGGGACTTCAGCCTCAGGTCTTCCAGAAATTTCATCACAAATGGTGCACATTTTTCTTCCTATCTGTAAAGAGGTGCCCAGACTTCGCTGAGTGATAGTTTCTTGAAACTGTAGTTCTTATTTTCTCAGCAGTGACCTGGCAGAAATTGGCACTTAGGTTTCCGAAGATACCATCTGCACTGGGCATCCTCTGCCCCAAGGCTACAGGAGATGAACATAACTTTCCCTGTAATTTCTCCTCCCGTTACCATGTACGGCTATGGCACAGCATCTAATAGCAAGGTCTAATATCCTCTGCTCCTGCTGTTCTTCCTTCTGCTGCCTTAGCAATGAAGAGATAGAGGCAACCTGAGGGGAAAAGGAAGGATGCAAAATCGAGGAACACAGGATGAGAGAGAATCTGCTCAGAGTGACTTGCTCAGCATCACAGAAGAAGTCAGTGGTACATTCAAGCATAAAATTTGCTTTTCCTAGAATAGCGTTGTGGTTGCCAGACATGCCACGTAATATAGGATTTCCTGTATTATAGTATCAAATTGTGTGCCCTCTATTAAAACATATATGTTATTAATTTACCTGTATATTCCAGAACTATAGTAATTGTTAAATTTGGTAATCCTACCACTAACTGTGATCTCCTTCTTCTCTGTGGGTGTTTCTGTGTTTCATTCCTCACATTGTGAGGGTAAACTCACTTCTGAGAGTTATAATAGGAGGAAACAGTACCCACATACTTACAGGTAGGATTTATGCCACTGCTAGAGCAAGACATGCCTGGCTGACCTCAGGATGGGTCTCAAATGGGCTTTCAGAAAAGCGGGTTATTAAGTGAGGAAGAGAGTAAGGCCATGCACAAACTGAAATACCATTTTTAGTTCTGGATCTGAAAGTGATGAAGGGTTGGGGGAAAGGGCTTTCTGGTGGCAACCCCTGAACCTAGTATAGGGGGAAAGTGTGGCAAAAGAGTAACAGTGATGTCTCACACTGGACAATTGATTGTCTGGCCTTCAAGGTTTCCTGCAAGCAGGTAGGTCCTTCTGAGCAACTTGATCAGCATGAAGTAACACTATTCACAGGATTTCTGGAGAATAAACTTTGTGTTCAGGCACAGTTTTGCTGGTCTTTACCTTTTTTTCTTCTATAGTTGATGTGTTGGGGTGCCCCACTTTGAAACCCAGCTGAGAGCTTCTGCTCGAGCTGATATTCAGTGCTATTCAACAGGTGAAGTAAAGCCACAATGAAAGCCATCATGCTGTGGCTGGTGCAAGAACTGGTGGTTAAGGACAATCTTGAATATATATTTTTTGTGCATGTGCTGGCACTGCAGAGGCCCCAAACTTTGATTTCTAGGGACAGACAGGCTCTGTGGTGTGCTTGGCAAACCCACAGCTGGCCTCAGCAGATGATGTTATCTGTTGACAGAGGCTGTGCTGAAGGTGCCTTGCCTGTGTCCTCAGTTGAAAGCCCTCCTGCCACCTTCTGCAGGTGAAGCTGGAGGTTGTTGGAGAGACCTGGATCATCCACTACCTGTGCTGCTTGATTCTCTGGCTAACCTTCCACTTTGCCTGTTCCTCATGGCAGCAGTGCCTAAACACTGTAAAATTTTGTTTTAAACAGCTTAGTTATCCTGCTCCTCTTCAGCATCCTTCCCCCTGTGGTACCACATCTCCAGGCACAGCTCCTCTTCATGGTGGCTGCAGCTGCTGGGGATGGCCTGTGCTTGCTGGAGTTTCTCTCCCTGTGTCCCTCTCCAGCACCCTCATTAGGAATGTGCATAATTTTGTGCTTGTAATTGGTATATGCTGTTTGAGGCCTAATTATGCTATATGTTCTGGTTTATCAAACACTGCTCATCTGTTGTGTGAAAAACAGTTTAGGAATCTCAGCCTGCCTTCTGCAAGAGTCCTCCTCCTTTGAAGTGGGAAGATCAGAGTCATGGCTGGGTCAGCGCAGCATGAGTTCTGCTGCCCCCGCTCAGGGTCCCGGGTGCCAGCAGTGGAGCCAGATGGGCTCCTGCTGTGCAAGCATGGCTGGAGTGCTTCACGTCCCACAGTGCAGCCCAGGGACTGCCATAACCCTCAGCTGAGACCTACGAGCGTGGTCTGCCAGAACTAGCTGTACTCTTTCCTTCTTTTCCTTTCCTCTCTTCTTCCATTTGAATTTCCTTCTTGCTCTTCAGCTTTTTCTTTAGTAGTGACACCTGTTACATATTTTTCTTTTTTTTAAGGAGAACTGGCGATATTCACCCATCCGGGGAAAAAAATTACTTTGTACATGGGCTATAGGTCAGTATTTTCAGTGGAAATCATGATGTGGGATACTCCAAGATATTTTAAATCTTATGAGAAATGCAGGAAATCCTGTAATGAAGTGGAACTGACCTTGGTGACAATGACTGTCTCTCAACATTGCATATAATCGTGCAGTGTAAAACATATACAAGCCTGCCTTTAAATAGACAGGCACAAATATTTATTCTACCTAATATTTTATAGAGAATAGGGACTAAACAGCTTTTACAGTCACCAACCCAATATAACAAAAGGAAGAAAAAATATTTTCAGCGTGGATTACAAGGATAATCTGAACTGAAGATATCCTGACACCTTATTTCATTGCATCCAGTGTTTGAATATATTATTAAGAATTTTTCGGGGTGTGTGGGGATAATATCTTTGAGTTAAGCTGTGTAATAGCAAGGATCAAAAGAAGGTGCTCCCACTTACCCACTTGGGAAAGTCTGCACTGGCATAAGACAGTAAAATAAATGTTAGTGTGTCCAGAGCAGTCATCAGGTTGCTGGTTCAAGAAAGTTACCTCTCTTTTGGGTAGTACCTCTTCACTTCAACAAGTGATGATCTCCTCTCTTTACAAATGAGTAACCTTCCCTGCTCTCCTCTCAGTGCAATTAACAGGACTTGGGCTACCTGGCGGAGTGTACAATGACAGTAAATGAGATTTGCCAAATGCAAGGAGTTGCTGATTGAGAAGCAACAATGCAAGCTAACCCCATGTCGTTGAGAGACGTATTACAGCAACCTATCATAGGGAAGGAAAGCTATGATGTGAAACTTAATTTTTTGGGTGTGTTAACAATTCAAGACTGTGTCTAGGGCAAAACAGGGCAGGAGTGACTGCCATCCCATGTCTCCCATATAGGCCCTCAGCAGAAAAGGAAGACAGCGCTCTTGTGTATCACAGCACAGCGGGACAGTGCAGAGGCTTACTGCACACAGCACTTGCCATGGGACATCCAGACACTCTCCATCCTGGAGAGCTGACAGATTAAACAATGAAGTAGATGGATGGTGTCATCAGATAACTGTGACATCAAAGTAACAGATCGTGTTAGTGGCCCTCTTTGTTTGCCTGGCTGGCGGAAACTGCTTTCTAGAAGAAAGAGCAGTTTAACTTGGTTTGTATAATGAAGCCTCTGCTCATACCAACAGACAGCTGCATGTGTCACTCATAAAGGATTTTAAAAGCATGTATAATATATAAGATTATTCCATATATTTTATATGTATGTATATCTGTATATTTATATAAAATATATCTTCTTCACACACATACATGTAAGTTTGAAGCAAGACAGAGTAAAGGGCAAATTGAGATGTTTCTGGTAAAAGCTGAATTATCTTTTAAGGCTATTTTGTGTGGAAACAATCTTGAGTTACCTGGTTTTATATAAAACTATATATTTTATTATATATGTGCACTCTCATGTATGTGTACTGATACATGTATAACTTATATTTTTAAAGTCATATGAAAACGAGATATCACCATATAAACTGGAGCATACAGTAGGGTGCCTGACTTTATAGTTTGCCAAGGGTAAAACAAATAATTTCAATAATATTTCTTCTTTTCTAATAAAATGGAAGAAATTATACACACTTGAAAAAACCTCTGAAGAATCTCAGTCTCACTTTACAGAAGTCAGCAATAAGCTTTATTTGAATACATGAAGATTAAAATGTTGAAAAATAGAGGTGTAGATGGTTTTCCATGCATGAGCTCATGAGCATCATATTTATGCATGAAGCATCAGGTATATGTGTGGCAGCAGGAACTATACACATTCCCTAATTATTCTCCACACATGAATCTGAAGAAAAAAAGGGCAAAAACTAGTTGCTGCAGAAACCAGAAGAAAGATAAAAAGGTTCCTGACCTGAAAGTTAGATGATGTCACTTGTCCATTTTAAAACATGCTTGTGAGATTCACTGGGAAAAGTTTCAAAATACACATTCCACTGCTTCAATTCTGTCATTCAGTCACATTGAGCTTCCAAAACAAAGTACAGTTCACCATGAGAAGTGGTGTCAGAATCAAGATGCAGAAGTTTTGTTTTGAAGACAGTTAGACAATCCCCCAGGATACCTACAAGGAGTTCAGTGCCCTGAGCATACAAAAGGATCAGACTTTGGAAAAGCTGCCTGACAGGTTTTCAATAAGTCCTTGACTTGAAACATATCTTGATATACTTATTTTTAGTGTCAGCAACAGGCAGTGTGTTCATAGCAGGACATTCTGGCATCTGATCTGATAGATTCACTTATATCATTGAAATATCTTGGCTTTCTCTACCTTTGGCTTCCTAATAGGAAAAAACCCTGAAAAGACGAGGACCATGAATCATAACAAGAATTGGAAATTTTGTGGTATGTATTATCACTTGGCTTATTTTACCCAAATAATTTTAGGTAACCATGTTATGTTCCTGCCAGAAGACTTATATGTTCTCTGAAGTCAGTGATTCAGCAGTGTTTCTATGAGAAAGATTGTTTTGATGCGAACTCATTAGGGAGGATAAAGTCAACATGCACATGGAGTCTAAAATTCTCTCTCCTGAAATATATACAGCTGATTGTTTATTATCTTTGAATATTCAGGAATTGGCACTTCTAGAAAGAGCTAATTTATTTGACTGCTTAGAATAGGATTTAGGGAACTTAACAGGAAGCCTTATTTGGAGACATTGGCCTCAATCCACGCTCTGCCTCATATGCAGCTAAGTCTTCTGCTTCCAGGTGATTATAGGAAAGGAGATAGATCATGTTCTCATTCTCACACTCAATTATGTTTCACTAACATTAGAGAAGCAAACTGGTGTTAGTAACACTCCTTGCTGGGTTTTCCAAGGTCCAGAAATCTTCATTATCCTCTCTTTCATCCCAGCTGGTCTTCTACACTCAAACCCAGTCTGAACAGATTTGAATAAAGGGACTGCGGGACTGGAAAGGTCTTTCCAACTTGCTTGGTACAGTGAGCAACCACAGTCCCATTCATAAACGCTGGAAATTCCATCATAATACTGCTTCTCTAGTATGTAACTAAAATAGGATCTTTCCCAGACTGACAGTTATGGCCATAGAAAAAAGCGTGTGGGATTTTAACTCTTTTTTTTTTTTTCATAACAGGGAATAATGCAGCTCTGACCTTTTACAGATCTCAGATATGATTCATACATAATGTTAACAAATATAAACTACAGTGAATAGAAAGAAGTCTTGATGCATTGATGACTTTTGCAGTGCTTTACTTTTCATCATCTCCTGTACCAGGAAGCCTTCAGAGTCTGCTGCTGGCCACAGTATGCAAAGGCCACCTCTCTGTTTTAGTCTGGTCTAAAACACCACACTTGTGAGTCTAAAATATGTCTCAATGTCCTTTAAGAGCTTTTTGGCTGAGCTTTTCACTTTTGCAGCTGCACACTCCTGGCACCCAGCTAAGTGAGTGGCTTGTGGCTGTGGCTGATAAATCCTGAACTGACAACAGGAACAGGGAATTTCATGCTATCACCATGGGAAAGCATTGGACTTGCCATGATGATCCACCTTTGTGTTGTCCCCTTGTGTTGGAATACGTTGTGTTTATTATTGAAATGCCACTACTAGAAGCTGTTTTATAAAGCGCAGTATTTAATCCCTGTTTAAGGTGTGTCAGTGTCATACTGCAGTGTTAGGCTGGAGAACTGAGGGATCATTTGCAGTTCCTGCAAGCCACTATAAATATTTTCAGGTTTGTAACCACAGCAAAACCCTTCTATTGCTGATATGGTCAAATATAAATTCACTGACAACAGAAAGCTCATTTGTTTGTCGTCATGAATGCTTCCCCTCTGACATAATAAAAATGCTTTGAGGTACTTTTCTTGAAACTTTGATGTTTGCTTTATTCTTTACCATTTCACAGAAGTTTTGTGCACTTCTACAGCACACAGAGAATTTAAAGCTATAACTGTGCAAAACTGAGGTTCAGTGGTTAGCACATTAACTGGGAGTCAGGGGACATCAGGATAGTTCTCACCTTTGCCTTCAGTCTTGAGTAAATGATCTCTTTTATTGTTCCTTATTTTCTGCTGTAATCAGTATGGTTATATCAGTAGTTATCTTTTCATTGTCCTTGCACACCCACGTGAAGCAGGAAAGCAATTGTGACTATTTTTGTAATTTTAAAAATACTAAGCTTTTTGATGAATTTATTCTAAAATAATGCAAAGCTTTAGGTTTTGAGGGTTAACAACAATGAGAACTGCTGAGTAAGTCTTAGTCTTGAACGAAGGCAAGAAAGCACTCATTACTCTGAAAACTTCCTATGTGGACTAGACCTGCAATTTTGCAAAATGTATTTCTGGTGTGTTTCTTTTTTATTTTTATTTTCTTACTGTGGCAACAATAAAATAGCAATTCCTCTGGGTTATCTTAATTTCTGTCTGGTAAGGACTGGACCATGATGACAATATTGGAAGCTCAAAGACTTGGAAGGTCTCACTGGGGTAACACTGGGACCCTTCCGAAGCTTACAAAACTCAGTGGGAATTTTTCCATTGACTTAAATGGGTTCTGGATTACACAGACTATATATGTCTCATTTTGCTATATGTTTATAAACAAAGTCAGCAATTAAGGACTGGCTTTACAAAGAATGCATGTTAAACAAGCTACCAAAGACTTAATGGATATAAAACCACCCTTGCAAAAAAATTGATATATTTTTCAGAAGAGTCAGCTATGTGACTAAAGTGACTCTTTCTGCAAATGAGTATATGTTTTGCAGGTATGTTTGCTCTGAGTCCATCCAGAACAAAAACAAACTTTCAAAAATCTATGGACTAAGCGTTAGTAGTAATGACAAACCACAGCATTCTGTTTTGTAATGATACAGTCTTTTGGTTTCCTTCCGTCTGGAGCTCTAGAGGCCTGTGGAATAGGATACAAACATAGAAGTCAGAGCCTCCTCATCTACAACATTATTAGCTGACTTCATGTATGACCTCCAAGTTGAAGCTACAAAAGGACCTAAGAATTAGAACTTAAGATGTGAAAAATCCTGAAAGTTTTCTGGGCAATTAAGCCTACAATCTGCCTAAGAATAATTATAGCTCATCCATTTGCTGTGCTGCATTTACCTTGTCAACACCACTCCTTAGGCACACCTGTGATATTGTGAGAGGAAACAGAGGCTGGACTTTAACCTCTCCTCCCTTTTCCCAGAACAAAACACTGCAACACCGTGGCCCCTTCTATGTCTCCTGCCCTAATGTGAGTTTCAGAAAACCATACTGTTCCCTGCTGCTCTTTATGAGTGACCTGGGATACCTAGAGCTGCTTGTTTGCTGCATCCACTACTTCCAATATCTTGAGAACCTGAATATTTCCTCATGCCATTCCCCTACTTTCTTTATCCTCTCACCATCTGCACATGCATGTCAGGTACAGATTCTTTCCGCTCCCAGATTTTGCAGGACCTGAAAGGATCTGGGTAAGGGTTAACAAGAAACTATGGCCAATAGTAAAATTGATGGTCCACTACCTGCTTCAGAGTTTAAAGTGTTTGATGCAGGATGACAACTCATGTGTTTTGAGAGTGGGAGGGCTCAGGGAATTGTATTACTTCCTTGTGTCTTGAATGTGGTTAGGCTAAATCATAGGGTGTAGAAAATGAAATGCCAGCTGTGCTGCAGTAGTGCACAATGGGAATAGCATCCACAGCTGCAGTTCTTGGTTTTGGTGACAATGTGAGGAGTATTGAGACGAGAGGATTTTGACTCGTTTTTCTAAGAATAGACCTGCCCTGCTGATGTACTCTTGGACACAGCACTATTTCCAGAGAGCTGAGTTTGAACAAGAAAGTCCAGTCAAAGCTAAAATGCTCTTGGATAGGTCAGATCCCAAAAGGCCTGGTTATTTAAAGACTGACCTTTACAGTTTCAGATCAGAGTCTGCACTATATTTCAACAACACTCCTGTAAAGTCCTTTCTCCTCCTTTAGTAGCTATACTCAGTTTTACTGTTGAAAAATTGGAATGTTGATATAAAAAAAGAGGAGTGAAAATGAGAAAAGTAAAAAGGCTAATATGGATGTGCTCCCAGTGTCTTACTGAGGAGAGAGGAAAAATAGATTTTCTTTATCAATACAAAAGCTTCAACATAACATTCTCAGCCCTCTGGAAAGGACTAGCATGGTGTGAAAAGACATACATCTTTGCATCCCATGTTATAGGTGATTTTCACTTTCTCCCAAAGAAGTGATCTGTGTGCAAAAGCAGCACCCCAAAAAGAATGCAAAAAATACGTGGGTAGTACTAAAGGCTGCTGTCCAGCTGATTGATACTGAGTGAGCTGCAGGACCACATTTGCCCATTGTCTAATGGGTATGGCAGAACTGTTTTCAGAAATTACTTCAGCAAACAATTTTGAGACAGGATTTAAGCTGAATATAAGTCCTTCTGGAGAGTGTAACACTTCTGGATTCTGTAACATGCCTTTCTGAGAGAATCTCAGGAATCTCTTACATGTCAGATATCTGGGAATATACTTTTTATTTGTTTATTTATTTAATTGATTTATATTGAAGTTTCTGTTTATTTGCAGTTTAAGTTAACTGAAATCTTATCCTGCTAGTAGGCGTGACGTGGATACTTATAAATAACATTAAAATTTGGAAGGTCAGGGATGGATGGTTGACATTTGAAGGCCTATAGTTGTTAGTGGGATGTGCATAGAAACATAGGATGGAAGACTTGAGCTTCTGGACTTCTGGACTCTCACTGTCTCTAAAAGCTGTGCCACTGATGTTCCCAAGATTCCTCAAGTGTAACAAGGGGAATACAGAACCTTCCCCTGGCTGTTAAAGTGCTGCTAGCAAACCTGGGGAAAGATCCAGCTATGCAACCTCTCCCATAAGGGAGGGCAGATGCAACACTCAGTGCATAGCGTATTGCCAGAAATCAGGATTGAGGGGGATGGAAAACATGGAATGTTGTTGGTCTCCCAGTCACTGCAGTCCTTTGCCCCTGCAGGAAACTATGTAGGAAACTTGCAGGCGCAAGATCAGCTTGATTTTGAATTGTTGAATCAACAGCATGCTCTTGGTGGATATGAGTCCAGTCCATTTCCCTGGAAGATGCTGACACAAAAGCAGGGAGAACACCTTATAGTCTGAGATGGCACATACACACTGGTATTTACTTTACGTTTTGGCAAAGAGCCAGGAACAATTTTGTCATAAAATTTAATAGATTTTGGCTGTTGAAGACAATGTTGAGCAGAAATTTAAACTGCATTTTCAGCACCTTCACTATCATTACTGCATTTTTTTTTTAGTGCAGTTGAGCATGTTGACTCATTGCTATAGTCCAATGTACGCATTTACATGAGTACCTCTGCTTCCACTGGGTTAACTGCAATGTTTTTCAGCTCTGCCTCTCTACCTAGATCAATTAAAGGCAGATAGAAGTCTTCTGAGGATATTAATGCTCTGCAAAATCACTCTGTTTCAATTAACAACACCTCTTTCATTATCACAGGCGTGGCTGATAAAATGCATGTCTGTCAGGTCTGTGTTGCTTCATGAGGGAGTCAGAAGTAGTTCACATAAAACAATTCACATAAAAAACCCCTAAACCACTCTTTTCATTCCTCCTCATGCTCCCCTCCTCTCCTTCCAAAGGAGGGAATTCTTTATTTCAGAACAAACCCATCAAAAGCTTGCTTTTTT
>WBMV01009291.1:1458634-1603116 GCA_013396655.1 Campylorhamphus procurvoides | reverse complement strand
TTTTTTTGGTCTGCAAATAGTTCAGACTACCATCCATTTGCAGACCCAGGTCATGAATTCATGCTTCCTTCACATAGTTTGGGGCAACAGCAACAGCTAGAGGCACCCTTCAAAGGTTGACCCTCATCTGTACAAACACACTGTTTGAAGCTGCACAGAGGCTACTGTCATTCTGGGTGGAAGAATGTTTGTGTACATGTTACAGATGACGAGAGGTCATGCATGCTGTCTGCAACACAGCAGGGAGCTGAGCCCTTGCCTCTGAGTGTTACTCCTGTGCCTCCAGAGAGAAGGAGTGTTACTGGGTTTATTTATTATCCTTTGTGGTCTACACAAGAAAGTGGCTGAGTTTCCCCTGGGACCTTTTTCCCTTTCTCTGCTCTGATAAATCTTGTCTTTTTAAAAAAAAAAATTGGATTAGGGCCAATAAACTAGGTAGCTCAAAGGTGGGAGAGATCTGATTTCTACAGCAGAGATTTTACAGCAGGCTGCAAAAGCAGTGACCTCCAAGGGCAAGGTGGGGACCTTGAGTCCTGCTGGAGTACTGTGGAAGGACTTGCTCCTTCTGTGCTGTGCAGGGACAGAGAAACTTGGCACAACGATATGTACTGCTGGTAGTGAGCAACCCTCCAGCAAAGTAATTGCTCTTCCCCGCCTGGGTTTTCCTGGCCAAAAGAACTAGTTAGTTCCTACAAATTGGAGCCTGGGAACAGATTATCATATATGCAGTGCAGACAATGGAAAGATCAGTACTTTTCAGAAAAAGAGAATAAATGGAACTGGCAGTACAGATGTCTTTACCAACACTCTTAACTTTCCCAGGAGAGGAACTATTTAAACCCATCAGATTAAATGCCCTACAGAGCAAGATTAAACTTGCCTCATTGTAGAGGCAGATATAAGGGAACTCTCTTAGCCAGCACTTTGTCCATCCTCTAGTTAATTTCTAGTATTTAGTAATATTTCCTTATTTTCCTTTGATGAGCCTGCAACACAGAATTTTTTACTCAGAAGCAAGAAACCCTCATGCCAAAACTGCCAGTAGCTCATGTGGGCTGCAAAACACTCTTTCTCTGTATGAGGCAGGGCAGGGACAAAAACCAAGTCTATTGCACCCTGGGAGAGTGCCCTAACCAGCAGGTTGTGAAGTGAGCAATCTCTCTGAAAAACTGTTTGTTCTTAAGGTTCACAAACCCTTCTGCAGAAAACTGTTGAATATGGCAAGATAGTAAGGAAAATTTTGGTTATAAGAAATCATTTTTTTCCAAAGATTAATGCAAATATTCCTGGACTGATTTATATTAGGTATTAAGCCCCCCCTGGTCAGAGGTGCAGATTCACCAACAGAAGAAGTAACCAGCAGTCTGCAGCCTGTTGGACTAGTGACAGTAACAATGCAAAACATTACTGGCGTCCCTGGCAAAATAACAGGCACAATTTACTGTCTATATGACTCACGTTAGGGCAAGATGAATAGACATGATGTTCTAGTAAGTAGGTTGCTGGCTTGTGATGCAACAGACCAGGGCTCAACTCTTGGCTTAATTTTGGACTTTTTTTGGTACTTCAGGGAAGATACTTAATTCTTTCCTGTGTCACAGTTCTCCATCATAAAAGAAGGATAATTATAATTTCCTACATCAACAGGGATGCAGAGAAGGTAAATCCACTGAAGACTGCAAACCTTGAGATGCTGCAGGAGAAAGGGTCTAGACATGGAAGTGTTCAACTCTGTATCTTCCAATTAAGGAAAGAGAATGTAGAATATATATTCTCAAGATAAATTGCAAGGCTATTTTCCCCTCTCCCCAGTGTGGCATGGAGAGAGATATTTCTATTTTTTTTCTCTCCTTTATTCCTTTTTAAGTATATTCCTTCCTTTCCTGGCAGACAGAGGCAGACATATAGCAGAGTAGATGATGTCTAAAGCATATGATCTTGTATCACTTCAGGTCTGATTTGATGGTTTTCTGACACTGAAATAATCAGAAGTTTTATGTTTGATTTCATAGTGCTGTTTCTGAGAACTTAATATTGCACTGTGACCCTCCAGATCCTTTGAAACACTCTATAAAATCTGCATGGTGTGGGAGGGAGTATTTCTGGCAGTCTTTGTCCTTTCCAGGACTCATTTTGTGTGAAGTTATGTTGCTGGATTTGCTATCACATCAGTCAAAGATTGTCTCTACTAAAAAATTTGCACATTTGTTTTTGTGTAGGAAAGCAAACAAAAATCACTCATTTCTGGAAGATAAACATTTTACACAACAATTTTTGGAGTGTAGCTTCCTTTGAAATTCAGTTTAAAGAAATAGATGAGAGCTAAACGCAGGCAAAATAGATCCAGCTGCATAAAATCAGGCACTTCTGGAGTATGAATCATTTTCTGTGACAGAGGGCATTGCACTGTAAAGATATCTGTTGCTCATGTTTGACTGTAGAGGAAACCTGAATAACATATTTAAGCTAGTTACCTAGTTTTTGAAGAGGCAAAGTTGGACAAAGAGTTCATATAATTGCCATCAATTTACACTTTAAATCATTGTATGATCTTCTCTAAGTGTTTAGACATACACTAAAATAGGTTTTCCAAAAGTCAGGCACCTAGAATGCCGGGCATTTTTGGAATTGTAGGACTTCTTACATACAGGACTTAGGTATTTTCTGGGGAAGAGATTTGACTCTGGCTTTATTTGGGTAGCTGTGCTGCTGATATGATCTGGCCTCAGTTACTGCATTTCCCCCTGATCTTCCTGCCACATGCCAACTTGTTGGGTAAGAAAGGCCATGATAAATGATCAATAAAATTCAAACTCATTTTTCGGGTGAAAGAGGGAGATGTTTCTGTTAATATCATTTTATTTAACCAGGACCACTCACTGTTTGCCTCCTTCCATCAATACTTGCAAAGCCTGAAAAAAGCTCTGTGTCAGCCCTGCTCAAAGGGTGTGTTGCCATATCCAAGCAATTAGGGGTTTGTCCCTCCTGTACTGGGTGCACTGTTTGTGCTGGCTAATGGGGGGGTGTGAGCTACTACTTTACCTGTCTTGTCAGTCCCCCTGAAATGAATGGAGATTTGATTTGGGGAGTCTCACTATTTTTTTTTTTTTGCAGTGGAAATGGGGAGGCAGTCTCGGGGCTGGCAGTAACTTGTCCCTTCCTTCCCCAGCAGCATCTTTGTGCTCATTTGGGAGGTGAATAGACTGCAAGGCTTACACAGATCTGTCACTATCTCTCATGGCCAGACCCCAACAAGACCTCCTAATGGCACTTTCTAAAGTCTTCAATAGAAATTAGAGTCATGGGAAGAAAAGAAGACTGTACAGGATGGTGAGTTTTGCTGCTATTAGAGATAAAATTTTAACTGATATGTGGGATGGGGCAAAAACATAGTATTCTCTTCATCCTGTTCAAGTCAGTATTTGTAAGGCTCCAGTCACCATGGCATCTAGGCATGAAAGATACCTTATGTCAGCAGGATATGCATCAAAGGAGTCCTTTTCTAATGGATAAACCTGATATCAAAGAACTGAAGAAACTGAACCAAAATTTACAGGTGTCCTTTGCTTTGATCATTAATTAAAATGTGACTTATACTCACAGTGTCCCTATTAGAGGACTTGACACAACAAAGCATCTGAGGTACCCGACTATTTCTTGTAATGCTGTGAAAGACAGGTGTTCATTCCTAGGAAAGCTTTGAAGCTAAAAATAAAATAAAACAAAATTAAAATTAAAGGATATTTCCAGGTACATAGTAATCATCTTAATACTTATATTTGAGGGGGTTTTGTGTGTGTGTTAAATGCTGACAGAACTCCTGGCTGGAAAGGAATGCAGACAATGAGGTAAAGTAAAGCCTTGTAAGTCATTTGAGATCAATTGTCAGAGAATTCGTCTCAGCCATGTCATTATCAGATTAATAGCTAAGTTCCAATTTAAGCTGGAATTATTTGGATAACAGAAATCAAAAGGAAAGTTTTTGCAAACAATTTGCCTTAGAGCAAAATAAAAGTATTAGAGATAGGATTTTTTTTTTATTTTCACCACACCCCTTGAAATTCTATGCCGACTAGATTGCTTAGTAGGCAGACCATGACAGCCAACCCCAGTATCCTGGGCTATTCCAGCCTGAGGTGTAAGATGAATCATGGCACTTTATTTCCTCAGCAGTTAGCCCAGAAACAAGAAACCTGGCCTACTGCTAGTAGGCAGTATGGCAGCCAAATATATTGATGATCCAGAAAAGCTAGCTTAGGTTACAGATTTGAAGGCCATAGAACATCCTGAGCTGGAAGGGACCCACAGGGATCATTGAAACCTAAGTCCTGATGTCTTCTTACAAGAGGTCATATGGCAAGTGAGCATTCATGCAGCTTTTTTCTCTGTTTTACTCTCCATAGCAAAATTTTAAAAATCTCTCAGTATTTGCCATTTTTATGTTTGCCTCCTTCTCACTTTGTTTTCCATCCTTTCTTTTTCCTCTCTTATTCATCTTTCATAAGCTTACAACTTAATATTTAAGTTTATTTCTCATTTGAAAAACATTAAACATGCCTGGGGCTGAATCAGCTTTTACATTCAGAGAAAAGCAAGCGTCAAAAGAATCCTGCCACCCAACCCAAATAGATAAAAACTTCCTAATCACTAAACACATTTTATTTTTCCTTCTTCTGCTATGATTCTATGAGTTTCAATAACATTCCATAAATGCATTCTACTATGCAAGTGGTTGTTGTACCATCTGATTTTTGTAATGCATTGGAGTGAGGAGATCCAACACTCAGAAATTTCATTTATAAGAGCACTGGATCTTCGTGAGGTGTCACATTGTGCTGTAACCCTGAGGTGGTAGTAGTTACCAGTGAGTGCTCTTTGGCCTCCAGTGCCATGGCTTATCAGTGCCAGGGTCAAGCATCTGCCTGGTGTCCATCCTCAAATCTGTGGTTTTTCAGAGCAAGCAAGGCGTCAGATGAGAGGATCCTCCATCTGTTGGTTCTTCCATAATTTACAGGTACTATGGACAGTAACTACAACTTGTCAGACCCTCTTACCCCCCAAATGTAGAATAACTGAATAATTTCTGCAGCCCTGGAGAGATGGTTTTGACCTGTATTGTAGTGGTCATAAGTGGCAGTTTGGGAGAAGACAGCACCATATCAAGTCTGGTTTGTTCCAGCTTAGACAAGAACACCCTGATTTATTATTGCTTCCAATCATGGGGGCTTAGTTTCCCATTTGGTTTAAATCCTGCTATAATTTATGCTACCTGAAAATCTGGTCCAATCATACTATACCATGTAACAATTAAATCAAGGATTTGAAAACTAACCTTAAAGTTTTGTTCTATGAAATTAATTTCACAAATTAGGTTCACTAGGGTGATGCTTCTGTAATTTAGGACTTCTATGAAACATCCTAGATTGAAAAAGATGACAACTCATGAACACACTCAGTAAAAGACCAGCAAGCCAAGGAAATTGCAGGTGTTTCTGGCAAGCTTTCTGTGAGAAGGATGGCCCTAAGAAATCCTGTGTCATTACAAGTGGGTTGTACTTTGTTGCACACCCTTTGGTAGAGCCCATATCAAAGCCACAGCAGTGGAGCGTTTTTCCTGTAGACTTGACAGCTCCATTACCTTTCAGACATTTCTCCATCAGAGTTTAGGTTCTGGTTTAGCAGAATAAGTGACTCCAGAATGCAAAGGCCTTCTTCCCACGCCTCATCCCCCTTTTTTTAATTCCCTGATGGAGAGAACACAATAGTTTATAATACTTTTAATATCAAATGCTCATTTTTGCTTTATCTTTGTCCTAGATATTGCACCTACAAGTAGATGGGTTATTGGTACTTGTATATATTAATTCTGTACTACATTTAAAAAAAAGATATGTAGAATGGACTATCGTGAACTATTGACATTTCTAGCTATAACATATTTTCACCAGATGTGTTATGCCCATTCAGAGATACTATCCCCCTCCATTTTTAGTTAGCAGCTTGACTTATTCTTTGTCAGTAAGTACCCTTGAGGAATATTTGTGTGGAATACAAAAGGCTTGCAAGTATACTTAAAGCTGTCAGTTAGCTAGATGAATGGCATGAAGAGTGAATCAACAAAACAGTCCAGAAATCGGACTACTGCAGACAAAACTTTTCATCCTTTCCAGGAAAGGTCTCCTTGATTTCTGGTATCATTAACATCTACACTCTTCAATCTACACATGCCTTTGCAGAAATATAATCAAGTCCATATTCCTAGACATTAATTTCTAAACATGCACTGTAAAATTTTACCCACTGTAGCAGAGTTGCAATATCACTCTGTTTACTAATGACCTAAGAGTCTGGAATTTGAAGAAAGTGTAGACAGTATCCATCTCCCTTTACTCATCCCAAGACTTGTAAAGACAAGAAAGACACCTCCTGTTTACACAGGTATTGCTGATATTAGATTATTACTTGCCTTTTAGAATCTACTTTATCTTGGTAATCTTCATGGAAAACGATTTTCCAGGGGAAACAAAGTCCCTAAAAGAAATTATTTTTATATTACATGGTAAGGAAAATATAATTCTGCCAAACAAAGAAACTAAAAAAACAAAAAAAACCCCTCTAAACCCCTCCCCCCTCCCCCCTCCCCCCCCCAAAACAAAACAAAACAAGCTACTGAATGTCAAGGACAGATACAACCTTAGATTCCAGGTAGAAAATGGAGGGGCAAAACTCCTCCTCTGCTAATCTTTTGGTTGTAATGTATATGAGCTTCTGGGACTACCTGTTACAGCTGTGACTTATTTCATTGTTGGCTGTTCTGTGAAATATTGATTATTCTGAAGGTCTGTGTCAGTAGATTTCCAAGAAGTCATTAACCAATAAAGCTATGTGTTTTATTTTGGAATCGTTGCTGGATCTTTGTATGTGTCACTGATGACTTGATCTGTCTTTTCTTGGCAGGCATTGAGAAAAGAGCTGTATGTAACTTACACATTCCTCTTCCAAGAATTGTAAGAGAGAGAAAGTCTGAACAAGAAAGTTGAGAAAGAAAATTTCATACCTGATTTAGAGCAAATACATCCCTAAAACTGCAAAATTGGCCAGGGAAATAATTTGAGATAGGTCGTTTATTTAATGAGGAGTTAAAGAAGTGGCTCTTATTCAGATATGCCAGGTTTTGTTGACAGGGGCCAAGACTTGTTGACAGAACTGTTGAAAAAAATAAGTGAAGGGCTTAGGCAAAATTCAGTCTTGAATTGAGCACTTGTCACCTGCATCACCTACAGCATCTGTCTATACAGAAGCAGAAAGGCAGGTTCATGCACCATAAATACAGTTTATAAATGTGAGTGGGGGATTTTTTTCTGCAAGACTATTACAAGCATGACTGTCCCAGGTGGCATTATTAAATCTTCAGTAATTCAAAGCTCTGTGTCTCTCTGTGTGTGCGCCACCTTGAACTGGTGTGGTACCAGAACTAAAAGCACATAAAAATGAAATAAAATGCCCCTGAAGTATCATCCAAAGGCCTTTAAGCTCAAATATGAACAACAAGAATCATGCATTTAACTGTATATAGATCTTTGGCTATAAATTTCATGCTTGCATTTTATTGTTTTTCAGACAATTGTGATTCTGTGGATTGCATTTCATTAAAAAATGTGGGCATGATTCCTGATGATCTCCTTGTCACCCTCCAGACATCCATTTTGAAACAACCTTAATTTATGTATCAATCCAAGGTGCAATTTTTGGATCCTCAGCTATCACGGAGTAGAGGATTGGATGTTTATGATATTTTAATTATATTTTTTTTGCTGGTTTCTTTTTTTTTAAACAAATTTCTGGAAGGGATACTTGCTTTTATAAATGTCACAAGATTATTGGCACAACGCTTCTGGCATTTTTCTTCTAGAGATATATAGCTTGAGTAGAATGAGGTTGAAGTTATGCTTGCTGTGAGCAGTGGACATTTTCTCCAGAATTTCCCTTGTGTGCTGACCAGCCAAAGTTCAGCTTAATCAAAGAGTATCATGAAAAAGTTGTAGGTAAATGACTTGACTGGAAAGAATTACTACCTCTTCATGAATCAGGGCTCAGTAACTTTTCAGGAGAATTTTCTTAACAAGCTTCAGCATATGATTTCTGTACAGGAGCAACTGGATGAGATTCTATGGTGTGAATTAAAGAGACAGACTAGATGATCTAATATTTTCAGTCCAACCTCTGTGTCTCTGAGATGGGGTTAAGTTGTGTAAGTCAGGCTACTTCTACATAAGCATATTTAACCAAATCATCATGCGTTTTTATGGTACTAGGTCTTCCCTGAGGAACCCTCTCATAATTGCACTACTCTACAAAGTCAAAATTTCACTTTCCAGATACTTGCTTGAGTAGAGCTGCTAGGAAGTTTGAAGCTGAATTTGATAATAGCTGCTATGGAGGGTTTTTTTAACCATTTGTAAACTGCAAAGCATAATAATTCCTGAAAGCTGTTGCAGATTGTGGTAACGGAGGTTATGAACATATTTTTGGATTACATCTGTACTTCTCTGGTTTGAATTTGTCTGTCAAAGACTGCAGAGAACATGAAAATGTGACCAACCAGAACCATAAACAAAAATCCCCACCCAACAACCACATGGAAAAATAGCCAACCGGAGTCTGGATTACCACAACTGTCAACAAGATCTCCATTCAGAAATCCTCTCTTTGGCCTGTCTTCTAGTACTATTGCTAATGGAAAGAATGCTCTTGAAGAAGGCAAACTTCTTTATATAGTTGCTTTTGATCACATACCAAATAGAGTTTCAACCAGAGAAAATGAATAAACATCTGTAGGAATTTGCAAACAATTACAGCACGTTTTATCTGCCCCTCCCTCTCTCTGCCTATCTTAACACAAGTGTACATGCCTAACTTTCGGATTTGTTTAATATTCAAATACTATCCAGTGACATTTTGCAGTTGTGGAATTTTTCAATCCACGTTGCAAATTTTCTCCAGGGATTCAAAACTATGCAGCCAAGTTGTGTTGCTTCATTCTGACTTATCAAATAGGAGGTTGAGTTTTCTTATAGCATCTTTTGTGGTAAAAGTTACTGCAGTTGCAGTAGTTGCAAAAAGATGTTACAGGACATACATATGGTTTATTAGGGTTTTGTCTAGGGTATTTGCCTAGAGGATTACTGAGTGCTTTCTCAATACACAGCTTTGGAGATCCTACTTAAAGGAAAGCTCTTGACTTTTCTTTATTATACCAAATGACACTGAAACTTCAGTTCCTGAGATGCTGGCTTTGAACTCAAAAGTGACATTTATGGTGGTGGAAAAACAGATATATTCATATTCACTATTTCAGTGTTTGACTGGTTCTTTCTGATTTGGTTAAGAACAAGAAATAAAACTATAAAGTTAGAAAAAAAACAAACCAAACCAAGCAACCAAAAACCCCTGTGCATAAAATGCTTAAAAATCTGTTCCAAAATTGAGAGTGTTTTTGATTATCTAGTTCAAAGTACAGGTGCTTTTGTTAATGGCAAGTTATGACAGCTGGAACATGCTTCTTTTATTTAGTGAGTAAAACGAATCACTGATTCTCTCATTACACTGGTTTGCCTTTCTAAATTCAGAGATGTGAAACAATGCTACTATAGTTAGTGTTCTGACTGTGGCCTGATAAATCCTGTGTCATCTATCTTTTGTAGTTGTTTGTACATAGAGACCTACTCTGAAATCAGTCACCTCCATTTATATGCAACATAACACTTCTGGTTTCACATAAAGGCTGCAGTTTGAAAAATACCAGTATGTGGAGAACAAGGTTATTAACCTGCAATGGAAGTGTGAGATTGTCTGGCAGTTCTCACTCACTGGTCCAGTGTTAAACTAGTGGCTGTTCCTACAAAGGATTATTTCAGTTTTGAAAATACTGTTTGAAAAATGTACCAGACTCTGCAACTGCTCTCCCTGTGAGGAACACACACTTGCATGCTAATAGTCTGGATCAAGGATATGAATCTGATAATCTTGTTCTACAGCAGCTTCAGAATGATTTTAAATGACTCATCCTAGTATTGCCTCTAAAAATGGCCTTCTTAGCACTGATTTTAAATAATGATCTCCCCTGATGCTCCATGCCTAGCCTGCCCACAGAAACATCAGTCATTTGGAGACTGCTGCAATTCTCAGTCCGCTAAAATTGTGATGAAAGACTTCCTTCTCTTCAAGGATCTCTTTGCCAGAAGCAAATAGCTATGGCAGGCAGATAATGGGAAAAGTACCTCCCAAGAGCAAACTGAAGTTTTATTTAATGTGTTCTAGGATAAACACTGCATTAAAACCTAAGTATGAAAAAATTTCTCCAAACAGTTTTGAAGACACAGACAGAGATACGTAGCAGTTGCTTTTGTCACATCACCCCAAAAGCAAGAAAACCCTGGAGGAATACCTCCCTCCATTTCCCTGTCACCCGGAGATTGCCTGATAGGTCATGCATTTCTGATGTTATCCCATCTCTGGACACTTTAGGTTCATTTTCTACACAGAAACCTATGGTTTTTATCAGGAGATGTGAGTTTTGCTGAACTAATGCCAGAATGAACATTGATACCAGGTGCCTGCTCTGGCAGAATCCAACATCACACCTACAGATAAAGTGTAAAATTACATGTGTCATGCCCAAAGCGCCACAAATTACTCTGCCCTTCATCTCAAATAACTTGATAACTCCTACTTTGAGACTTCAGACAATGCAACCTTGGCAAAAAGCAAGTTTTTCTTAGCCAAGAACATCAAACCTAATGTATTTTACTGCACCAAAGGGGTTGACTTTTAAAGAAAATGTATTGCCCGATTGAAGCTACCTTGGGTCTATAAAGTAAAGCATACTGTCCTGGGCAAGTACAGTGATAAACAGTTTTTGACTGGCTTGGAAGGAACCACACTGTGCTGCAGTGCTCACTGCTGGAATCTCAGATATGAAGGTGATGCAGGTACAAGCACATGAGAAGCCATGATGAGAGAAATAGACGGTCAGGAATAACAGAGTCATCTCCTCTGAGATTTCTGACTCTTGCTAAAGTGTCTGGGGTGTCCATACTTCATGCTTATTGCTTGAAGGCTGTTGAGAATTTGAGGAGGGCAGTGGTCATGGTTAGTAGCACCACACAGGCACTGTGGAGGAGGGTGGTGACTCTTGGGGCACTGAAGGCCACCACTGCTGTTCCAAAACCAGTGACCCTGTGTGGGCTTTCTGAGTGTGTTCCCAGATTACCCATTCACATTCAACCAGTAAAAAAAAAGAAATTTGTGGCTTGAATTCCATACCTTATTTTCCCTGTTCTCTGGCACATTTTGAAATTTTGAATCCTTCAAATGCATGTCTGATCTAATTAACCTCAGACATATAGGGTGACTAATTAGCAATTAAAATTTGAATTTGAAAGTGAGACCTGTTTAAGCAGATTGTAATTTTTTCTTGCAGGATCAGGTCAAAAGTACCAAATCACGTCTGCTACTGAGAGTGAATTGACTGGTCCCGAAGGACTACACTTGTAAATAGTCTCTAAAAACATGATTGCAGTATTTCCTCATAAACATTTCCATGAGGAAGTTCTTAAATCTGTACAGAAAAATGTCCTTTTAAATACATAAATGCAGGAGTTTCAGCTGAGGAATGGATTAGACCACAGAGAACTGTGGACTGTCAGCACAGATCAGATGAAAATTTACATATTACTAAGATCAAAAGAATAATTTCCTGAAGGTTTTTTTTTTTTAAATATCCATTTTTAGGCAATGGCAGTAAGGTTATTCAGGACTTTCTCCTTCAACTAGTTTAGAGGGATAACAGGCTTATGTCTGTTTGTTGTTGTTGTTTTTAATTTATGGACTAAATAGTTATTTATGGACATAATAGTTATCACATCACCTTCTATCTTAATCTCAGTTTTGTTCCAAGTGCTTTGAGAAGAAAAATACAACAGGGTAGGGAGAATATTGGCAGTTCTAAAATAATTATGCTTAGCATATTATTGCTAATATGGAATTGGCCTGGTTAAGGACATTCATCTTTAAGGACAAAGATAATCATCTTTATAGCTTGCAAATTCCTTATTAGTGTGCAGATAGTGTTACTATAAATTCAAGCTGCATATTATGAGCCACACATTTTTAGCTGTTAGAATTCATTCTCTGAATATTTAGTATGATGAAGGGAGGTGAATGGCAACTCCCCAGCTGGACACAATTCCAGTTTAAGCAAGACGATAAACTTCTAATATGAAGATGGAACTTATGGATTCTGGCCAGAACAAAATAACATTTCACTAGTGGAATTCCAGTTCAAACTATTCTGGAAAGAAATTTTTCTAACAAGGCTCCTCACCCTTTTAGGGGCTTCTGGAAAAAAAATACAGTGGAAAAGCCAAGTGTGTGGTCTTTTGAAATTTCAGAGTAATTTGTAAAAGAGACAGTATGGGCAGCTTTTAGGAAAAAGAGCAGAAAAAATTGCTGCAAGTTGACAAGAAATATTTGCTGCCCGTAAGCTTTTACAACAGCACCTATGACCCTGCAAAGAGAATTATTTTTTTCCAGCAATATGTCTAAAACAATGATGTTTATGCACTTGTTCAGATTACTGAAGTGTAGTTGATTTTCCATATTTTTAGAGGAATAAAAAATTAAACAAAAGAAAATTAATTCTGTTCAGATACATAGGTCTTGATATTTACATTTTGAGATCTTTTTAGATTCTTACATTGTCTTTCCCTTGAAAGAACTGAACAACTTATCCTTTTGTATTTTCACTGAATTCATATAATGGCATTCATGTCTTAGAGAGTTCTATTGACAGATAACAACAAATCACAATCATATGCAGCAAATTAACTAAGTGATTTTAGCACGTAAACAAATATTGATTTATCTTGAAGGTATGGCAATCACATGGGGCTCCAACATTCTTTACAAATCTGTGTAAGTGCAAACATCTTCAAAACACTGGGTGGGATCCTAGATTCAGTACAACTTTGCAATGTTCAGCAGAGCACTGCGACTTCATACATGTTCATCCACCTATATACACATCTAGCCAAAATTTTGCATTCCCTCTGGTAAAAAAGGGTATCCTTCACTAGTACAAAAATGTTCATGATGTGGTTTTCTCCGCTGGTATGCTTGCTCTGAAACTCACTGGTCACAAAATGTTTCTATGCAATAATAACAATCATCTCCTCCACCCTTGGAAAAAAAAGTAAGATCAGAGCATTGCTGAGTCTGTACCTTTGGACCTATTCAGAAGTCAAATGGACAAGGGTCTGACTGATCTCATCTGACGCTGGTGCTGACCCAGTTCTTAGTAGGAGGCTGGACTACTTCTAATCCAGAGATCCCTTC
Source organism: Campylorhamphus procurvoides (assembly GCA_013396655.1). NCBI lineage: Eukaryota > Metazoa > Chordata > Aves > Passeriformes > Dendrocolaptidae > Campylorhamphus > Campylorhamphus procurvoides. The sequence goes on along the minus strand of WBMV01009291.1, from coordinate 1,589,721 downwards.
CAACTCAAACTATTTTGTGACTCTACAGTTCAGCTCATTACTGAAAACCTGCTCTTTCAGGCTTGGTAACATGACAGAAACATGCATTAAAGTCCTTGTACTTAGTATTCTGAGAAACAACCATATTTCACTGCAAACTCAGACCCAGTTTCATGCCAGATCCAGGCACCTTGAGTTAGTCACACAACTGTGATGTCACCTCTCCCAGCCAGTCAAGTCAGAAGTCTTTTTATGCATCAAGAAAGGGATGCCTTTCTCTCTCTGCTGACTTCATGGGCAACCTAGCATACTTATATTCCTAATTCATGCACCTTAATTTGTTGTCTATAGCTAACTGGGACTGAATTCAGGCACATTTTGCAATTTGCCCCTAATTGTAGACATTTACTTTCTTTTATATAATCAGTATAAAATGACTATGTTATATACTGAGCCTCTCAGACATGTGAGCCAGATAGAAGAAGAAAGCAGAAGCCTAAGGAGCACTTAGTTCAAAGGAAGGCTGAGGATTTGCAAAACATTGCTAGAAGAGGGATTCAGTGTTTTAATTCCAAGAATTACTGGTAATTTGAAAAAATTGCTCCACAGAGATCAGTGGGAAGACACTGAGATAGCTTTGAGCCACATGAAAGGACCTGCTATTCAGAGTGGTTACTTTGGGAAGGAAATTTAGAATAATCAACAATTTGCATTTATGATACTGCTAAAATTGACAGCCTCCTTTGACAGTTTTGCTTTTGAAAGAACTCTAAGTGAGCACAGTTGACTGTGCACTGCACTTCATTACCTGGAGCTGCAGGATATGCCCAGTAGAAGAAAAATGAAGGAGATAGATTTTACAGATTGTTTTTACATGAAGGCAAATATCACATTTTCCTTTTAAAGTAATTGTCATTTTATCCCTTAGATGCTATTATTTACAGTGCCTCAAATCGTTCACATTCAAGATGAAAACTTAGCAAGAGCAGCTTGCTTTGCTACAGCCAGTTGAAACACTACAACACTTACCAGCAAAGCTCTTATGCAGTGATTGTCATGTAAACTGTTTCCATAGGTAATAGAACATAGAAAGCCACTACTACAGCACTCTATTTTAGAACACAGTTTGGTTACTGGAGTTGTGTTGGGTTATTCTTGGTCTAAAAAGATCTTAGGGAGTTGCAGAGTCGGCAGCCACCCTTGCTGTATTCACTACTGTGCAAAAGGGACAATGACTGGAGTCCCTTCGTACCCAAAGGCCCATTGAGAAAAATACTCCTTGCTAGCTCACTGGAGAGAGGTGAACTGCACACGGTGTGCTCTAGTCAGAAGAATGAAGCAGCGTGTGAGCAACATTTTGGCAAAAGTTCCCAAGTATACAAGAAAACCACGAGAAAAATCAGGCATGTCTTTCATTTGTGTAAATGCTTTCATTTCATGGAAGTCCTGGCAAAAGCCCAAGCATGCTGTATGATAATTCACATTCACTTGAAAAATCTACATGTCCCTAACAAGACTGAACTGTGAATAATTCTAGGGAATGGTTCTTGGAAACCATCATTTATAGTAGTAATGTTTTAAGACCTGTGGGGACACATTCAATTAAAGCTTCATATAGTTTCCATAGCAAAGAAATCCACACAAAGCTGAATAAATAATAGTGGGGGAAATGTTTCCAGCCTATATTAACTTATAGCATGGCTCCTTTTCACTGCTTTAGAGATGTAAAGGGACTTTAAAACATTTTAAATGAACTGTTAATGGCGGACATAAAGGACATTAGCACAAATGAAAATCAGTTTCATGAATAACATGGAGATAAGCAATTGACTGGTTTGCTTGGCTTCAAAAATTCAAAGAAAGGTTATGAATCCAGTTCTGACCTTGAAAATTATTAACCTTTCTCTGCTTTACTTTTTACTTCATTCTTTCATCTCAGCCATGAATTGTAGTTGCTTTTCTGTTCTGTGAGTCCACTTTAGATGATGGGAAGGGAGAATGATGCTATCCCACGCAATGCAATGGTCTAGTTGTTGGACACCCTCCAAGACCTGTGATGTGGATTCAGACTGTGGATTTCAACACATTCACTGCCAAAAAGAACACTTGAACTTATTGACCAGAATGTGTGTAACTCTACTACCCCCTTTTTCTTGTACTGAATTTGGTGCTCTCTTAATGCATCAAGAGCAGACTAATAACACAGTTTCCTCTGGAGGTTGATGTGGGATTTCCTCATTCACATCTGAAATATCAGGATGTTAGATGTCTTGTTTCACCTATCTTGTCAGGACAAGGACTTCTGAACAGAAACAGGGTGTTTCTGCATACATGCGGGTGTAAATTCCTATTCACCCAAAACTGAATAGCAACACATTCTTGGCCTTTGTAGCCTTAAACATGCACTTGGATTGGGTTGTAATGTTGCCTTTCTTGGTGAGGGTCATATACTCTCTTGAAACACCAGTAGTGTTGGCAGGTAGGAATGGGCTATTAGCGTTAATACCAAAAAACATGGAATAATTTAACTGCTGACTACCATGCCAGTGGTATCTCATTCTTGACTCTATTGGCTCATGTAAATGGTTAATTTGATGGTTGTATGAAATCTGGTAGCTCACATAACTGAGAAGTTCTTGCTGCTTGTTGGTGCTCCCTTTCTTGAGGAAAATTCAAGGGCAGACCTTACCTGGGAAAGCAGGAGGTCATAATATCTAGTGGGTGAATGGCCCTCATCTGTGTATATTTTATTTTGTTTGGGTCAACAATACAGATGCCAAAGACAGTAAATTTTTCCTGGGCATTGGTTTTCCAAAGAGAAGAAACTTTGCCTGCTACTGTCAGCCTCTTCCAGGAGACACAGTGTGGGGTGTCAGAGTTCAAAATCACAGTAATTGAAGTAACCATCCAAGTTCTTTTGTGTCTTGTGTTTTAATTTTCCATTTGCATGATTACAGCAGCTTGTACTTTCACTATTCTACAGCCCCTAAAAATCATGTTATTCATTTTAGACATAATTTTACATAATCATTTTATGGCATTTTGACTTCTCAATTGCTAGATATGTCAGCTGGAGCTTGCCCATGCAGAATGTATGCAGTATTAGCACTGGATTCACATAATTTCTAGAATCAAGAGGTGAAACAGCACTAAAACCCTTGCCACTGACTGCATAACTTACTCTACAGCAGGAGAAGTGATTCGTAAGGAGATAAAAGAGCTACTGGAGAGACTGTTTGGGAGTTGAGGTGGCAGCTGCAATTTGGGAAGTAGAAGTTATCCTTTCTGTGCCTGTGCTGTTCCTAAGGGGTCTAACCTGACTGACCCATTCATTCCACCTTCATCCCTACAAATACATTTAGATACTCACTGGCATCAGTTATGGAATGCATATACCTTATTCTTCAATACTGGGATGAAGTCCTTTGTGGACTTTGGCTCACCTAATATCTAACAATGTTCATACAGCAAGTAAGGAGATGCCAGAGGAGCCTCTTCTTACAAAATGGCCCAGAAGTCTGTCCACTACTAGACAATGCCAGTCTGAACCTACCCAGGAAAACCTGGAAGTTCATCAGCATTTTCATCTAAACCCTCAAGGAGACCAATAAGCAAAAGAGAAACTCTTTTCAGAAACATGAAAATAAGTCTTCTAAACTTAATTTATTATAATGAATCAGTGAGGATTTGTGTGTTTAGTTTTGTGTGTGTGTGTGTGTGTGTGTGTGTGTTTATGTGGTTTTTTTCTGTTTTGGTTGGTTGATTTTTTTTTATCTGTTTGTTTTTCCCCCTCAAAAAAGTAACTGTTATTTGTTGTAGGCTATTTTGAGGGAATCTGAGAGTTTTTTTTCTTCTCTTTCTCAGTCAAATTAACATCTTCCCCCAACCAGTTATTTACCCAGCACACCCAGGATCATGACTTATTCATAACAGACATTTGAAGAAGTTAAAACAGAGAACAGAATACTAAGGAGAAAGTCATCCTTACAGCAGTTGATGAAACTGAAGCAGTTAATTCCCAGCTAAAGCCTAACACATCTACAAGTCCATGATGACCAGGGAATCTTGTCAGACTTTTTCTGACTAACTGGGGGTGGTCAGTGCTGAAAAGTGCTCAGAGTGCAAGGACCTCAGGGAGCCACAGCTGCAAAAATCCTCCAGGAAAAAGAAAGAACTGAAGTACTTATATTTATAAAAAGAAGAAAGCAGAAACAAAATCACTACCACCAACAAAACAAGAGAGAATTTTGTTGTGAAGCAACTGCCATCATCAGACCCTGTCCATTATTCTTATACAACATACAGCAATTACAAAGGACAATGTTGCTGTGTTTTTCACTTCACTTCTCAGTCTCAGAGAGCCACTGTGAATTATTAAAATTATGATGATGTGTTTGATTCCAGGAAAGTCTTTGTACTGAATTAAAAATGCAGTAAATACTAATTGGAGTTGATATATCTCCTGCTAGGTTAATTTCGAATTAAGCACTGTAATATATGGACATCGTGTTAGTGATCAAGATGTTCTCTAAAGTGAAAGTGTTTCCCGGGAAATAATTACAGCTTGAAGGAAAGAAGAAAAGATTGAAGGTGTCAAGGATTAAAAGCATATAAAAATACAAGGATATTTTTGTTATGCTTTATAGAACTTACAGAAGAACAAGCAAAAGGACTTGCCCAAGTAATTGAGGAATCTTTCAAAATAAATTAAAAAATTCCATGATCATAATGTATGGCTGGGAAAAAAAAATCAGTTCAAGGAGATCGTATGCATGGGGAATGCCTCATGTTGCAGAAAAGTGCACGCTTCTTAATGCTTCCATGACATAAAGAAGGAGAAGGGTCCAGGGCAGCGCAAGCACAAAACCAGCCTGATCAGCACAGGCTCTCATTGTGTTCCCAGTCCTGTTCTGCCTTCACTGCTTTCAATGATGCTTTGTCAGGAGGAATCTTCTTTGGATTTGAAGACAAATTCTCTCCTGGCCCTGAGAGAGTGTAATCAAATCTGTATTTATGTTTTGCTTTTTTTTTTCCCATCGTTTTGACCAGTGAACTGTTTCTTGTGACCCACTATTCTTGGCATGGATCTGAACTGTTAGCTGATGATGGCTGGGAAGTTTCATCAGAGGTCTGCTACCTGTGGGACTTCTGCCAGGTAGCTCCAAAGGAACTGTGGTAGCCTTCTTTCCTACCCAAACACACTAGCTGCTTCATTTTCCTCATGTGCCCACCTGCATTCCCAGATTTTTTTTCCCAAGCTCAGACCAGGGACACAAACAACAGAACGACTTATTTTAGGCAATGCCACTGTGTGCCTGTACTTTCCAAGATTTTTATTTCCTGTCTGAACATTTAAGATTTTATGACATTTGAGTATAAATATCAGTCTCTTTACGACTCATGGACAAAGCCAGATCTCATGTCAGAAATAGAGAGCTTTTAGTCTTGTTTGTCTGGGGATAGAGGGAGACACAGAGATGTGCAAGCTGCTTGCCATAGAGCTGAAGGGAGAAGAACTGTACAGGTCAGAGAAAAAGAGAAGTAATCCCTAGCAAAAGCTGAAGGAAAATGGCAAGGATTTTGAGAATGGCATTTTATCAAAAAGGATGACAAAATCTCAGGGTGCCTGCTTGGCAGGGCTACATGGGTTCTACTGTCCCTTTATGATAACATGCGATTAAACTGTGGTAGGAGTTAGGCCTTTTTAAAACACTTAGGAAAGCTCCATTTTAAGAACATGAATGTGGGTTTGTTTTGTTTTGTTTTGTTTGTTGGTTCGTTTGTTAGTTTGTGTGTTTTTTTAATTGTTTGGTTTTTTTAATAAAAATGGAAAAGAAAGAGAGAAAAATGAAGAAAAAATAGTAATCTCAGTATTAGGTTCCCATTCAGGTTAATCTGCTGATAATGAGCAGGAGAATCACAGCAGTGGACACAACAGGTTTCTCCAGCTCATTGCTGTTGGTGTGGAAACTCTTTGCTCCTGGGGACATAATGTCTCTTGGTTTTGCCAGTGGATACTACAATGGTACGCTTAACCTGATGGAATTTTCAGCATCTTCTCTGGAAGTTATTCCACAATACTCTTTTGATAATTTGGCAATATATATATTTGTAGTATGTGAGAGATGCCTGTATTTGACCACAAACTCATTTTCACATGCTGCAACTTATAGGTTGGCCAAGAGATGGTAGTGATTTTTGCTATTGTGGACCCAGGATGTGTCAAAACCAGTCAAAAAATAAAGGGCCCATATCCTACAATTAATTTTCAAAGTCCTTCATCCTCGTCATTATTGAAACAATGAGTAAAATACTAATGGATCATGAACATATTAATACTTGTTAATGTGTCAGTTTCAGAAAGATGCTTACTTGCAACTAGGTAATCAGGTGTCATCTAAGAAGCTTGAGAAATTAAAAAAAAATAGATGAAGCACCTCAAAACTTATCTAAAACATTGATATCAACATGTTTTCCCAATTTGCGTTAAAATAACCTATTTCATAGCCACGCAAACCAACTGATAATTAGTGAACTTGAACAAAATGTCCCCATTCAGAAATCAAAATTATTCACCACAAATATTAATTGCAAATTTAGCTTTTTTCTCCTGTTCATGAATGTGTTTTACATGCATAAATATTCATTGAGTAGTTTATGAAAACAGATTTTAGTCTGTGGGTTGCTTGTAAGATGGTTATTATATCTGTATAGTTTTTACATGTGCATCACAATTAGTCAATAATTCACATAGGTATCATCTCTTCTCCCTTCAAATGAGATTGATTTTAAAAAAAATAATATGGAAAAAAGTATAAGGATAATTTCAGAGTTGGCATCATTTACAGGAACAAATCACACACACTAAAATTTGAGTAAAGTATGAAGATTCGTGATTATCATGACAAATACTCACAGCTGTGTGTGGATTTATAAGCATGACATATTATAAAAGCATAAATAGCAGGAAACTCTGCTTATTTCTTCTATTCACAAAAGTATTCTTGAATCACAGTGTTATTGTAAATGCCCTTTCTCACAATGATACAATTTCCTGTTTGAATCTCTGAGCATTAATTGTAACTGTTTGTCAGCTTCCAAAAATTGTTAGACAAGATAATATCTGAGTTTTATGTTCACTTGAATAGATACTGCAGTATGCAACCCCTGTGCTTTCCCTGTCCTCCTTCCAGAGCATCTCTTTACTGAGGAAAATGAGACAAGCTGCTCTTTCCATTTTTGTTGCTGGGAGCCATTCCCCCATCAACTCTGCACCTTTTAACCCTTGTGATGTGATGTTGATGGAGCTGCCACTTAAAAACAAATTCTGTTTGGCCATCAGGGAGCTTCCTGCGGTGATGGAGATGACAGAGCCTTTTGCAGGAGGTTGCTTTTGAATCTACTGTTGCGGGGGGGAAATCCTTGTTGTCTGATACCTAACAGCATTTGGGTTCAAATGTGAAATCCCTGGGCTCATTCTGGATTCCTCGTGTATAGGAGGCACAGCGATCAGAGTGCTTGGGAGGGAGCAAAATCAAGGGAAGGAAACTCTTTCTTGGCATGAAGCCTTGTTTACCCAGTCTTGTGGAACAAACAAGCAAACAAAAAACCCTGTCCAAAACAAGCCCCACTGTGTAACCCACTGTTTGCACTCGGAGTTCAGAATATCTCTTGGCTTTGAATTCAGCAATTTGAAGGAAGAAGTTAGAGGAATGCCCTTGGAGAGTGGCTCTTTCTTTAATGCACTGATTCTTCTTACTAGACTTGCTATGATATGGAACTTAAAGCCGCTTATTTCACACTCTTTCTTTTCTAGCACAATGGCCCTCTGAACAGGTGGAGGCGATTTTATCCAGCACATCTTTGGTTGTTAGCCAGAACATTCTTGCTCTTCCAGACGTGAAAACATTTACATATTATTAATAGCAAATAACATCTTTCACTTTTTATAAAATTTGTAAATTGGCACGCTAACAGTTTATCAGATACCAATTTCCAGCAAAAAATTAGTACAGAAAAACACACCTCCACCTTGCTTTCACTGCCCCTAGCTAACACCAATATTTTAATGTTACCTCTTTGTTGCTGGGAGTCTATTTTTCCCAGCACAGCACCTAAGTGCAAAATGCATTAGCACAAATGTCTCAACTCCAAACCCATCTGGCATTAGGAGCTATAAAATATTGCCATACTTGTCTACAGTAGATTTTAACAGACTTTCTGGACAATATCATTTAAAAAAACATTGTTGTGCAATGGAATTAATTAGCACAAGTAACATGTACAACATAAATTTTTATTGTTTCTTATATGCCATAAAATTTCCAAGACAGAAGCACCTGGTAAAACCATACCGTCTGACTGGGCATGGCATTAGGAAGGCCTAGATGGGAGCAGATGGAAAGTCTGAGGATGAAATAAGAACAGATGGGAAGTCTGAAGGTGAAATTTGAACTTAGGTATTTCAAAGTTCACATGGCTGAACAGAAAGTCCCATTAAACGTGCTCTGATGAAGAGTTAAACTGATGGGCTCTACTGTGCCCTCCCTCCTTTTGGATTTCCAGTGTCACTTAGCTGTCAATACTGTTTGCAGCAGCAGTTAAAAAAGCACTTTCCTTAACTCTGCCTGCTCATTTCAAATCCGAGTTTTCACCATTCCCTCTGTACCAGGGATTTTATGAAGGTGTTAGTCCTATAAATATGGAAAAACATTTTCAGGTTTCATACAGAGCTCTCCCTGGTAATTTCCCTCCTCTTCATTTAGACAATCGAGCAGCTACGGAAAGCTGTGCTGGTGGGGAGGCAGCAGCACGCAGCCAATGCCAATGTGTGGACAGACCCACAGGGTTCCAGAAGATAGCAGCGAGCCTCACCGATGGCTGGCGGCACAAACAAAAGCCCAGCTCCTGCTAGCATATCTTCGTGCAGTGTGCAGTTGGCTCATTTTAATGGGTACAGCTTCTTGGAAATACTTTCCCTCCTACTGTTTATCTATCAGAACAGGTCTGTTGCACTTTCAATAGAGAAATATCATCCAAAAATGTAGGAAAAAATATGATTGCTACCTATAGTTAGAAGCAAAAACACAGAGCAGAAAAAACTCCTCTGGACCTGATCCTTGATGTTTGTTGGAGTTTTTTTCCCCACCTTGTTGGGGATTTGGTGAAGGATTTTTGGTTTAGAGAGAATTTTCCTCATTCAGTGGGATTTTATGAAGACTGGATTTATGCGTAGGCCTTTGCATGGATGATATTAGCAAATGTGGTGAACTGACAAATAAGGGCCTGGTATTATTACTAAACCAGCATGCTTTATACAAAATTGTTACTTTTAAAACCAGTCAATCCTTAATATATGATTGTCAGCAGAGATTATTTTTTCCAGCTCCCACAGACATCTAGAATTCCCAGTTTACAGCCCAGCATTGGTTGTACAGTGCAAATACTGCCTCTGACTCTGGGTTTTTAGTTTCTAAAGCCACTTAACATAGAAATACTTCAAGTTTAAATAATTTACTCTTTTCAGATGTTGAAAAAGGCATGACAATTTGCCCACTGATTCTGAAATATTTCTGTAATTTTTTTAACAATTGCCATAGCAGGGTTTATCAGATTGGAGAGTGCCAAGAATGGATACCCTTTTACAGTTCAGCGAGTTCTCTTGCAAGGTCTTATCTCATGCACGTGGCCAGCCGTGTATTTGGGAAGGGCTGTTGTTGCCAAGACAGGTGGGGCACTTTTGTCAAATTTGTGGTGGTCTTCCAAAGCCTAGGAATTATGTCTTTCTCCCGGCTAACAAAGCTCTTTGCCACCATTGTCAAGTCAGTCACTCTGCTGCCATGTCATGTCAGCTGGGTCTTGGGGAGGGTTCAGCATATTCTAAAATTCTGGAAAGTTTTTGAGTAATGGTCTGAGAAATGACAGCTCTCACATGTCCCTACTGTACTTGAGGAAGTGCATTTCCTGTGATTAATGGCCTCTCTTCCCACTCTGCACAATGCTTTTTAAGATTTTTTTTTCCTGCTGTAAGCCAAACCAAAGAATGTTTCCAGTTTCTCAGGCTCTATTTACCTTCTTTCGCATTTGTGGAGGCTCTCTCTCTCACTTTCTGATGATTGTGCACATACTTAAAGTCTTCTGACTGTTTTCAGCTGCTACTGCTGTGTTCCAAAAATCTGACACAGGGGAACGCATCACCTCGCTGCCGGCGTGCAGCAGGCGCTTCCCTTGGACTTCTGCCCATTGCATTTGCACTCCAGTGATGGAACCAGGTAGAACTGCTCCTCCAAGGGTTTTGCAGGGACTCATTGAGTTTGACATGTCCCCTGCTTCCTGCCACTATCCCTGTAATTGCTTCCGAGTTTCAAGAGGGAGCCTGGCAGAGTAAGGCATGGGAGAGAAGTCAGGCTGTGTGGACTGGGCTGGGTGAACAGGCAAGAGGCTGGGTAGCCAGTGTAGCTTTTTAGCTACACAGCATAAACCACCAGAGAACAACGTGCCGTAACTTCTTGCCTAATTCTCAGCTGTTCAGAACTGTGCAGTTTTCAAGGTTGTGATCTCGCCTTTTTACTATAACTTTTCCCTGATGACAATGCACTGTGTTTTTAGCATAGTTCAAGTATAAGGCACTAAAATTATACTACTCCTCATAATGGTTGCCTCATAAATAAAGCATTCTGTTTTCATGGACACTGGTGTGAGTATTTCATAAAATATTGTGAACAATTTACTTTTTAACAAAATAACCCAGTAAATTATCTTTAGTAAAAGATGTACTTACAGCTCCACTGAGTTCTTTTCAGTACTGTTTGTAAGCCATGGCTGTGGAAGGTCACCCTTCCCTTTTTTTCTTGCAAAACTTAAGTAAAAAGCTGATTTTACCTGAGAAAAGTCTAAAATGCACCAGCTGAACATTGGGAGGTCCAAGAGTATTTAAGGTAGAGAAACACCCCTTGCTAGAATGAAGCAACTGTATTTATTACTTACCACTTGTGTGTCTTTGTTTAGTCTTGTTGAGCACCAGCAAAGACATGCTGCAGCATCTTGATTCAGGTAGGATCTACCAGTACAGTACCTGCTCAGACTGAGGTGACGATGGCGTAACGTGGACATGACTATGGTGAGGTACCAGAACAGCAGTGGCTGCCACTGACAGGGTGAGGGGTGGTGTGGACAGCTGCTGTGGCTATAGACACTCCTCCTCTGTCTGTCCATGACTTCTTTCATGCTCCATGGGTGCAAAGCATTTTCTTGAATGAAAAGTCCTCAATTCAGACAGATAAATGTATGTTGATGCACTGAAGTTCTACAGTCAAAGGGTGTTTGAAAGCCAATTGACTAAACAAATATTTAAGAATGCAATTACACTGAAAAAATGATTCCTGCTTACTTCTTTCCTTGGACAGTGTAGGGGACTATGGCTGAAGGCACATTACGTGGTAAAAAATCCAAGTAAACCACAGTCATTTTCATGTCTTTCCTGCTTATTTTTATCTGTTTCAGCTTTCAGTTTCTTTTTGAACTCCCAGTAGTCATCTATGGCCTATTTATTTCGGGTCCTGAAAGAGCTCAGTTAAAAGACCTGCTGTCACAGTTAGGGAAGTCAGGACTTCATCTACAGCATATTGATTTGTCCACTGACAATAATTGTCAGAGGTATTGTCCTTGCCATTATCCAGATTTCCAGTTCTCTTTTTTAATATAGTGACTGATTTCAGAAATAATTTTCAGAACTGACTGGCATTTTCTTCACTGTGAGAATCCTGTCATGTTGCTCTACCATTTTTTAAATTCTTCATCTTTATATGTGTAAGTACTGAAATGACACAGTGCCTTTCACACTGTCACTGCTCAGTGACTCAAGTGCAGATGAGCTGTGTGCAGTAAGACATCAGCTGGGCCGAAATGCCTTTGTCTTTGCAGTCTTGGTGCTCAACTTTCCAATGACTTCTGAAAGCACAAGGTGGGCAGGAGACAGACACAGAGTGTCTAAATAGATTGCTTGAGCTCCTTCGTATCCCCTCCCTTGTCACCATTTTTTGTCTCCCTTACTTTATTGCACCTAATCACATCTTCACCTTTATCCTCTTTCAACACCTTTATCCTCTTTCAACACCACTTCTCAGTGTGCTGTAGCAGTGTGACATGATTTTAAAGAGTGCAAAATGAATGTTAGATTTCCATAAAGAATGTGTATTTCATATAAATGTTATTTCCATGTATTATTATGCAGTAATAAGAATATGAATACCATTTTTTTATTACCCATTATTTTTTAATTTTCTTTTGCTATCATATTAAAAGTGTGATAATTAAGAATAGTTTATTTGGAATACTTCTTAATTCATATAATTGTAAGTATAAGTGACAGGTCAAGTACTTGTTAATAAAATGGCTGTTCTTAACAAAACTGCACAAAACCAGGATCTCTGCTGCTTAGTGGGAAAAAGCTTTAAAGCAATAGCATTTGTAATAGAACTTGTAATGAAGAGGAAAAGACGAGTGTATGAGTGCTGCGATGTTGATGGCAGGCAGCTGGTCGATTCTCTGGAAGATGACCAGTGAGCTCTGACATTACTCTGAGTAGCATCATGAGAATTGATCCAAGAACTATTCGAACAACTCTTGTGGCATGACTACACTTAAGTTGAACTCTTTTTCCTGTTTTGACTATTTTAAAAGTTTCAGCATTGCCACTACATTTTCTGTGAGGTAGATCTCTCACATATGCTGGCTTGGCCCTTTTAGGGTATTTTTTTTTATGATCAATCTTGCTTTTCAGACCTTTCTTTCTGTTCTTTCCTGACACAAACTGGTTTTGAGAATTGGCAGTACACATCGTTAATGTCCATTTCATACAGCTCTGTCTGACTTGTCTTCACAAGTTTTCAGGCAGGTGTTGAGAGAAAAAAGGAACAAAACCAGTAGAGTCTAGTGCAAGTTTACTGAGCAGATGTACCATTTCAAGAGGATGAAATATTTCCTTTTTTTTTGCATCTAAATTTTTAATTACAATCTCAAATACTAAATATACATCTTTAAAATTCAAATGTTCAACTAAATTTTATCAATTGCTGATGAAAAGAAAAGCAAAAGTGTGGGAATTTCAAGGGAATCTAAAAACTTTTAGGCAACTGGCACACGCTGACTCCATGAAGGGGCAGAATGGTCATATGTGTCAGGCTTTGGAAGTGAAGACACTGCTTATACAAAGTATACATTGAAACAAAATCCTTAGATATTGACTTGCTGAACATTTTATGCATTAGGCTCCTTATGATTTATGGAGTTAAAGACTGGAAAAAACAACCAGAAATATAGTTTGATATCCTGTGTATTAGAACCAGTTAGCCAGTTCTTGAACCATATCTGTTCCTTGACTCTAGACAAACGATCTTCCATGTAGAATATAAGGACAGCTTTGGACAAATGGAAATTTCAACCAGTCCAGTGCCTTCTCTCTTACAAGAGAAACTTAGGGACAGAGGACAAAGACAGGAAAACGGAAATCTGATCCCTTCTCTGTAATAACTTTCCAACAAACAGCAACTTGCAGCAAGGTCAAATGTTGTAGCAACAGCTTTTAGAAGCTGTTCAGAGATATATACTTCTACTCTGTATTAAAAACCATTTTCTTTCCATAGATCCCAGTTTACTGAACAAATGAATTGCTCTGAATAAATGCCTGATCCCCATCATACTGTATTGTTTCACTAATCTCTGAGTGCCAAATTTGTTCTTGTTGCTCCTGATTAATATAATAATATTGAACAATGTGAGGCATAGTATCAATCCCTAAATAATCCCACTAGGAACACAGCCTTTCACTGAGTTTTCCCATCAATGCTAAAGAGCTGTAATTTGGCCATTTCTTGGATCCATTAAATAAATGCTCCAGAGATGAACAGTGCTATTTTTAATCAGAATATTGTGTTTTATTGTTTTAAATGTCTAACAATATTCCCAAATAAGTCACATTTGTTAATAACCTTTGCCATCTGAATTTGTAGTCCAAAAGACTATGACCTATTTAGGTTTTCATTTGTTTTACAGCAGCTACTTCACTGACATGGGTTAATTCTGAAGCACATTCTACCTTTTGCCTGGATATAATGTTAAACTAGTCAAACTATACCTATCCGTATTTCTGCTTGTGTATTTAATTTACAAAAACTACAACTGAGTATCTTTCAGTCCTTTGAAGCATTATTATCTTCAGCAGGAACAATAAAAATTAGCACCGCTGACACAAATATAACTATAGCTCAATAGAAAGTTGTATAAGCATAATGTCTTTAAAATATTTCTCTTTCAGCTAATGAAATTTAGAATTTCCTTCAGATTTTTGGAAGTAGCCATTCTGAAGCATCACATATATTGTATTCTTTGGGCCTGTCTTTGTTTGGGTATATTGAATGCAATGAGGTCATGATCATTGGTTCCTAGGCAACGACCAACTTCTACTCCAGTGATTAATTCATCTTTATCCATCATATGAAGTCCAAAGCAAAGTAACCTTCTGTGTCAGAAACTTATGATCTATAATTTTTAGAAAGCCTATGACATTTCATTAGTGTGAGATTTTGAGCACATCTTCCAAATGGAAGTTGCTCTCTGTAACATATATTTGTTTCTCATTCTTCATCTCAATTGCAGATACTATTTTTATGACAGAAAAATATGCTAATACTAATCCATTTGCTTTGAAAAACTTCCTTGACTCTATATTTAATATGACAGAGATCTGATACATATATTTGCAAATATGAACTATATATCTGAACAGAGAAAAACAATTTTGCGAGGTATTTTCCATTTATATAGCAACTTCATTTTACCATCTTAACTGGCCTTTAAAAATGAATTAACATACTTTTGCTAGAAATTTATGCCAGTCACTTCAGTTTCTTTCCTCAGTAAAGTATTTAGCCTGATAAAATGTTGTTAGCTTGATTTCTTGTAAGTAGGGAAATAGAAGGGCAAAGTGGTAAATTCCAGCATTTGAAATGTGGGCATCTCATCCATATTTAGGCACCTCTGTGGCCTGATTTTCAGAGTTACTGAGCACCAGCATGATCGCATTAGGCTAACTTATCAAGGTCATGCAAAAACCCAGCACCAGAAAGAGTCTTGACTCCCTGCTCTGTGTGCTAATGATTTGTAGAACCAAAATTAAGATATCAACTCCTTTATGGATAAGAAAAGGCACAAAAAGGCTGAAGTTCTTAAAAAAAAAAAAAGTAAAAGATCCACATCTCCCCACTTTCCGTTTCATAAGATCCATGCAATTTCATCTCCACCAGCTATAATGAGCTCTCAGCAATATTATGCTGCTTTGCAGTTCCCCAAACTACTACTAGTCAGAGCACAGAAAAGCTAAGTTTTAAACAAGTTCTTTGAGGCAGCTGCTTATTGTCTTGTTGTGTTTCTTCATCTGTGGGCTGCTCACACACCTCCCAGTGCAGGCAGGGCTGGTTGTAGCCTGGTCCCTCTGGTGAAAAAGTATGGAGGGCCCACAGGCAGCTGGAGGAGATGGTGGCCTGAGACAGATTTTAACGATGCAGTGTAAAGTGGAGAACAAATGCAAATTTCTGCAGCAGAGATCAGAGGAAAGGAATGGCAGGAGGCAAAGTAGAATGATGGCAAGCTAATTGTTCATCCCTAGATGAAAAGTACTGTGACTCAGCCCCATGCAGACTGTTATCTCATTGCTGTATACCATAGAGGTTTTCCTCTATAGGGCTGGAGAGTGATGGGAATAGAGGCATTAAGCCTTAGCCACCAGGTGAGCAGGGAATTCAGATACTGCCAGAGCAGGATTGCTGAAATGAAAAAGTTATGTTTAGAATGAGTTCACTGGAACATGACCCTGTCTACACAGGATTTCTGTATTTCTTTCTTTTTCTATTAATTTTTGGTAAGTGGCAGGCAAGTTCTGGGACAGATTCCTGATATGAGAGAAAAAAGAAGCAGAGTCAAATAAAAATTTTGGAAAAACAATTAAGTAGGAAACAGGACTTGAGAAATGGCATTGCTGTCTGCCATTTACCTCCTTCCTTGCTCTACCTTCATCACAGAGCAGGGACTGAGGAAGGAAAGACTGATGGGAGCAAGGGACAAACATTGTCTTTACAGGTACAGAGCAGTCTGGCTCACTGTATCCTGTCTGGTGTAGAGTCTTAGCTGCTTACCTTTCTTTCACCATCACCTTTAATTAAGTTCCCTTAAGGATCATCATGAGCATGGGAGCTTGGCTTTTTTTGTTCTCCACACTTTTTTAAACTGAAATGACACACCAGCCAGATTTTCCGAAGCACAAAACTCCCTTTTGAATCAAATTTTCCACCAGATGAAAATGTGTGGGGAAAAAGGGTGAATGAGATCTTTTTTTTTTAAAGCTTAACAACTTTATATTATGTCCATTCCCACTTTGATAATAAACATGCTGGGATTGCACCTTGGTTTAAAGTCTGCTAGGTAAGAATTTTTCCCTGTGCTTTCACAGTAACACTTCCAGGGCTGCAGTCAGCCTGGTCTCCTGGTAATGCCCACCAAAAGTCAGACTGCTGATGTCCTGAAGAGCAGATTGGCTTGGTGAGGAGCTGTTCTCCTGGATTTGCTCCTTCTGCTGTTTGCAGGGAGGGTGCTGCAGGGAGGACAGGGGCTGGTGTGCAGTGGTCATGGCATCCTCTTCTCCCTAGAAGAGTTCCATGCAGCCCACTGTACTGTGCCCCTCTGCAGTCCCAGAAAGGGCATGTTGGTGCAGTTGCTCCCAAGGAATGGATGTCCTAGGCTGTACTTCCAGGCCACAATAAGCACAAGAGGATGTTTTTGCTTTATAGAGTAGTGTCCAAAAAGCTTGACTGCGGATGTGAAGGCAGCACTGGACAGTAGGCAATTTCAGGGAAGACCTCGTGTAGTTACAGCAAAGGGTGTCTCTCTGAAATATAGTCCACCAAACCTCTGTCACAGCTGCAAAAGTAAACCTGACTCTGGTGAGATTTTGCTTCTTTCTGGTCTCCTCACACTTGGGGATTCTCATGAAAGTGAGAATAGCTATGAAAGCTATGCATGTTTTCCATAGCTTACAACATAGAAAGCAGGGGCCTATTGCCAAAATACGTTGTGATCATTTTAGATAATATATAGTCTGAACAACTTAGATGCTTTAAAGTAGCTTAGCCACCCAGACAGAGATAGTAGAAGGAATTTGGGGATCCATGGGAGACCCACACCCTTCTAAAGCCACAGCTGAAAGTCATACCAGATATTCTGCACCATCTGAAATGGCAGAGGAAACCTACGTTCAGGCAATTTAGTGCTTCCCTGGGAGCTCATGGTAGCTGAAGACTGTAGGATCCGGCTGGGTTAGACGTAACAAGCACCCCATCATTTGCGTGCTTTGTTTTGCATGTGTGTATGGCAAAAACCAGTAGGAAAGGTGCAGAAGTGACCTGTAGTGACACTCACCTGGCCCTTCTCAGCTTTGGCTTTTCCATTGATTTTACATTTTAATATCTCCAAACTTGGATTTTATGGAGAAACTAAGATTTTCCACATGAGTATTACTAGAGATTACCTATGAGCAGTCATAATTAGCTGCAGCAACTGCATTCCCTCCAGTGTTGAGAGAGAGGGTAATCCTGAGGAGCTCTTGGCTGGCTGCTGCATGGAGCCTGTTTTAAGTCTCTTCTGTGGTGGGGGAAGACATGAGCTCAAGCAAAGGGGGTGAAAGATTACTACAATCACAGGACAATTACCCTGCACAGGTAGAATGAGTCAAAATACCCTGTCTACCTTTATTTACCTTTCCTGCTCCCTTAAAAAAAAAATCATTCACAGAGAAGTGTAACTGAAAACTGGCTATAAACGTAGGACACATGAAAATTTCCTAGATTTCCCACTGCTGAATTTTTCCACTGCTGTCTTCTAAGACTAACTGTCCTGAAAGGGTTTTCGAGGTTTTGTATATTTGCTAGAACAAAGTTTCCAGTTTAAAAAGGATAACACAGATGGGGTGGTAGGTGTAGTGAGGGGTGGGGGAGAGTGGAGGGAGGATTTGCTTGCTTTCTCTGTAAACACATTAGAAAAATTATTTACTGACATGAAAATAGTTTATAAATGGTCAGACTAGGCTAGAGCTTAAGCTCAAGGCTTTTAATCAACATTTTCTTTTGCGTCCAGATTCTCCAAGACTACACAGGGTCCTAAGAAGAAATTGCACTTGATTACAAATATAGTACTAAGAACAGATAGAAAGCAAGACTACACTGTTTTTCAGTGTTTCACACAGTGATCAACTCAATATGGAAGAAAAACAGGAAACAAAGGGGAAAAAAAGTTAATTTCTTTTGACATCTTTAAAAATGACAAAATAGCTGCAAGTGATGTAGCTGGGGCCTGCTACTTATAACTGTTGTCTGGGACAAAATGCAGAGAGAAGACATACTGAATTCTCTGCTTCCATCAGCTGGAGACCTCTGCCTTTCCTTAGGTCTTTCTAGCTTGGGTTCTGTAGAGTAAGAAACTTCCCTGGCAAAAGCTTTATCTGAGTTGACACATTTCCATGAAAAAATTTCAGTGTTGCTCCATAAGCACTTTCTCATGAAGTAAATAAACAAAATTCCACATTAGCTCTGCTCAGTGTGGTCCCCGGCTAAATGCCAGACCAGATAGGCAAATAATTTGACAGCATTTTTGGACACAGGAGGTGTCCTAGAAAAAAGACACTGTTGTGTCCCTAAGAAGGGCTACCAGAGAGTCAAACTCCTATACCATACCAGAGCAAGTAATCCTCATGGAAAGAAAACACACATCTTTTCCTGCTGCTGGTGAGCTCATCCCATGAGGCAGCATGATTTATGATAGCCCTTGATCTTTTTATCTTGACTGGTAGTTTGCAGATCCTTTAATTATGCACAAGTAGCAGATTTTTTTTTGTGAGATCTGTGAGCTGCAGGACTGGCTAATGGAAGATGTTAGCCTCAGTTTCTGCGAACCTTTGTGAAAGCAATTCCAAAGTTAGGTAAATAGTTCAGAAACACCCATTGTTTTATGCAGGTGAGACAACCACAAGTTCATACCCTGAACTGTCTTTGATTATTTTTCTTTGGAAAGAAAGATCTTTCTCACATTTCAGGGCTGTTTTGCTCAGGCGAGGGAGGACTGCTAGGTTTCCTTATGTGGGTTTGCTTTTGTTGGCAGTGTGAAGGAATGGGTGCTGCTCAAAGATTATTTCAGGGAAGATATTGTACCAAAACTCCCTTATGGCAAAAAAACCTTTTCCATGTATTATGACTTCTATATTGTATGCAGCAGAACACAAAAAAAATTGAGTCCTTCATCATTTTAGGTATTTTTGTAAATATGCATTTTTCCATCTTGAAACATCTTGAATTTTATATGGCAGAAATCTGTATCATCCACTCCACCTTTCATTTCATTAACAAAGAGTAATGAAAGCAGGGAGAACAACAGAAAGATGAAACAAAATAATCTGAGAGGAAGATGTCGTAAAAACAAAAATGAGTGAACAGGTTAAATCCAATTTAGAAAATCAGTTGTCAAATACATATCACTCAAAATCTAGTAAGCAAATGGAAGAAAAACACTCAGAAAGAAATTGTGTTCAGTGAGAGATACAAAACCCAAACACATAAGTTTTCAAAGTAGCCAGAAGATTTCTAGCTCTTGTCTGCCTTTGTATTACAATCTAGAATATTACCTGAGTTTCTTCAATTAGAAACATGAGCTCCTATGTTTATATATGCAATAAAATGCCATTTCTAATTGTGTTTTCTAAACCCAAATGCATTAATTAAAGGAAATTAAGAGTTTGTCAAACAGAAGGCCTGTGCTGGCCTGTAGAGGTTCCTGTCCCCCAGCTTTAGTCAGGGTCCTTCAGTTCAGATAAGGTAACTGAACGAGGTACATCGCTGCACTGCGTGGAAACACAAGGTCAGGTGCTGGTGACTCACATGAATCCATGTTGCTTTGCTCCACAATGGGCTAACAGCACATTCATAGTGAGCTACTGTGCCTCAGCTGACAAAGTCTGGAGCAGCCAGCTGGATTGTGCCTCTTGTATGGTGTCACAGCCTGGGAGGTTAACAGTCACAGCATGACTTACCTCCATAAACTCCACAGAGAATCATTCTGGCACATAATCTGCAAAGACATGTTTCCAGATTGGAGAGAAAAGAGCCACATAATAAAGGGCTTCATTTATTTATAGGTAGAGCAAATATCAACAGTATAAAAATAATGACTGGGAAAAGATATACACATGAATATTTGAGAGACAAAAATATTAATGGAGTGAACTGTTTTTCACTGGTAAGAGAGGATAGGGCTGCATCCTAGAAAAGAGTTCTTATGTCTTGACTATTGCATAAACTTCATGCAAACAGCTCTCAGTCAATGAGGCAGACCCAGCTGTGCTCGATATGATCCCATATGTGGCCTGCAGCAAGTAACTCTAGTTTTTGTATCTCTGACTCAGAACTTATCTATTTCATGGGGGGCTGTTATGAAACTCAATTAACACTTGCAAAGCTTTAGGATGGCAGTTACAGCATAAGTGTGAGGTATTATATAATGGGATGAAATTAAGGACAGTGAAGTCTGATTATCAAGGAAAAAAAATCCCAGCAATGTAATCTGTTAGACTGGGGAATAATGCCGTAGGGGAAGAAGTGGATGACTCACTGCTTGAGTCAATTAAATCTGGGCTGGATGTGGCACCAGCAAATATAATGTAGGGCACAACCTTCTAGTAGGAAAGATATGGTACACATGACCTTATTTCTATGATCTTATGCTTGGCTGTATAACCAACCAAGATTATATGAGCTCATATAAATTTTACATCATTTCTCATGTGTTTCTCATGTGTTTAAGGACTCTCAAAACATTGTTGTGGTCTGTGCTCAACTGATGAATACTTAATATACTAAAGTACTGGAGATCATTAGCATTCCTGAGGTTGTCTGGCATGCTTTGTTTATGCAGCGTGGAAATGGGAAATATTTCTTTCAGCCTTTATGAGATATTGGCAGTGTCACCTCTTATAACCATCAACCTAACAATTATTTGACAAAATATGCTGATTATTGAAATTGCACTGTTAATATGCATCAGTGCCAGAATATTATTAGGACCTAGAGCCTGTGCTACATGAAGGACACAAACCATGTAGTGAGTGCTGTGTAACGGTTTGATTCTCCTCCTCTCTTCCCTAAATCACAGAAATTTGTGGACTGACCTGTCCTTGTTAGCTTTGAGATCCTTCATGACTGGTTATCAACACAAACTTTTATTCTCCCTGAAACAGTTTATTTGTCTAATTACGCCCTCGCTAGAAAGCCGGGATGAATTGCAAGGTTTTAAAAGACTTGCAGAGAGAAGGAAAACAGCACTCCTTTTTTAAGGGACCACAAGTCTATGCTCTAATCACATCCAGCCCCCCTTGATTAAATTTCTTTGTTAAGAACCCACGTGTCTTACTTGTTTAAACCATGAAAGGCAGCAAGAACTTCTCGAAAATTATTTAAATTTTCAGCATCTCTGTGAAACGATCTTATCTCCACTGTACAAAATAAACCCTCTGAAACATATAATTCTCTGATTTACCTAAGTGTACCTTGAGATGGACTGTGTCCTTTTACAGATATTTGGGAAAACAATCTCTGAAGACATAACCTGGCAGATTCAGCAGTTAGATTTGGGTGACACTAATGTGCCTTTACCATCTTCTGCTCAGCTCCATAATATATGAGTCTATGGTAGCAACACTCAATGCACAAAAAACAATTCGATGCCCAGTTGTGCTTGACCAGGTATATAAATATAATTGTAATCTTCTGGGCTCGTACATTGATATCCATTGATATGTCTACTACCTTGCTCCCTAATAAATGACAGTGGTATAAAAATGCAACTTCTTGCAGTAAATGTCACCACATAATGAAGCCTCTTCCAGCTGCAGACATTAACTACTTGCCCTTGGTTTGTTGCCATGTTTGCCTTTGCAGACCGGTCTACCTCCTTATGTCATGCTTGAGGAGTTGCACCATAAGGAGGGGCGATCCTCACCAGTGATTACGAAGTAATTTCTAACCCTCATGCACCACAGGAGTTGTCCTGGGTACTTGCAGGCAGACCAAGGTCACTGACCAGCCAGACCCCGGATGTGAACAGCCTGAGGCTAGCCTGTAGCAACCAGCCAGACATGACAATGCTGTTGTTGATGAATGTTTTCTGTGGTGATCTCATGGTGATGTGATGACATTAAGTTGAACAAACAAAGCAGAGGCTAATTGACTCATCAGTAAACATTCAGCTAAACAGAATTAAAGGGAGAGAAAAGTCTGTGAAATGATTTAATTTAATAGGAAGCTCCTCATGACAGGATTTTATTAATTACATCTTCACACAGCCCAGGAGGTACAAAATGAGAGACTGGAAAAGTTTCAAAAGGTTGTTGAAAAGAATCATACAATTCTTTTGTTCTTCTGAAAGGTAGTCCAAGCTACTTTGAATTTTTAATGTTTGTTCATTTATAAGCTGAAAAATAAAAAACACATTCTGTAATAAGCAGAACATCAGAAACACATTCCCTGTAGCACTCACTCCATTAATATACACCTAAACTATCCAAAATAGAAGCGAAGCCTCATTTAAGTTAACAGGTTTATAACTGGTAGTTTTCAACCTCTAGTCAGCAATTCAGAGTAAAGAATGCTACATAAACCACAGTGTCATTCAAGGCAGGTCCTGTTTTCAACATTAGGTTTCTACAGAGGTGGAAATTTGGCTTAAAAGGCTATCTCCTTGATCCTGGGGTTGTTTGAATATAGCACGTCTCACACCAGGTTTCTGAAAGTTTTTTGTGATGACATTATTGATGTAATTGTTACAAAACATGCCTTGATGAACCATTTCCATCCTGTGATAGAAAGAGTATTACTGTGATGTTTCTTTTAACCACAGCTTTGTTAAAATGAATGTTAAAGTTCAGAATGAAAACTTCCAATAAGAAAGGACCTGTATCAGTTTAAAAGTAAGTCTCTATCTGACAGTATCAGCTGCTACTTCAATTTTCCTGTTCCCAGCAGCACCCTACAAAGTCTTATGAGCAACTTTGTTAGCACCACACATCTTTCAATGGCATTTGCTGTGAGACATATCAGCTCTCTACTGTAGTGCAGGTCTGCAGGGATCACACACCTCTAATTGCAGCATTGAACAACATCTACTTATGCTCCTGGTTATTTCTGCCATGCTAATTCCTGTGCATTAGCTGGAAGACACCTATAAACCCACTCAAAATTCAGCTTCTTTCCTCTGAAGAGCAGTGAATGATTACACCATTTGCAGCTTACTTTCCTCTTAGCACTTGCTTATATGCAGAGGACCGAGGATTTCCACTGGCCTCTGTGGGAGAATAAACCTGGGAACAATTTTATCTTCTCATATCATCCCTATTATAGTCTTCTCTGCATAATATGATTATCTTTGTCAGTGTTCTTAGATTTTACGTTCCTTCTTCCTTCACCTCCAGGCCCTTGTTCTACCTTAGTAGCTCCTTTTTCAGCCATCCAAATTCATCTCCCTCTCATTTCCAACTACAGCTAGCCTCCTCTCCTGATAGTTGTACTCTCCTTCCTGCTCCCTGCAACTGGTCTCCCACAACTCCCAGTCAATCCAGTGTGCAGCTGACAAAATACTTTCCCATCACTCTGACCTCAACCCCCTCTCCCCTGAACCTCTGCATCTGCCAGACCTTCTTCAGCAACTGTGCCAAGCTCCTCCTTTCTGGGGGATTCTTTCCCTCTGCCATTACTTGACAGCACCTCCTTGTCACTTTTGACGAAGAACACCCCATGAAAATCTGGTATTTTTTGCATAGTCAGCCATGTAATTTTTAAAAATCAAAATCTGTTCTGGCACAACTTTGTTTCTTTTCTCACGAAGGGAGGGGACTATTTTATGTTTATAGCCCTTTCTGACAAGGACCTGTAGTCAGAGAAGTTTGTGGCACCATCATACAGGAGAAGCAGATATAATATGTGGATAAATTTGCAATTGTGTTGATACACAACACGTGGACTAGTTCCTTAGTCCTTACAAGTAGATAATGCTTTCTTAGAGGTCAGCACAGTTAACATCACCACTCTAAATGTTCACAATAATTACTTGGATTATTTTACTTAGAGGAATAACCTTATTCCTTTGAATCTTGAGTCCCAAGAATTAGCAACTATAAAATATTCTTAATGTGTTGGTTTGAACCACCTTCTGATGGCTCTGTATCAAGCCAAATGAGATCCTTCAGCCATGCTAAAAACAGAGGAGTCCAAATGACTCACAAAACAGCAGCGTATGGTTCCTGTGACTTTTATTTCCCTGGTTCAGCTCAGGAGGTACTGAAGATCTTCAGTGTAAAACTCGGACAGTGCTACTGCTCCGTCTGCTGTTGACTGCTCATAATACTCACAACTTTTGATTAGTACTACTCATGCCAGTAATGAGCACTGGCTTCTGCTTTTCCCTTTCTCGCTATTGTTATTACATCCTCCCAAACAGCACAATTGTTTCATTTGTCTGATGGTTTCTATGTGTGATCCAGCATTTATGAAAGTCAGCAGAAAATTTTTTCACACTGCTTTCTCAGGAAGGAACTATCTTAATTTAGATGAGTTGGTTCAGCTTGCTTTGTAGAAAGCAAATGATGTTCTAGTTGATACCCTCAATAGGAAAAGGTGATAGGGAATACACTTAAAAGGCTAAAATGCCTTTGATTAAAGTGAGTGAAATGTCAGAATGTGCTCAGAAACAGACTAACCTCAGACCTTGGTGCTTGAATTACTGGCATTCTGTGTATGAATAAGAAGTACTTAATTCTTTACTTCCCTTCAAGAATGTCACTATTTTATGAAGACACACACATTGAAATACCAGGACCTTTACATAAACAGATGAGGAAACTGGATGAACAGACTATCATCTTAGGCACTTCTGAAGGAGATTAATTATGAGTTAGGAGATTCACAGCTTAATAAACTGGATTGGAAACATGTATTAATTTTACAAAGTATTTTAGCTGACAGCTTCTGAAAGAATCTTTTAGTTGGTATCACGCTAGAAATGTCAGTCACTTTAGTTGATTGCTGGAATCAGTGAAGGACAGTCAGGTTAATCAGAACATATAGGCACAGTAGGGATAAATATTGTGCTAAATTTAGCAAGGCATTCTCCTAGATTGCATGAGCAGCAGTGGATGTAACTGCTCTATATATTAGGATCAACCATCACAACAAATTTACAGGACTCCCAAGGGCAGTTGATTCAGTTAATGCTGCCATGGCTAAATGCCAGTTTTTCTATTATCAAGTAACCCTGATTTTCTGTTTTTCTTAATCAGTAACCACAAAACGATAGTAAAAAAACCCACAAAGATACTATATATATATATATATATATTTGTCAAAAATGAATGGGGGAAGAGAAAAAAACCTGTTTGAAGAGTACTGAAGTGATTTGCTATGTCTCAGATATGTGACCCTGATCTTTGCAAGACTTTGTTTTGCATTTGCTTAGTTTTACACAGTGTTGCTCAAATAATGAAAAAAAATATAAGAACTTTATTCAAAAGTACAGGACTAAAGAGTAGGAAGGTCTGCACCCTTATGTATAAATGCACAAAAAAAGTACTACTGGAAAATTTCCTCTGACCTTTAAACTGACACACTGGAATTGAACTTCGGTGGGAGTTAATGAACTTTAACATTATTAGCTGTCTTATTAGCTGATCGAATTGCTTACTGGTAAACTGATTAGTTGCATGGTTAGGTGTACAAAGTAAAAGAAATCAATCAGTCACTGACCCTTCTAGTAAGAAAAGGAAGGGTTTTTTCCAAATTGTGAAAATGTTTACGGTGATATGGAAGAAAACATTCTATTAAAAAGCCTGCATTTATATCCTCCTGGAAGGATTGACATGAGATCTGTGATAACTTCTTCTAGGTGTGTCTCAGACTGAGGTAGAAAGGACTTGAGATGCATGATCCATACTTTAGTGGCTTCAAATGCAGTGTCCTGCCTTATGTCCAAATCAAGGGTCCTTAAGGAAAAGATTTCTTTCAAGACCACGAGGTGAGACTCTAAGTGGTGATGTTAGTCCCTTTACAGTAACAACTTTAAAATAAATTGATTGTGCTGTCAATTCTTATGTTTCTGGGTAGCAGTAGTAACTTTGGTATGTTCCATAGATTTCCATTAAATTTTATACTGGCATTACCATATCCTTCTTTCCTTTCAAACTCGGTTTACAGTCCACTTAGCTCTGTTTCCTGACTTGGTATTACACAGCCAAAGCAGACCAAATTCAGCTTTTTAATCAGAATTGACAGTGTGATGTCATGTACTGTGCTCCTTTGCTACAGGTTAACATGAAAAATCATGGTCACTGCTAATTTTGTCCAAATTGTAAAATGTTAGCTCATGACATTGAATATCATTCTGGCCGGCACTTGAAGCACTAAATGTCAATTAACTTGAATAGAAGATGAGTAAAAAATAACTTTGGAAAATTCTAGCTGAAATTAATTCTCTAGATGCACTTGTTGAAGATGTGTAATCTGGTTGCTAAATTATTTTCTAAGAAAACACTTCTGCAAGTGTCTTATTAAGGCCTGTATTCAAAGTAATAAAAAACAAAGGAAGCCCTGGAAATTTATATTTCAAAGCTGATTTTTTTTTTTGTCTGGCGAACAACTGTCACTGAATATACAAAAAGAGAGGAGCTGTCATTCTGTAGGTAGTGCATATGTCTTGGAGTGAAAACCAAGTTCCAGTCCCACACCTACCATTCACCGATCCATCACTCAAACCTCTGGGAAGCTGAAACCCTCTCTGCCCTTTCCTGTGATATACATTATATACCTTGCATAGCAAATTTCTGGATGTTTTTCAGTCTTAAGCTGAATGAATCTAAGTTTGGGTCAGACATTAGGATGAAATTCTTTACTGAGAGGCACTGGAACAGGTTGTCCAGAGAGTCTGTGGACTCCACTTTCCTGGAGGTGTTCAAGGAGAGGTTGGATGGGGCATTGAGCAGCCTGGTCTAATGGAAGGTGTCCCTGCACGTAGTCGGGGCTTTTGAGCTGTATGATTGTGCAGGTCCCCTCCAGCCCTAACCATTCTATGATTCTATCTGAAGGTTCTTTCACAACTGCATTGTGTAAGGGTAGATTCTGTCCATTAAGAAGGTAAAGCCTCCCTGAAATTTTTTACATGCAGTTAGTATCCTCTGTATGGGAACCAACATGGGGAATTGCATCAGTTTGAAACTGGTTTGTAGGAATAATTACTGGTTGTTATGCATGTTCACACAGATCTAAAATGGCTACTCCAGTTTGGCTGAATCTTAGAGTAAACAGAAAATATAAATTTTCAAATGAATGCATCCTACATAAACACAAGTAGTCAGAATATGGAGAAGAACAGACCAGAATATGGGCCTTTGTCTAGTGTTTTGATTACTACAAAGAACAGCATTTTATTCATAATTCTGCTTCTGGTTGTCTTTTTCTTGGGTTTGCAGAGGGAATGACTGTGTCTGACAGATATTCATCATGTATCTTTAAAGTTACAGTAGGCTTGTTTGAATATGACACTGCATTTGTAGTTTCTCTGTGTAGAATCAAGAGAAATTACGGTGCCATACTTGACAGGGTACTTTGTTACCAGGGGAAATTTGCAGTGTGAGTCACTTAATGTATTGCAAATGTTAGAGATGCCTTTCTAATATGGATATAAAACCTGTGACAGTGCAAATATTATAAGGAGCTGCAGTGATTTACAGCTTTCTAGTTAGACGTGAATGTTTTAGCTTTGTTTTGAGATGAAATACGAAATGTAAAGCTCACTTGAGACCACTTACTTACAGCCTTTAAAATACTTAGAATCAGTCAGCCTAGGAATTAACTTATTCTCCATAGAAGTTAACATAAGCTATTTCAAAGCTCAGTGTTTACACAGGTCACAAAAGTTGAAAACATCTGGAGACATACTTCATGCATTATTACTATCTACGTAAGTAATGGAATTTTGTAAGTGAAATGTACAGTAAAGAGGCTATTGAAGGAAAAATAGAAGAAACATGAACAATAGCAGTAACTGGTTAACTAAAGCAGGCTAACTCTTGTTCTAAAGACATCTTGTTACTGACAGACTAATTAATTAATGGCAAAGATTTTGACCAGGTGCATGAGATTTCTTTTAGCTGCGGTTTATACTGGGATGTAACAAATGCTGATTAAAAAAGCACTACTTACTCTAGAATTTAACTGGGTGCAAAATATGCATTTAGGGCCCTATTCTTCATGCTGCTCAGTGTTTCCTATGAGGTAGTCATCAACTAGGAGGGATATTGGACCCCTTCTTGAAGGTCTGACTGAGTGCTGAGGGCACTCAGCCTTTGATCTTTTTTTAGTTCACAAGACGCCTCAGGCACAAAGTGCTATAAATGCTTACTAGACTCAATTGTGTAGTATTACTTATGCACAGAATTTGGGGTTTTATGGTTCAGTCTTCTTGTAAAACTGTTTGGGACTAATGGTACTTCCCAGCTGACACATTGTCTAACCCTCTAGACTCCCATAACATTTGTCAAGCAACTGAAAGACCTTTCTATTACAAAATGCCCTCAGTTTCAGAAGTGGCCACTTACTCTCCTATGTCTATTCAATCAAAGTTGGGGCACTGCTAAACCCCTCTAGGAAGCCTGCAATCTCTCAGCCCCAGTACTAGAAAAACAGAGATTGTTTCCTTTGCTGAATTGTCATTTCACAGTCAGAGGAACCGGGAGATATACCTACAGTCCTCACCACTTTTCATACTTCCCAGTCATTATTTCACCCTTCCCAGAGCACAACTCTTGTTCTGCCACTAGAATGTCTATATCCCATTTATAGAGCTCAAGTACTGGGACACTGGATGTCAAACTTTTAGTGAGTTAAGGAAAAAGTTTGTCCCTTTTTTGAAGTTCTACAGGTGAAGTATCCTGACAGAGAAGCCTGTAGAAATAAAGTAGAAATAGCAAATTATCTGGTCACTTCAACAACGCAATCCAGAAACATTTTAGGGATCCCTCAGGAGGGAGCTGGAAATTTTTTACTTACAAGTAGTTCCAGGGTATGTTTAGTCACCACAGCTTGAGATTTTTTTCTCACTTGATTGCTAGGGAAAAAGAAGAGAGACTAATGTGTAACCAAGATCATCCTTTGGGCTGTAAAGCAGCAGAAGGCAAGTATGTCTGCCCCACTGGGGCAGTTACTCTCCTCTCCGTAGCAGCTCTCTGAGCTTTCTAGACAGGAAACAGAGACCATTTCACTGAAGCCTGAGTTATATGCCTGGAAATTTACTTCCTATGCTGTAAGCAACACTCACTTCTCTTCTCTGACCGTAGTGTCTCCGTGCTTTGGGGCTACTTCACTGTTGAAGCTGCCACCTCTCAGGCTGCACTCTGAAAAGGTAGGCAATTCTGCGTTGCAGGTAATTCAGACTTCCTGTAAACATGGGAAAACAGAGGATAATCATCCTCTTGACAAAACTAACTTGTACCTAACTTCTAAGTTAGTGATAGAAAAGGCCTCCAAAAGAAGTGTCTGTGCTTTCTGTAAAGACACCGGTGAAAGGGAAAAGTCTCCATGGAAAGATCTGATCTGCCTGGATATGGCAACTAAACTTAGGATATAACTTCTCTATTTATTTTCTAGGTTGAGTGTGTTATTTAAGGGAAGGCATTTTATTTGGTTCAAGTCAGATTGCTCAGACCCAAAACTCATGGCTCATGAGTCATGCAGATAATGTTCAAAGAGTCAAAACTAATGTTTATTCCTTCTCTGAAAGGCCCCAATGGTCTTTGTGTCTCTATATTACATATTTTCTTCTCTGTTCCTTACAGAGTTATTTGATTACCGCTTTCAGCTAGTGACGTTCAAAGTCTTACTTATGGGAACAGTGAATAATCTCAAGAGTTTTGCTCTTTTGTTTAAGTCATCTACAGTGTGAATGCATGTGATCAGCCATCTCAAAGAAATATAGTTGTAATAGCAAGTATCCTTTTCACTCAGCTGATCACGGCATTCATGATACAAATACATTTTAACCAGTAAGTTCTGACATTACTCACATTTTTATACTGTCAAAGTACAAAGATAAAGTATATGGACTCCTGATTTCCTAAAATCTGCTTAAGGAGCACACAAAGATCCATAGAATACACAAAATGCCTCAAAACCTCTCAGTGGTGTGTTGCTCCTGAGCATGTTTAGCACTTGGGATAGTGTCTAATATGGTAGGGCTCACTGCAGATTAGAATGAGGCAATGTGTTGCCAGTTTGAAAAGAGTGTTAACAATTAAAAAAGTGCCAATCAAAGCAAAAAAGATGAAACATTACACAGCTATTAAGAATATTATTCAGTCCTTTTAAATGATTGCCAATTTAGATACTTCTCTTGTTAAATCATTCTTGTTAGCTATTGTACTGAATGCCAGTTTCCAAGAACAAGATAGTCCACAAGCTTAGCTCATTAATGAAGACACAACCTGGTAGGTAATTTTATAATTAAAATGGGTATTTTGAGCACTAGGCTGACTTTTGCCACATATCCAACTCTCATTTCAGTAAGAGATTTAATAAAAAAAATTCATGCTTAATTGTAAGAGTAACTGAAGAGATTAAAAGGGAGGCACAGTTGAACATTTCTGACTGTTTTGAGCAGAACGGCCTTAAAATGTTCTGTTTATTAACACAGCGGAGAAGGTTCGTGTAAGGTTAATATTAGAATCACTTAGGATGGTAATTCCTTCTGCAAAGCATCTGCATAAATTAGAAAAAGCTGCCAGATTTCCATCTGTTAGCAATACAACTTCAGTCACAAAGACAACTGTCGTGACAACCGCACTGAGTTAGTCTTTCAAATAAAACCTGTTAAAAGCTACTGCCCTCCAGCCTCCACCCACTGCAGTTAACAGCATTAAATAGCACTCTAACTGGTATTTATTTTCTTAGGCATTCCTCACTTGTGCAGCTGCTGGCACCTTGGCCTTTGATTTAAAATAACCTCAACAGGATAAGAGTTTACAGTCTCTGAAGGTCATGATGTATATGAAGTGCTTGTCTGAAAGAAACATCCAACCTGAACTTTCTCAGGCTGATGTTACTGGGTTCTGTATACTTGTCTATCACCTATTTTGCATGGTCTTGTCTGGGAATGCTGATGGTTCAGATGATTTCTTCCAGATGATGGCGAACCACAAAGAGTGCACTGAGGCTGTTCTAGACAACTGGTCTAGGTTTAAAGGTGGTGGGAATCACCTTTAGGGCCTTTCTCCCCTCCCCATCCAAGCTCTTCCTGCAGTTTTTGATGAACTTGGGTGGCACAGCAAGTTCAGGCTAGTTTCAGTTCATCCATGAAATCCGTGCTGACAACAATATCAAAGCTATTAGAAAATTCATTTGTAGAAAGTCCCTCATTCAACAGTCTATTTTTACTCAGGCATTTCAGCATCTCAGGATAACACATATACCACCTACTGACCTTTGCAGGAATAGACTTAATATTTCTAAAGCCCTCACCAATATATACAACTGAATAGACTTTCTCGTAATGGTAAAACTATTTTTGTGCTGTTTTGTAAGTGCCGCTGTCTTGTGAACAGGGCTGCTCTCAGGGACAGGCTACTGGTGGGGACAAGGGTGCTGGAACCCTTCCCCCTTCCATCGAGGGGATGTCTGTCCCTCTGCCATGGCAGTGCCTTGTTCCCACTGCAGTTGCCTCTAGCACTGGTTTTACTTGGTACATGTACTGCACACTCATGCTGGCTATGCAGCTAGGATAGAAAAAGGAAGTAAAAACGATTCTCAAACTAGTTACTAGTTTGTAACTAGTGATTTAAAAGCAAAGAAGAAATTTCTTGTTGGAGACTGAAAGGAACTGTTAAGGAACTGTTAATAAGTGTAATGAAAGCTTGCTTTTTTGTCCTGGATGTTTAAAAGGGGCCTTTAAAATGGTCCATCAAATGAATAATGTAGTGTGCAAACCAAAAATATAAAGCATTGATGTTTTTAGTTATGAGTGTCGGCAGAATTTCAATAAATAATGTCTTATTTACTTATGTGCATAAGCTCCAGATTTAGTCCTGTACATCCCTACAGAAGGAAAAAATAGTCAGAGGCGTTTCTTCCTCTGGGCACCATCATACATTGTATTTTATAGTGGAAGTATTCCTAATTTTAGTGTGATCATGCAGGAGCCAAAGGGTCTCAGACACCTAAATATCAGATGCCATTTATTATTAATTAAAAGGACCTTTTCTAAAGGAAAAAGAGACAAAACTCTCTGCATCTTACGGTTAGGTCACCTGAAAAGATTGAGATATAGAGTTTCTGGCTTCCTTCAACAGAGTATGCAAAGAAAATTCTCATATCTGCTGGAAAGCATTGTGATGAGGCTGTGTAGTAGCACTTTATGAATTTAACTTCTCTGTCTTGTCTGACAAACACTTAGCACCTGAGTGCCATATGGAACATTTTGTTGCTCTCAGCATGCATCCTTTTAGGTTCCTGTTTGGATGACTTCTGATTTTATGTCAGTTAAGATGAACTCTCCTTCCTTGTCCTTGTTCCCCACTCTTTTATGCGTTGGCAGCTGCATGGAGGAGAAACAACACGTACTGTGTTGCTCAGCTCAGGGTAGGGAGGGGACTCCTGGGAAGAGGTGGTTATCTATGCTGCTGTGCTCTCTGGGTGCTCAAAATTACATGTGGATGTCCCATGTGCTGGTGGTGGAACAGTGCCAGGCAGAGGTGTGAGAGGAAACAAGCATCAACCCTCCCTGCAAATGCAGTGTAGAAGCAAGGTAGGGTTTTATTGATGCTAAGAGGCACAACAAATCTATTCAATGAAAAGAGATGATGCAATTAAACAGTGGGGTACTAGGACACAGTAACAGTAATATCCTGGGTTCAAAACTAACATCACTGCCCTCTGGCTGGCTCAGGTGTGCTGAAAGTTAGTCAATAATGACACAGCATCTTCAAAGCATTTACAGTGTTGGCCAATTAAAATTCCTTCCCTAGCACTTTTATTCGTGTTTATTAAGGGTTAGATCAGGCTTTTAACTTCAAGCAAGGAGCTGTGGGAGGCTCGCTGGAGTAATGCTTCTTCCAGCACATCCCTCTTATGTGGGAGGCATGATGATAATCAGCTATGGCTCTTTCCAGGACACAGCCTGGGGAGGGGGCAGGGAAGGTGATGCAGCAGCCGTGCAGCAGCTGAGATGGCAGGTGGCCCCCGTCTCAGGATGCCTTCTTGATAGGCTGGGGGTTGACTCCCTGCACTGCCAATTCCATCCTTACCTGCCTGCACCGAGGATCCCCCTGGAACCAGGCAGAGTGCGAGAGTGGAGGACAAGTTTTAACTGGAGGGACCAGGAGTGGGGAGCAGATTGAAGTCATTGCTCCTGGTTTCTCTCGCCATACCCAGTCAGGTGGGATTGCCTGGCCCTGGTGAAGGAAAAGCACTGACAAAAGGCATTGCAGCTGGGGCAATTCTCCTGCATGATCAGAGGCTTCAGCAAAGGCTCCTGTGGCATCTTCGGTGGCAACTCTGTGATCTACTGCTCCAAACTTGGCCACAACCATGTCTTCTGGTATTAAAAATAATCTCTGGAGTTTCCTCTAAGCAATTGCAACCAGAAGTGACAGCAAATTTCGGCCTGCCTAATGCAATTGCATTATCTACTGATACAGTAACAGTTAATGTCACCACCCTCTAACAACATCAGCCTGGTCTGTAAACAGATAAAACAGAGGCTGCTGGTGATGCAACTTTGTTGATCAAAAGATTAGAGATCCTGCTGGTTTTTGTTTGAGCCCTTTAAAGAAAATCAGAGAGATTAAGTAGAAAACTTCTAGTGATTTTATTATTAGTGTGTAATATGTTTACTTAGTCCTGATTGAACAAGATAACTTGGTAAAAAAAAAAATAAAGACATGCTTTCACCAACTCTGGAAGGGATAATCAAACTGGGAAAGCTTTCCAGCACACTTTGGTTACAAAGCAAATGTGACTAAATCAGTGCAGCAGCCAGCTGAAAAAGGATCATGATCCTGGAACAGAAATCATGTGCTTTTAAGTGCAAGTCCCAAATTCTCCCTGCAATGCAACAGGAGACCATGCAATAGGCTCTTAGTCTTTGTGCAGGGAGCCATTAACAGCAGGGATGTGATTTCACTATGTGATGGAAGGGGATGTATTCCCTTGGGTTAGGATCCAAAACACACCAGGTAGTCACTTTCTGCTTAAAGAAGGTCTTTCACATTAGAATAAATGTTTAAACATGGGAGACTGAATATAGTTATTTACATTAAACTCACAGGCTTTTCCTGGTGGTTTTTCCTCCTTACTGGAGGTGCCTATGTTCCAAAGCCAAGCCCTGAAGGCCTTGTTCTGTCCAAACTCCCAAAGAGTGTTTGAGCAGGGACTTTGTGGCTCATAAGTAGCTTTTTCTTCCTGGTAGCTCATTTTCCAGAGAGGTTGGGTAGTCAGCATGTAATTTGCTAGTTTTAAACTCACAGCACAAAGTGAGGATTATCTTGCTTGAAGACTTTTGTGAAATTCAGTTTCAATTTTCAAGTGTGGGTTTTTTTTCCCTTTATTATTATTTCAGAATGCTGCCTTGTTCTCAGAAAAATGTGTATTTAGTTAAAACACAGTTCTAAAGCAAATTGTCCAGCAACCTCATTGCTGGGACAGTTCAGCAACCTCATTGCTGGGACAGTTCAGCATCAAAGAAAACACAGCTGCTGGTATCTCTCAACAGTAGATGCTAGCCCCTTCACACTGGTTTAGTGTTTGGGGAATAGTGCAAGCATCCATGTCCAAGCAATTGGCTGGTGTCTGCACTGTCAATGAGTGCAAGGATGGCAGCTGTGCTATGCATGCAGCATTTCATCAAGGGCAGTGCAAGGCTTGCAATGAGTTAGCTAGAGTACAGGAAGCACTAACTGCTGCACTATGAAAGAAAACTTGTGCTGGCAGTGTTTGAAAGCTCAAACAGGTGCTCTTGTCCTGAAAGACTAGCATATCCACTTGCTCAATTCCCAGGCCAAGTCCATGACGATAAAACCATCTAGGTTCTGAAATCCATTAAAAAATTGAGAGAAAGGTTTCTCTTGTGTCTTTGCTCTCAAAAAAGATAACATTGCAACTAGTGCTGCCTCCTCTTTATATGTGGTTCTGTATGTTGACTTGTGCTGCTTTGCCACACTTTTGCCATCTTAGCAGTGAAATGAGGTCAGTGACACTTTGGGAGTGGTGACTTGGTGTAGACTGAAACAGAATATAACTGATACTGTCCTTGTTGTGTGTTGCTTATCTCAACTGTCTTAGAAGAAGTACGTTATTACAACCCCTTTTTTGACCTTAGTGGAGGGATCCCACTTAGAATATCGCAAGAAAATATTTCTCCATACGATGCAAGGGCAGCTGTTTGGCTCTGCAGGGGCAAGCAGTGCTTGACTGAAGTAGAGCAATCAAAGATGTTCCTTCCACTGACTTAGGAAGGCCTTTACACCTGTCCTGCTTGTAACGATAGTGATATCTACTAAGCATTCTGCTTGCTACAAGACAGCTTTCAGGAGACTTGGCTTGAAGATCCCTTTATGCTGCAAGAATTAATCATTGAACTCAGACAGAGGAGTCTGAGTTTGATCCTAGTAGTAGTCCTCACCACAGTCTCTGACATGAGGAATGTAAAGCTATAGATACAAATTGTACACTGAGTTATAAGCAATACACACTCTGAAGATGCCTTTATTCAGTTTTGTGGAGATCTGAAATTCAGATTTTGCCTACTGGGAAAAAAGAAAGTCTCCCACCACGCCTTAGAAAAATTGGAAGTGTTGGATGCTGTGTGGTAACTGCCACTTCCCAGGCTGCAGTCTAGTTTTACTATATGCACAGGGATGCTTATCTCTTCCTCGGTATTAACTAGACCACATGCAAAGATACCCTGAGGGATAAGAGTGTTCTCTGAGGGATAAGAGTGTTCACTGAGGCTTGTCCCAATGGGCTGCAGGGGCATATAGGTGCATTCTGACTTGGGAACCTGCTCTTATATTTGTCAAAACTATGAAGGGATTCAACAAGAATAATAATTCCAGATGGCAATGCTGCGATACTGAGTAAAAACCAGATGTTTCAATCCAAAAAACATCAGTCATCCTAAGTGTACAAATCTGCTTCACATTTTTTGTCAGTTTTCAAAGCATTTCAAAGGATCTTGAGCAATTTTTTTTAAATTTTGACACAGTTTTTCTTCTCCACCAATATTAAACCCCAAATTAAAACATTTTTTTTAACCATTTTATAATACCACAAGTTTCTTCTTTATTTAGGCATTTTATTTTTTCAGTTTTCTATTTCTGTTCTTTTTCTAATATAAAAAATGTTGAAAGGATTTTTTTTTATAACAACACAAATTTGCAGGAAAAGAGTAGCTACCATTATTGTACAGTTTGCTATAAATGTTTTTCCTAAAGCAACATCTTTTAAGCTTCAGGTTCCTCTGCAAAGTGAATTGTTTATGCACTGAATAATATTTTTCAGCAGAAAAATGTTCTTCCCATACCTATAACATATTTGTAGTCAATATCCTGAAGGGGAAAGTGAAGAAGATTTTTCTCTGTACAACTGGTATTGGAATTGGCAGATAAACCCACATTCATAGCAGGCAAACTTGTTATTTGTTCCCTTCAGAACACATCAACTGTAAATGTTTATAAAGTGCATCACAGTGAATAATTCAGCTGTAAGTGGAATGGAATAAGCAAAAGTAATATTGTCTGAGGAATTACTTGGCTTGTGTAAACTTGGAAGGTATGGAAGTTTATTTACAACCTGAGCATAAATTTGGAAAGGTAACATACTTCTCACCTGATGTTAGGCATGACTAGTCTTCTAAATCTCTTTTATAACTGAAGGACAAAGATAACCAAGATCTTTGCAAGATCCTCAATCAGGGACCTTCTCAAGCACCTTGAGTGTTCATTAGACTTAAAGGGACATTGTTTCAGTAGGCAGAAAGGGTTATCTTCTGGAAATGCCAGTCTTTCCCCATCCAAGACAATTAGCTTAGACTAAACATTTGCATTTCTGATGACTAAATGTGGGACTAGACAAGTATTGAAGCTGATGAGTAACTGAAGTAGACAAAGATTTAAAAAGAAGAGAATATTACAAGTTAGAAAGATCAAAGGTTTTTCTTTCACACTGTGCTGTAGGATTCCTGACGGCTCATCACTGTTTATAAATCATACATTCCCAGCTTGAGATGGAGGGTGCCCCATATGAGGGAAGATTAAATTTAATAAACATTTTCCAGCATGAGAAATAAAAAAAAAAGATTAGGGGGTTTGTATTTTGTATTGCACAAGGAACCTGTTAAGGTTTTGCACTCTGTTGATCCTGAGCCTTGCTTATTTAATAATGAAAATGGCAACTGGAGAAATTCTAGTGTATTACTGTGCTCACAGTGGCTTCGTTCTACAATAGCACTATCATATGCAGGGCCACAGTTAAGAATCTGTATTTTATATCAGGAAGGTCACGTGTCAGGGATCAGTAAGCACTGGCCACAGCAACAGAGACTTCTTTTTTTTTTCTCTTTTCCCTCTTTTTTTTTTTGTTGTTGTTGTTGGATGTTTATTTGTTTTAATATAGAAGAGGGTAATAAAACCACTTCAGGCACCTTCCCCATCAGTCATTAAATGAACTAATGGAAGGTGCGCACACACACACACACACACACACACACACACACACACGCGGCGTACACACACACACACACACACACACACACACACACACACACACACACACACACACACACGCAAAGGATGGAGGCTGGAAGAACATCATCTAAACTTCATGGGACACAAGAAGGTTATTCTGCTTTTTTGGGCAGCTGTTGAT
The DNA here is from genome assembly GCA_013396655.1 of Campylorhamphus procurvoides. Taxonomy (NCBI): domain Eukaryota; kingdom Metazoa; phylum Chordata; class Aves; order Passeriformes; family Dendrocolaptidae; genus Campylorhamphus; species Campylorhamphus procurvoides. Next base: position 1,551,697 of record WBMV01009291.1, on the reverse strand, counting down.
AATTGCTGTCTTTGGTGCTTCAACTGCTCTCAGAACAGTTCCTTCTTCTGTGATGGAAGCTTATCTGGTTCTCCAGCTGGAGCCTGTATTTGTAGCTCCTTGCTGTGCTTCAGTCCTAAGTACCTGGGTGGCCATGCTTCATGTCTGCTAGTACACAAGGACAGCAAGCTGCATTTTGGAGGCTCGCAAAGTTCAGAGACAGGGTCCTTCACCCAGTCCAGCTATATACTTATATAACATTAACTACAGAAAGCATATCATGTGACCTCCAAAGAGCTGTTTGCATTTTATATGCCATGAAAGTCCCTAGACACACATTGTGGTATTCTGGGGGAACCAAATACGCACAAATTGAAACTAATATGACATGACCATAGGCATGTAGCTGTATGAACCTATCCTCTGTCATTTGAACCAAGCTCAGTAAGCTGAAATGACCACCTCCATAATTTTGCTGGTTTACATTTATCTGTGTTTGCAAAACAGACACATTTAGACCTATGTTTCTAAAGAAGGTGTTAGGGATTTTTATAGGGTATTTGGCAGCAAAGAAAAGGTATGAAGAAATAATCTGTGTGTAATTTTGTTAGAATTTTGCACACAATTATCCTGTGCATATGAATTTTCATCTTCAAAGAGTTTTGCAAACATTTCTCCACAGTGCTGATGTAATTCTAAACACTCTAGCAGATGTTGTTTGCTGGACTGTGATATGGTGTCCCTGTATCCAGTAACCTGTGCAGACTGGAACAGCAGTGCAAGCTGCAGCAACAGCATACCCTTCTGATAAACTTTGATGGATGTTAATAAACTGAGGATAATATGGAAAGAAATGTATCTGTGTTTCGGGAAAAAAGGTGTTGTTCAAAACCCAAGTTCTAAGCTAGGAGATGAATAGTGACCTGAAGGAATCAGAGAAACCATACGTTACTGAGGTGTGAGATAGTAAAGTTAATATGTAAACAAATACACAAAAGTGTGATTATGAGTTGAAGCTTACAATGTGAGGCAATGGATAAAGCATTTTTTTGTTAGAGAATACTTAGCTATGTATTAAAAAGTAAGGGGCAGAGTCTAGAGAGAAATTAAAAATACTAGTTTAATTTCTAATATTTTTTTCAAAACATTTTGCAATAGAAACAATTTCTCCCCTCAAAAACTGGCCCTATTTACCTATAAACAGGCATTATGAAAGTTGGTGAAATAAATCCATTTCATTTCAATTACAAAAAACTAAGATTCCTTAGCAAGCTTTTGCTGTAATAAATGCCAGCCTAATGCACTAGAACACAACTCCATTGTGCCACTCACATAGAGCCAGCAAAATAAAATCCTTGGGGAAATACATTCCCAAAAGTGACTGGAAAGTGTTTAAGTAGCTTTTTGAACCACACAAATGCTTACTTAACTCATATTTCCTGTGTAATTTGCATCAATACTATCAGTAGAACAAGAGGGAAAACAGAAATGATTTATTGCACTATAATTTCTTCCCTGTAGTCCTATTTGCCAAGAGTATATGTAGTATATGCTGTAAATTCTGATATGTGGTTATAGGCCTAGGGAAAACAAGTCTCCCCAAAAGCATATGGCAGGAATGTTTAGTAACTCCAGTTATCTTCCTTAAACAATCATACTTAATAGCTTATACATGAGAAAGAAATCTTGTATGAGAATAGGTTGCTAAATGTTACTTCATAGTGAAGCCTGTTCATGAGTGCTTATATTTTTTTCTCTAAAATAACAATGGTGATGAGAAATCACCACAGAATGCTGGGCTACTCTGTTTGCTCCAAGCAAAGCCCTGGCCTGGACCTGCCGATCCCAAGGAGCAGGTCAGAGGATTGCTACCAGTCAGCATTGAGACTGTCTGTCCCTGCTCCCCTCCTTGCCTGGGAAGGTAGTTTGCTACTTCAGCCTTTCCAAAGCCTCTCACATTGCCAGCAGGCAAAGGAGCCCTCAGGCACAGAATTCAAGGTGTGAAGCATTGGTTTCCTTCTGGTCATGAGGCTTCCTATTCCCAAGGTTCCTGATCGCCTGCCTGCTGTAGGGGACATGAGGCTGGCACCAAAGTTTAAGCAGGGCCAGAGCCGGTGGCAGAGGGTATTCCATTCCTGCTCTCAAATGCCTAGCAAACATTGTACCAGAGCACTTCAAGGCATGCAGAAAGGCTCTGGAGGAGAAGGAATGAAGCCTGGGAGATGAACAGGGTGCTGCAGTGGTGGATGGCCCAGAGTCCTTTGCATCTTCCACCCCTTAAGTCCTCCATACTGACGGTATATGGCCACTCCTTGCTCCTCCCTCTGCCCCACACAGCTGTGCTGGAAACTTCAGGACAGAATGAGCCCATTTGCTCAGTCCTTTTACAAACCTCCATGGTCTGTGTTTTGTTCTGTGAACGTCAGTGGGGCCAAACAGGCCAATTCTGACCTTGGTCAAGCAGGTATTAAAGAACTGAGAACAGAGTCAATTGCTTTTGACCATCATTCACTTTTTGACTGTGATTCATCCATGTCTAAGTCAAAACCCACAAAAAGCTTTCTCTTTCTGTATGATAAACTCCATAAACCTGAGTTGTGGTTACAAAACTCGAGAAGCAATACTTTCTCACACATATAAGACACAACATGTACTCTAGAACAGTTGCCATGTTAATTCCCACCCACCCACCCCCCCCGAAATCTCACATCCTTAGAATAAGAGAGAGAAGGACTGAGATCACTGTAGATATCTCCTATTATTTCAAAATGAAGTTCATGTTTTTTTTGAAATTGACAGGAATTTGAAAGATTAATCTTTCTGCAGAAGGCTATGACATATGCATAGTTTTCTTGCTGTGTTATCTGGGACAGCACTTTCAAGCCAGCTCTCCAACCATGAACTAATCATGGTTCAGATGCCCTTTATAGCAGTATCTCTGGTAATACTTCATTCTCTTCACTGAGAGCCGATTTAATTTTACTTTCATTGCCTCCACTGGAATTATGCCACAATAAATGAGTTGTGAATCTAGACATATGAAAGAGCAAAAAAAAGGAATCTCTGGAGGAGATTCCTTTGGACACTCTGTGATATATGGCTTTACAAAAAATATGATCTAAAATGCAAGCAAACAAAATCCCACAGTAAAATAACCAATGCACTTTGGACCTCAGTTAAAAGCCACTCATGAATGGTAGGAACGCTAAAGAACATCTTAGTAAAAGTGAAACCCAAAAGCTCTGAATACCCATTGCATTTACATCAGAGAAAACAGGAAGGTGACTGGAGCTCAGCTGGGAAGGTGGAATAAATTTAGCTGTCATTGGAGGCGCTAAAAGTTAAATGTCTTATTTATGTCACAAATAGGACAAAGTTTACAAAATAAATATGCATGTAGAGTTTTAAAATGCAAATAAAAAAAATAGCAAGAGCAAGGGTTTAAAAACATTCCTCTTCTGAGAAGTGCAAGTATTCTCTTCTTTACTGAAGTTCCCAAATGGCTCAGTCCCAGGGTCAAACAGAAATAAGGTCTTTGATCTTTTTCTTGGTAAAGCAGAGAGAGAAAAACTCAACATGGGACTTGATCAAGGTCTCCGGTCCTGAGGGCAAGTGCACTAAGCACTAAGTTGTGGTAGTTGGTAAGTGGATTTTTCTCTTATTTTGACCAGAAATTGATTCCTGGCCTTCAGATGGCTTTCTTCTTTTGTCTGTATGCCCTGGCAAATGGTCAAATTTGAGCAGCATAGCAAATTATTAACAAATGTAAGGTATTTTGAATTTCTCTGCAGAATAAGATGAGATATTTAAGCAAGTTGCCTTATTTCACCTTTAGTGTGCTTCAAAATTCAAACTGAATCTGATATTTTCCCCAGTTCAACTAATAAAAGAAAATGCAGCCTTGACTCTGATACATTCAATCCCTACTGAGAGACATTATGATGAAAAGTTTAAGATTTGTTGTATCTGTTAAAGGCCAAAAAATTTTTAATGAAAAATTCCTAAACAGAATTTTATCTGAAATCATTGCTGGAACAAATTTAAAAAGAGAGTCTATTGGAAACTTCTGAGGTCAGTGGCCAGACTATGTGATAGAAAGTATAATATCTAAGAGGAATATGGAAGAAAAAAGAGGCTTAAGGCAGTTATAAGATCCTTCTAGTAGGAAAAAAAATAAAAGGAGAGAATGATTTAAAAAAAAATATATTAACATAGAAGAAAGGAGAGACCTATAGCTTTGGAATGGGAGAAAGAAGAATGAAAAGCTGTAAACAACTGTTTCTAAGTGATGTGAAAACCTGCTATTTCTCTGATAGAATTTAACTTTACCGAAAGAGATGAGATATATGACAGCCTCAAGAAAACGAAATGTAATATTCCCACCTTGAATGTTCAAAGCCATGTGTAATTTGATGCACCTGGTAGTGGAACTCATGATTTTTACTGTTCAGGTCTTCCTATACTAGTTGGTAGCAGTGCGTCAGAACAATTAGCATAGAAAGATGATTAACAAAAGCTGTAGAAATTAACAGTTCTTCTCACTTCTGGCCATCAGGCTACGTGAATTTTCCCTCTGAAATTAAAACATCCAAATCAGAGATGTTTTAGTACTAGAAGACTGTACTTCATAGCATGTGTATTCAAATGTGTTTACAGGGAAGTGTGTAGGATCAGTATTTCATACAAATAATTTTTGTGGTTAAGATGGAAGGTGGATAGATCACAGCAAGATACAAAGGCTAATTTGGGGGTGAATGTTTCAGCTTATGCATATCAAAGCATTGGTGCATGAGTCACTGGCACAGAATGACTAATTTTTTTGCATCAGAGTAATAGAATGTGCTTGCTTACTTCTTTTCAAATCCATGAATAATGTCAAATGAAATGGTTCTTCTTTAAATCAGTCATTTTCTGTGTTTGCTGCATAACAAAGATACTGATTCTTACACAATACAAAGATGGATGTCCTCAATATGCCAAATATTAGAGAGGCAGAGAGAGAGAGAGAAAGAAAGAACACAAGGAAGAGAAAAAGAGATAAAAGAAAGAAAATACAAAGAAGAGAAAAAGAGAGAAAAGAAAGAAAAGAAAGTAGGAAAATAATCACCCCCTTCCCCCAAGATGCAGCAACCCTATTGTGAGACTACTTTGTGACAAAACTGTGCATAGCATCAGCATAAAGCTTTTTATTGCATACACTTTTTTTAAACTGGTGTCTGAGAGGTCACTGGCCAGGTGTTTGACTATTCTTGCTTAGAATAGAAACCCATTATTCATTATTATGTTAGTAGAGGCAGGGAGATGAGGAGTGGTAAAAATATATTCAGTTCTTAAATTAACACCTTATGACAACTTGAATTAGAACACAATGTGAGTGTATTACATTTCACTCTGAATCCACATGGTTAGCTACAGCAGGTATCAGACCAGCAGGAATCACTAGTTATCATACCTGTGGTAACTCTCAAATTAGCTATGACATAGAACAGCCTTTTGATCTTGACCATGTTCTGCTAATTATTTAATCCTAGGCAACACAGAAACATGTTTCGGCATATAGCCTAAGAAAGAACACAGTATATATTTTTTTCCAAAGCCTACTAAAGCCAATAGCATACCCAAGAAAACACCTTCATACTTCTCTTAAATCTCTGTTTTCACCCTCTAATCTTTAAAGCTGGATATGAGCCACAACTTGAAATACAAATGGGCACACAATTTTCCTCTTATGATGAAATTCATTGCATCCATTGTCAGATGTCTATGAGAAAGATGTTTTTCCCTGAGTCATCCTTTGTTCTGCTAATAGTAAATGGAAAGAAATGAAGAATTTTAGGGAATTTTAGACCTTTACCTTAGAATGAAGCAAATTGTACTCTAGGGTTGGTTTTTTTGGTCCACTAGCTTGGGAGACCAGTTTGGATGTAAGAACATTTGTGAAGAGAAGTCTCACCTAAGGTATTTAAGAAAGGCCAGATGAATCACACCCCTGAAAATACTAATTCTTTCCATGGATAAGAGTAGACTTGGGGTTAAAAGAGATGAATTCCAGCCTTGCTGTCTTCTATAAATTTGGCAGAATCTGTGTCTGTGTCTGGCCAGAGAACAATGGTTGCATTTTACTTACAAGTAAAGTAGAAACACTCTTTGAAATTCTGGAATTTGTGAGAATCTTACCCAGAACAGTAGGTTTCTGCCTAGAGCATTTTCTGAAGAGTGTTTGGGGAAAAGCCAAGCTCTTGTCTGTCTTGATTCATAGTGAGGAATCAAGGCTACTTAGTGTAGGTGAGTGCCCTAACAAATAGGTTTGTGTCTGCTTTTGGGCCTGTTCCACTTCGTATCATTGGATCAAGAAGAAAGGACCTGAATCAAGGCTGTGTAGTATCTTCTGGAAGGGCCTCTTACTTATGGAAAAATATCTGCTTACTACATTGCTGGGTCACCTGTCACCTGTTGTGTCATTAAGTGCAGAAAATCTCTTCACAGAGTCTGGTTAAAACAGATAAAGAATTGCAAAATTACTGGGTTTTGAGAACTGGCACTTGCTAATGTGAAAGCATGATGCTGGAAGGTCCTGTCCAGCAGTCACTTCTCTTTCTTCCTCTTTCACTTTTTGCTAAACTTTTGTGATTAACTCCAATGTAAATGAGCAGAAAGTGTTTGTTTATTAATTTATTATACCAACTTCATTTCCCACAAGAAACATTCCAGTCTGATTGCTTAATACTCTCCAGTAAAAAAGGTCTCACTGCTAAATTGTGATAGTCATTGGAAATCAACAAGAATTCAGTAGCAGCCAATGGTTTCAAACACACTTTCCTTCCGTTTGATGAATATCTACACAAACAAGTGAAAGTGGGCACCAGCTCCTCTACTCTTGTCCAGTAGTGTCTCATGCATAGTTTTACAACTTGCAGTTTGGTCCCTTTGGGAAGAGTTCCCATTTTCCTGCCCTCTCTGTGTTCCTTGGATCTGGTGGCAGAGACACATTCTTCCCAGGCCATAGAGACCAAATGCATCATATAGGCAACACACCTCTTCTGGGTTTCTACCTCATTCTTTCCTGTGGATTTGTGCTTCAGACAAGGGGCTCCCCTGGACAAAGGTCTTATTGAACTTCCTTGGAAGTTACTAACTGGTTCTACAGGGAAAACTCTTCATTTATTTTTAATAGGTTTTCCCCAGAAGCCATGACAACCACTAGTGGGAAGGCAAGTTTCTCTCTTACAAGCAGTGACAAGAATAAGGAAGAAACACACTTAATACCTCAGTACACTGGAGAAGCAGGCTTACAGAAAGCTCAAGAATTTCAGTAAGGGCAGATGTAAATTCCCCTGTGTTGTATAGAGCAGTCCCATGTCACAGAACAGTCTGGGGAGAAGGCAGCTTTGAAGAGATAACAGAGTCCTGGTGGGTGATTTGAATTAGTGAGAATAGTCTCTCCAAACTGAGGTAATAAAATATTCTTTGTTCCATACTTCTGAGACTACATGTGAAGGTCTATGTCCCATTTTGGACTCCTCAAGACATCACTAACTTGAAGATACCAGTCTATCACCGAGGCTTATTGAGATGATCAGCTGCTAAGTGCTTGATATACAAGGAGCATCTGAGAAACCCTGATTTACTTAGTCTGAAGGACAGAAGATAAAGTCGGATCTTATTGGTGTCTTCTCTTGGACATGCGCAGCAAAAGCATGAGACAAAATATACACAAACTGCAAAACAAAATTTTTCTTGGATATCATGAAATAAATTTCACCATGAGGGCTGCCTAACACTGTTGTAAACTGCCTGGAGATGTTGTGAAAACTCCATCCCTGGAGATAATCAAAATTTGCCATTAAAAAGCCCTGAGAAACTTCATGTAACTATAAAAACCATCAAATCACCCCCTAAGGTCTCTTCAGACCAATTTTATGGATGAGGTCTTTAATGGAGGTCTTAGAAACTTAATTTTTGGTATCAGGTGTTACCATTCTGGTGAGATCTTGGACAGTGAATACAATTGTGATAGACCTGTTAAAATTATGTTTATGTCATAATTGGATGAGCCAGGCTAAAGGCAGATAAGTAATGAATGTAAATTCCTTAAAATTACCTAATTGTCATATTCAGAGGCAATCTCTTACAGAAAAGAACTTGCTGTTTTTATACTCATGTTTTATAGATAAAAAAACAATAAAAAAGTGCCTAATTTTGAAAAAAAAAATAGTTCTATTTGCTGTGAGTATTTCTGGTAATTCAGGGCCGTGTGACCATAATATAATAGAAAGGGAGTGTGAAAGATGACGTTCAACCAATTAGTTTCAGACTTCTAGTCCTGATGTTCTGCAGAACAAGGTGCAACCCTGAGAGATAAGCCAGTGTCACTGTTTAGAAATAAAATTCATTTTGACTCAGAAGGCTTAACGCAGTAGAAAGAAATACATGCTGAATGTTTGGTGCAGTGCACTTATCTTTTGTTATTAATTTTCTGTTTCCTTTGAGACACCCACATGAAAGTTGTGCAGCTGGTTCCTCTTGCTATTATTTACTGCAGTTGCACATTGAGTAGTTTGCTGTTTCCCATGACATCTTTCGTACATCTCAAACATCAATTTCTGTGCTAATCCAGAAAAATTATTATTTTGCGTGAGTACTGAAGAATTTACCTTTTCAAACACAGCATTTATGGGGAAATTCATGTATGCTTATTCTACCAAACCATCCTCCTTTTCTGTATTTTCTAACTGGAGAATTAGGGAGAGTATCTAACAAAGAGTAACTGAATGATTCGAGGACTGTGGTAAAATACCCTAACATTTCACTGGCATGTTGTCAAGAGTGGCTCAAACTTTAAAATCAATACAAATTGCAGTTATTTGGTACCTGATTATTTGCCCACTACTCTGTTTATCCTATGGATCCGATGGAGAAACTGTGCACTAGGGTGGACTTGTGAAAGGAAGGGGAATGTGATTGTTAAAAAAGGGAAAAGCTGCAACTGTACTAGGAATCCTTCCAAATATCCACATCATGTCTGTGAGGATATGTGGTGAATTACTCTATAGAAAGCAAATGGAAACAGTGGCCTCTTTGCATCCTTCAGCATATGCTCAACATGCTGACAAAGTCCTTATGTGAAAACCAGCAAGGACCTATAAAAGAATCAAGAACTTTGAATCTAAGGCACTGAGAAGAAAACTGGCTTTGTGGAGCTTTCTTATTCCTTCGGAATCAATTTAGAACCTATGAAAGGTGCTGAACTGACAGACCAAATTCCTTTCTTAATATACAAAACAGGTGTAGCAAATGGTAATTTTTGAGCCTTCCCCACTGTACCAGTGTATTTCAGCCATGGTTGAGGGGGACCACCTCCAGGCAGAGAGGAGAGTTCATCTTCCAAGCCTGTACATTTTTTTCTCCCTGTGTCCACTGCTAACAAAGACACCAATTAGTGCATAGCCTCAGCATTTGAAGCAAATGAAAGCAGAGACAACAGAATAAAGGGAGAGATGTGTTTGCTCCTGGAATTCTGTTTTGACATTTATTTTGGATTTTAGCAAGGCCTACAATCGTTTGCATTATTTTAAGTAAAAAAACCCCAACCCACCCAGTCTCATTACCATTGGATATGATGATGAGGGAAATGGGCTGGAAAAATCCTGGATCTTTGCTGGGCCTTATTCTGGAATTATGAAGAGTAGGGCAAATTCTTTACTGCTGTGCCATTCAGCTATTACGTTTAACAATCTAATTAGAATGGCTGTGTTGCTTTCCCCCATTATAAAAGCAAAGACAGTGCACACAAGCAAAACCAATTAGACAGCTGTAGTTTACAGAGCTGGCTTGCCTCGAGGCCGGTTTCTAATGAACCCACAGTAGATGGTTCCTATCCAGAAACAGGACAGAAGCAGCACAGTGATAATGTGTGCTATCTTTCCTCTAATCAGTCACTAATGTCTGCTCTAGTCCACTGAGCTGACACTTGACCATTCCTTTCTGCAGCCATAGTTGCCACCAGCACCAACACTGTGACACAAACCTGGCTGATAATGCATGTCCCTTACGCAGCTCAAAATCATGCTAACAGGTGGCAGTAAATCTAAAATGTTCCTCTCAGTTTTATGATTGTAGCTTTCTGCTCACCAGGGACTTGTTTTAACTTAAAGCAGACACAAAACTATACAATAACCTGCATACTTGCCATGCTTTATTTTTCAGCATGTATGGCTCAAATTAAGGCAGACTGTGTTGAGTAGATTGCTCACTGCAAGTTAGTCATCTGTTTAGTGTTTCCACAAGGCAGTTGTGGTTGTTCACAAGTCTATTAATTAAAAAGAAAATGATTAAGGAAACTACTCAGTGGGTTGACGAACCATTCAACCACTTCAAAACTAAGTAAAACATTAAAACAACCCCCCTCCCACATTCCTTTTCTTGAATAGCCTGATAACAGGTATTTGTTTGAACTGAACTTTATAGGGCCTGTGAAAACACAAGTTCTTGTCATCACTGCATTTAAATGAGTTTTATGTAGAAGAAACTGAGGAGCACAGTCTGAGCCAGAATAGATGGGACTGTGTCAGCATTCCTTCATTAAAAATACCCCTATATTCACTGGACTATGAGTCACTTATAAAAAATCACTCCAGGATAAAATTTTGCATTTTCGACAGTAATACGTGGGTCAGAGGAAGCAGGCTTGAGGCTTGCAGAGAAGTCTGTATAAATTAATTTCAAAATTAAAAATTAATTAATTCAAAATTAAAAGTACTTGCACAACTACATATTCATATATTTATTCAGCTGTAGAGTTGCATTGCTATTGCGGTTGCTATTATTTATCACCTCAAACATAATTTTCTCATTGATATTATTTTGAATTTCTCCATTTCGGAGATATAAAAAAGTGCAGAATTCATTGCCTTCCGCTGTTTTCAGTCAGCATTTACCTCCTCTGCTCTTGTTTCAGTAGGTTGTATAGGGGTAGAGTGGGTTAAAACAAGATGAGAAAAAAGGGAAAGATAGGAAGGTCAGGGAGAGATAGAAATCTATATTGTTGTTTACATAGGCTTAAATAAGACATTGAAAGTTAAAAGTAAGAAAATAGGAGCTTGAAATATGTTTTAGTTACACCACTACTGTAAAAAGCCTGACTATTTTGATTAATTGTTTTTAAAAGTCCATATTTTACAAGATAGTAGAAAAAATTTTCTAACAAGCTGTCATTGTCATAATGCTTTCAAGATGAAATGATGAAAAAAATTACACTTGAAGATAAAAGCCTGAGCTGGTGGAAGAATTACATATTTAAAATCACCCTGACAAGGGCAAAAATAGCAGTTAAAAGGGTAAAAATCTTTATAATGTTTCAATTTATATCTGCAGTTGCTACTTTTTAAAGAAATTACTTTTAAAGATGGTAAAATGAAGTAAAATTCTAGCTATGAATTTTATTAAATTCTGCCCACACTGACAGAGATAGCTTACACTAACCCTGTGTGTGAAGGTAAACACAAAAGAAGGGGTTACCTAGGCTACTGTATATTTGCAAGTACTTGCCAATAGTATCTCCAAATGTAGCTCAAAACCCAACCAAACAAAACAGATAATGAATGCTTGTAAGGATTAGGAAAAGTGCCAAAGATAGCAGATCAAGGAATTATTCTTCATGGGAAAAAATGTAGGATCAGATTTCTAGAACTAAAGCTAGTATGAATTCTTTATACTGAGGCAATTTAATTCTCTAGAGAAAGAAAGTGATTTGGTGGGTGGGTGAGATTAAAAGTCAGCTTTTAAAGACCTTTTATGTTTGTCATGGTCAGCTATTGTTTGGACTAAAACTAGGTCACTTATTGTTGGTTCAAAAAGAGGTAAAAATTATGCCTGGATTAATTCCAAAAGCTTTATTCTTCCTTTTTTTTGTACTATGTAAATAATACAAAAAATGTATTTTCCCACTGATTGACAGGTCACTGTAGAATGTCTTCTCAAACCATGATAACAGCATCCCCCTGTTGCTAATCCCAGTTTGGAGGAGTTCACTGCTGCTGATTTTTAAGGTTAACCTGCAAAGAGTGGACAGGATATCTGTCCGGGGAAGGAAGTCGATGGGTTACTTATTACTCAGTTGGTCTATATGTGTGCTGAGGCTTCAAGACCACCATGCCAGCACAAGGATGAGACTCTGTCTTGAGACTCAGCCAAACTAAATCAAGGTGAGAAGAAATAAGGAAAAGAGGCACCTATTTAATGACCTCCTTAAAAAAACCCTCTATCTTAGAGTGTCCTGTGTACTGATTTATTCTTTTCGTGGGCTTTGTTATTTTGGAACCACAAACATGATATATTATCTAGGTTGCTTTGTTGTTAAATATAACTCCTTTACCTATCTCTCTAGACTGTTTTCAACTTTGTGTGGAATAACAAATCCTGAGGTGCTGGGAAAACCTCACACTGAAGTCTGGAAAACAATCAATCCCTGCAAGCATGTAATCATGTGTTTATGTATCCTTCGCATGTTACTAAGGATCGTATTGTGGCCCCATCCTGTTCTTTCACATAAAAGTTTAAGACGTAGCCACACCCACTTCTGAGTAGAGCTTCATTACAGGGGAGTGTAAGTATAGAGGAATTGTTGACTAAGTCAGACTGGAGAACCATTTTGTCTGTTACTCTATCTGATATAACTAGCACCAGATGCTATAAAGAGTGACAGAAGAACCCTACAGGAGGCAGCGGCAGAATAATCTGCCTCTACAAAGATCTTCTGATCCTACTCACTAATTGTGAGAAATTAGCTTAAGCCCTAAAGCGCAAGGTTTAATATCTCTTCCAAAGGTTTTATTTTCTTTAATTATGATAACTCTGAATATCCATGATATCGATATATTATCCAATCTCTTGATGAATCTGGTTGAGTTTTTGGTCTCAACAACTTCCTCTGGCAATGAGTTTCATAATTTAATTACACGTAATATAAAAAGGTATTTCCTTTTATCAGTTTTGACTTGCCCACCTTTTAATTTCAGTGAATGCCTTGTTGTTTTTCTTTCCCGAGCCAGAGTGGAAGCCCCTGATCTGCTTTCCCTGCTGTTTTATATGATAACACTAATCTCATGCTTGTGTGAGGAGAAAATCATCTGTAGTTCCAATTTCACTTCATAAGACCACATTTCCATTTCTTTCATTTTTGTATGAACTCTCATCAAATCTGTTGCATTGTTTTACAGGACACAGTGTCTGATGCTGCAAGATGTATCTCAAGTACGCTCTATGATTTTTATATGTAAAGGCATTATGACATTTTCTGTGCTGTTTCAATCCTCTTCTGTATGCTTCTACTCAATTTGAATGCTGTCAGATTTTTTGGGCCCACGAGCATGCTCTTGGTGTGCTGTCTGCAATAGTGCCTACATTTCCTTGCTGAACCAACCATTACAGAGATTCTAATGCCTTCAATAGATTAATTTCACTTTTTATCCTCTGACGTATTTTACTTCACATTTATCAGTGATCCTTCCAGTTAATTTTGAGCTGTCTGTTCCTGAATAACTGAAGTGATTTTGGGTGGGGTCCAGTCTCCATAAGCAAGGTAGTTAATTTGAGGATGAATTGTAGGCCCTTAGTGAGACAGCTCTGCTCAGATGAGAGCCCAGTTTTCCTTCCTCAGTTGATGGAGAGAGGTAAATGACGGGAACATCTCTGAAGTGAGACCCTGTCTGCATAATCTAATTGTTTAAATTTAGTTGTGAATTAAGGTTCTGTCAGTATATTTTGGTATGTTACTGTTCACTATGCATGGCTGTTCTTTCATACGTATCAAAAGCAGGACTTAGACTAAGATTTGGCTTCACCTCACCATCAGCTTTTGACTTTTAAAGAAAAAGCTAGAAGCCTCTCAGGAGAAATGTTTGGATAACCAAAAAAAAAATAAAATATTCCACATCTATTTAATACACAAAATTGCTATAAAAGGACTCTAGAGACAGAGCTGGATTTCAAGCTAACCCAGAGACTAGTGTGGAGGAAATGTGGCTTTTTTTGCTCTGTGCTTCTTAAAGAACACTTCGTCGTGTGCCCCAGGAAGGTGAAAAACGAGGAATGATAATTTGCTACTAGCCAGTTCATTCTATGATAATATCTGCAGTTGGAAGTCAAGATCACAACCAAATTTGCCTTACTGGCTCTGCAACTCAAAAGAAGGTTGATTGCAGGCACAAGGAACTCAGTCTAACAAAGTGAAGAAGAAAGAAGAAGCAGGGCAAAAAAACCAGGAATATTAAGGAAGATGAAAGACAGAAGGTTAAAGGGATATGTTTACATAGTCACAGAAAGTGCACGTTTGGTGGATTGTCCTTAAATTTTTTCAGAGATGGACAAAAGAACCATCCTACTGATCTGAATGCCAAATCATTATAAGTAGATGCTGTTTGTTCTCTATCTAGCTATCTATTGTACTTTCTGATAGTTTTTTATAATTGTAACTTTTTATTGCATATGCATTTATTGAACAAAGTACCGTCTTACTGTTACCATTGCCTTACATATATTTAATCATTCCATCTGTATTGATTTACTTTGGTCCTTAAGATTTACCCTCAACAATTTTCTTTTTCCTAAAGCTTCATGTAGGTTAACAGAACTGTAAAGCCACAGTTAAAAATCAATGCCTTGGAATATATAAATACCAGCTGCTGGTGTGGAAATGTCTTGGGTGGCCTAAGATGTGTCCAGCTGTGATTTTGGGGTTGTCTGCAAATATCTGGGAAGTTACGATGAACCTGTTTCTGAACAGATCTGGTGAGACTGACTTTTCATGCTCTTTAATGCCACTGGCATATGAATGTCAGCATTTGTAATTGGAACCATCGCACAACATTTTCAGTGAAATTGTGAACCATAACCCTTGGAAGCAGATGGCTTTCATCATGTTCACCATGTCATATTGTAGTAGTGGGTATGCCTGCCTATGCCAAATTAAAACAATATACTAAATTAGAAAAGATTGTTTACTCATTTACTGGTTTAGTTATAATCAGAAAAATGAAGAAGAGGTAAGGAACTGTATCTCTGTTGAAAATATCTTCAAATCCATTCACTAGAAAATACTGTGATAGTTATTTGATGGTATGTCGCCTCCAGTTTACTTCCAATTGTATCACTTCATTTGAGTTTTAAATATGTAAGTGCTGTCTTTCATTTTATACACATACACATGCCCAGGCAGACAGGTTGTTGCTTTAAAAAGTCATTTCCATGAAGCATCACTTCAAAACTCGTCATGAATTTAACTAAGTTGGAGAAATTTATGCAAAATTAAAAGGACAAAAAACCCTATATGACAGACATTTGTTTGCCCACTTTAGAATGCTTCAAAGGACTTACTGATTTCCCTACCACCAAGGCCAAGAATATGTGTCAAAACTGCTTAAGATAGGAATCAGTTTTAATAAATGTGGCCTCAGACCTTCCAAGGTGTTTAGGTCTGGGAACACTTACAGTACATCTGTTATTATTTTGGTTCAGCTGAGTTTATTTCTTTAATCAGCAACATTTCAAGAGAACTGGTATAAAAAAAATTAGAAATACTAACTTGTTTTCCATGTTTACATTTCTGTCACTATCATGGCTTTACGTCACTATCATGGCTTTACGTTTCTTTATCATGGCTAAAGTTATGAGATGTCTTGAGTTGTGGCAAAACAGCATCAAAAGGTAGAGAAGAGTCAGTAAGTCCTTTTCAATGGGCTTGTGGAACTCCTAAAGGTATTCAAATTATTTTGGGTTATGTACATGGTTAACAGGCATGATTCCATGTCATATTCTCCTCATAAACTTATCAAGTGTTTTCTTAAAACTAGTAGGAAGTGAAGTTTTCTGCCCCTCATGGATCTCTGTATGGTGATGGCTAATTACCATCCATTGTCCATGCCAGTAATTCATTAGAAAATAACTAACCTCACAATCATTCACCAGAACCAGTGTCAAAAAAGTGTTACTTTTCCCTGCTCATTTCAACCAATGGATGTTTTTAGCTGTTGTGTACGTTTGTACGTTTGTATGCTTGCTCTCTTTTGTTGGGTTTGTTGTTTTGTTTGCTTGGGCTTTTTTCCTTAGTAGATTAGGGTGCTTCAAATTAACTCATTCGTTCTTTAAGGTCCTTCTCTTCAAATATTTTTAGATTTTGTTCCACTTCCAGTCCACCATTCAGTCGAGGTATCCACTTGTAATGTTTTCTCGAAAGTCAATTCCTGTTGCCCCAGTGTTCATTATTTTGCTTTCTGCCCAGCAGCTTATTTGTTGTCATTTCTGCTTCATCAAGATGAAAAAAATATGAAGGAGATAGGAAAGAAGAGCTGGGGGTTCTTCTTGCCTTTTTTTGATCTGTCTCAGGCTCAGATGTTGAGCTACTCAAATGAAAAAAAACTGGTCAGTTTGAACCAAGATTTTTGAAATTTTTCTGCTGCTAAAATGTTTTCTTTTCAGAACAACTTCAGTTCAGACCACACTGATTTCTGAAATTTGGCACTCTCATGTTGTCATATATGCAGATATGTTGAAGTATCCTAACGGCGACATAACTATTTCACAAAAAGATATGCTGATGTGCTTTGCTGCTGTGCATAAACTGTTTTGAAGCCCATAGCTTCTACAGCTGGGACAGTGATGCTGTGCTCAGGCAAACAGCAAGTGACCTGGGATAAAGTATTACAACACTGATTTACAGACCACAGTTATACATGCATTCATAGTTCAGATAAGACATTCCAAAGAGCACAGCTTCAGAATATAGTGCAAGATTTAACTGCAGCTAAGTTTAGAGAAATGTTTGTGTTGTTGCACAGAAAATATATATTTTATCTAACCTTCAATCCCATTTTGCTACATATAATTTCAGATAACTTTATTATTCTAGAATACTGGATCTGGAAAACATTCAGTGTAGGAACTACATTGGTAAACCTTCCAACTGTGCATCATTTCAGTCCTTTCTTCTGAAAAACCTGTCCACTTTTTCTGTTTTTCCTTGTGCTAGGTTCTGAGCTACATGCAAGGGGATTCCATAAAAGATCAGAAAGTGATTTTTTTCTATTAAAAGAAGAGTTTTAGCTTAAAATGTTTAAAAGGAATATTCTATTTCTCTGCCTTTCTCATAATTTACATTACATGACTCTGAATTTCATAGACTTGAACACCTAAATCTTCTAGGCAAATCTTTCTTACTCTACTTCTGCTCCTAACATCCAAGTTCCTCAAATTTCCCAATTCATCCCATTCAAGACTAAGATTTAGGAAATGCATATACTTTCTTGTCTGGAACTGAAACTGTTCAGGGTCTTATCTGGGTTAAAAAACTTTTGCAGCAACCAAAAGTGGAAGGGTGGTTTTCTGAACCTCAAAAATGCAGTATGCAGTATTATGAGATCATTGCCATCTTGTACCTAAGGGAGAAAACTCAACAGATCTAAGGATGCCTGTATCCACTTTGATATTTTTGGAACTAAAAGGCAGTTAGAACCAGGACATGATAAAATGACATTATTTTTTTTCCCACGAAAGAAGGAACTGTGCACCATTCTGTATCTTAATAGAAAAGTATCCAGTACAGTAGCAGGTACCACAAGCTACAGAACTTTGCTACAGTATCTGGTAGTCAAAGATTGGATGGCTGTGAATTAGGAATGGGAAGTTTGGAAAGATCTTCTGCATTACATGGTGTCACTGAAGACTAGGAGGATTGTTTAATTTTCTTACGGTACCTGTCTGAAGCAGGTTTCTGATTCATTAAGATGGAAACATTAATAATGAAGAAAGGGAAAGAAATACAAACTAAAATGGAGTTTGAAAAAAAGTAAGAAAGGAAGAAAAGGGACATGAAAAAAGCCTATGAATAGCAGATTTCAGGTAATTCTAAACAGGAAAGAAAGAAGTAGGAACTTCTAAAGCCTTTTATAAAGGGAAAAACATAATAGTTACATTTATTTACAGATAAAAATGTCAGAGATATTATTAAAAATAAAAAAAATATTTCTACTATATATTGAATAAAAAAGGAAACATCTATATCATATGTAGATGTTAATGTTTTGTTTTAATGACTGACAAAATTGTTAAACTACAGAAAATGGAAATACACGTTTTGAAATACTGAGTTAAAGAGAGAAGTCTGAACTGTTAGTACTGATTATCCGTAAGTTTTGAAAGAACAGGGAAGTTTCAGAGGGATGTATGAAAATTTCTTATTGTATCAGGTATTTTTAAATGTACTGACCCAATCCTGATCCCAAAAATAAGTAGAATGGGATTCTGGAAAGGAAAACCTCTAGCATGTGTCAACCACAAAATTTATGGGTAACTGGTCAGTCATTTATTCTACAAGAAATTTAATTTGATATCACAAAGCATTTTAGTAGAAAAAAATTGAGAAAAAGATAAAAATCTTCATTAACAGATAAGTTTTAAATGTAATTTGAACCAGGTAAATCATTACTAGTGTATGTGTTTATCTCTGCAGAGCCTGCAGAAGTAAGTCTTTGGCCTTCTTTGATTTCAAAACTCATAGAATGAAGATCTAAAACCATTCAACACCCCCCCCCACCCCACCTGCCTGTCCCACAACCAAACAGATAGAACATGTACATAGATTAGGGTAGAGCTAAATAAAAATAATAACGCTGACATATTGCTGGGGATGGGATTTGTCTTATGTGCCACTGTCAGTAGGCATAATGTCAGGTGTGTGTTCTATGCTGATTATACAGTCCTGCAGAGTCAAAGGAGAGTTACTGGCACCTCAAACAACCAATCTATCCCATGTCACTACCTAAAAAAGATGTGAGGAACTGTCCTCTGGAAGTGTTTATGACTTTCAGATGCCTCACAAAGGAAGCTATGTGGCTACAAAAAAAAACTTTCAAGTAGTTGAAGGTAGTAGCTGAGACGGATATTACCCTGACACAGAGTTATTTATATCACCTAGTCATATGCAAGCAAATATGCCCTTTAAGATTATCAGCTATAATGTTATGTATCCAAACCCATAGAATAATAGCTCTTTTATAAGAGAAACATCTGTATTTTTTTTAAAAAGGGACTCTAGAAAACTTGAGGGTCATGGTCATCTAAATAAATGAAGCCATGGCCAAAATGGCATATGTTAGTGTTTGTAGCAACAGGAAAAGTCAGGAGGGAACAACTTTTTTCTCCTACAACTGATTCTGTTATTGATACGGGATATAGAGCTCAGTTCTGGTCTCTAGTCTTCAAGGAGAGTGTTGAAAAACTGGGGAAGCAGGAAGAAGTACAACCAATTCAGCCCACTGTTGTGATGGCTTACTCACAGCCTTTTATGTACTTAAGTTATGAAAAAACCCCTCCGATCATAGCAATTCAGAGTGACAGTATAAATCAGGTGGTAAAATGTGAGGCAAAACAAATTCAGTTTGGTTTTTAGGTCCATGTTTTTAACAGTAAAATTTATCTCTAGAGGAGTTTAATAGGCATTGAGATAAATTCTCCATTGATGGAACTATAATTTAAATGAAGACTGCAGATATCTATGCCTGACTTGCTGTAGAAATTATATTTAAACGACCATTGTTTGCCAGGGCATCCCATGCCCAATTTTAATCCTGTTGGCTAATTTCCATCCATTTGGCGGGAAGGACACCTTCTCATAGACAACAGTATTTCCTATGAATGATTTTAAAAGAAGGCAGCCTGAAAGTTAGGTGTCGTGACATGGTTGTGTGTTCACATATTTTAACCCCGCAAAGAATTCACATGTTGATTAGTTTCTCTCACTGCTAAAACTGTGAATGGGAAGTCTGGAGGGAATATACTTCTGTTTCAGTTCCTAACACTTGATTGCTGCTGTGATTATCAGTCTAAATAGACTGTGTTCTTAAAAGAGAAACTCTAATAAGAATTCCAAAATGTTAAAGACACCTAACTAATCAGTCAATCAGCCTGAAGGCTCAGAGACACAGAAAACCTGTTTCATCCATTCTGATACTCATGGCATGACCTCTTTTAAACAACAGAGTCTAACTCCAACACAACTGTTAGAAAATGAAGTTAGTCATAAACATGGGAAGGCATATGCCACCTGTTAAGGAGAAAGTCAGGCTAGGTGACCACAGAGGTAATTTGTGGCCATAATATCTCCAAGCAGTAAGCAAACATGGGCTTTCCTGTTTATTCATGAGTAAAAGCACATGCTATTCTGCTTGACGTAGTGACTTCAGTATTTTCTAAGACATTTTAGCCTTGACTGATCAAGCTATTGCATGTTAAGCTCCACAATATCATTTTGGCTAAAGTGGTCTGGGATTGCTTAGGCATTTTTATTACTGTCTTTATGATTGGGAAAGTCCTCTCCAATTCACCCATGCTTGGCAAGCCAGACCAAGGAATGACAAGGACTGAAATTTATAATGTCCATATGACTATTTGGCACATTGAGACAGTTTTGTGATGTGATAACAGTTAAGTAAAAGGTTTCCTTTATTCCTCATGCTACTGCCAAGTAGATTCAGGATTGTTTCTCCACCACATGCAATCCTATGTAGCTATTTACTTGTTTATCAAAATGCATTGGTGAACGGTGGGGACGCATTTTGTTTGTGAAAGAGAGGAGTGCAAGGGGACAAGGCATGACTGTCTGAAGTCACCAAATAACTATGACTTCTTAAGGCTGGTGGTTGCCTGTTTTATACTCTAAGAGTGTGATGAAAAATTCAGCTTTTTGCAACATGAATAGATTTCAGTAGTTCATCTCTTGGGTAGAATGGATATACGGCTGCAAATTTTGTCAGAGTTGGAAAGAATTTATGTTGTCAATATTCAGTCTAGTAACTGCCTGTGTGAACTCATCACTGATATATGGGAATAGATGTCAAAATACTCTTCAGATTTTCCTATAAGTGTATGAAAATTGTTAAGAGCCTGCCAGGCTGGGCAAGAAATTCTGTTGCAAAGGGAATGATTTTTCTCTAGGCAATAGGGCAAAGGTTGGTCAAACCTTGGTTGCATTAGTTCTTCTCCTGAGGGATTATACTCACAGCCAGAAGACTCAGTTGAAAAAAGAAATATGCCAAAAATAAGACTAAGAAATGAAAGAGACAGGAAGGGCCTGAGGATCTGGAGAAGATAGGAAGCCAGACAAAAAGGTAGTGTACACGTAGGCACTGTGTTTAGAAAAAAGATGGCACAGCTGGGAACTTCATTTCTTCCTCCTAATTCCTACCTGCTGTCACAGCACTTTTGTGCTACTGACAGGAGGGATAATTTAAAGCAAACAACTGATGTTGGAAGATCAGATCAGCACATCACTAGTTTGGGAGTGGCACATTGCAAATTTGGCCTGAAACTCCCTTTTCACATTTCCTGTGTTGTGTAATATGCTTTGTAGTCCTAGCCAAAGACCTAGGATGCTACATGTATACCATCAAGAAATCATTCTGATTCATATCAGGGATTCATGAAGGCAGATATATTATATATATATATATTCCCTATAAATGAGTCAATCATATACTTCCTTTTAGGTGTGAAATGTTGCTCTTAGACACAGCTTCAGAGCTTGCTCCCAATTCTATACACATTTGTTAGGTATTTGCTAGTAGTCATATTGAAAACTGTATTTGAAAACTATAGTGTAAAAGCAATAAAATTTTTAATTGGAGTTAAGACTTTGGCAGTGAAAGTGCAGATGAGAGGGTAGGAAGTACGGGACAGTGGCACTCAAACTGTTTTCTTTGATTTTTTTTTTTTCATAGAAGTGATGTCAAGACCAGGTGTGCTCTTTGGTTTTGGCACAAGCAGGGGGATAGTTCTGAGGTTTTTGATGTTGGCTTTTTACTGTACTACACAAGTAACCTCCCTTTCCTTATTTTCCAGGTAGCTGCCGTAGTACTATATAGTACAAAGGTACAGGAGAAAACTCCTGTAAGACTAAAGGCTTCTGAGGAGAGATTTTCTAAGAAATATTTCTCATCATTGCATTGTCTATGAGCTACCCAATTGCTATAAAGTCATTGCTAATTTGACTTCCTCTACATAAACCAGCTGTGCTAGCCTTTGAAGATCTCAGGTATGTCTTGAATAGGTTCAACTTGCAATATTTCAGCTGAAAGCAATAGGTTAATTAATCTTATTTAAAAATCAGTGAAACAGAAGTTAATTGAAATGTAAACAATGGTCTACATTGTTGCTGACAACTTTAGAAAAAAGAATCTTAGAAATTCTTTATGTAATGTATTTTACCTGTCTACCCTCAGAGGAGAGAGTGGTTTTGCAACAGATCACATTACTGAACTAACCTTTCTTTCACTTTTAAGTGAAACATATTCTTTGCTTCTTCTAGTGCAGTGCAGCTGCACAAACTGGAGCTAGTCAAAAGCTGTCAGAGCCCTGTTTTCCAGGGAGGTACCTGCTAACAGAAGGCTGCTAGGTATGAAACACTGTGGAGTGTGGCTTAAGTCCCCAAAGCAACCAGAAAGTGGTGTGTCTGAGAGCATCCAGAAGAGAGAAACAGATGACCTAGAAAGTCAGAAGGCAAAAAAAATGTCAGTCAGTGAGAAATGATTAACAGCTCAGCCAGTTTATGCCAAGGACAGAGGGTTCTCTCAAGCATTCTTGTGCAGTCCTAGCTGTCAGATGAAACATGCTGAGGAACAGGAGCAATCCAGTGTATGGGCCCGGCCCAGAACTAGCTGAAGTGCGTAAAAAGAATCAGGAGGTTAGGATTGGTCCCCCATTAAAGGAAATTTGTTTTTTGATGTCTTTCAGGGGTGATTGTTGCTCCTGCTCTTCATTAAAAACAACAAAAAAAAAGAGAGAGAGAGAAGAAGAAGAAAAAGAAATAGGCGTGGCAAAAAAAAAATCTGGAATTTATAAGCCTGAGGGTGGGAAACAATCTTGCAAAGTTATCTTCCTACCTCACCATTGAATTATTTCATAAATATGTGTCTTCTAATTCAGTATAAGGTCCAAATATTTATGGCAAAAATAAAAAGCACATTTAAAGAAAAAACCTTGCAGTAGAAAAAATAGCATATGACCAGTCATGGGGTTAACAATGGATTTTATATTTGGCTCCTTCCTTTGTGGTAGGTAGCAAGCCAACCCACATTAGCAGAGTGTGTTACGCATATTACCTGAAATGGTTTTCTGGCCCACATCAAAAGCTCTGAGGGAAAAACTGCAAGTGACTGTTGTTGTTGTTCACACAGAAAAGTGGGGTTTTCAGTAAAGACATAAATGGATTCATGGAACAGTTTTATTCCCCAGTGTCTTACTAATGATGATGTTTTGAAACTGCAAGCAAGAAATCAGCCTTAGGGACTTTCTACAGCAAAAACATGTCATTATATGCAAGAAAGGGTATGTTCTCATAGACTATTTTTTCTCTGTTACGCATGCTGACTTCACTTGTTTGTTTACATTCTATTGTATTGAAGTACATGCGTAAATGAATTATTAATAATAAACAATTATTGCCATCAAAGCATCACTAGCACTTTTCAAATTAATCTATTGAATGGGAAAGGAATGGGGAAATTCAGTGACTTCTTGAACTAAACTGTACTTCTCAGGACAGATTTCCTGACTGTGTGGTTGCAAATGACATTTTGCTCTCAGTATAACCTGTGACAGACAGCAAAGCATTAATGACCCAACTGTAACTCAGAGAGTGAGACAACAGCCATGAAAACCCATTCACTCCTAGACCTTGAGTGACATAGCAAGCAGAGTAATTGTGTAAGTAAACACTAAAACACAGCCAGCTTCCTGCCAGGGCTGTGAAACCCCAATCGTGATTCAGTCCTGTTACACTTGTAGCCCTTTTGTTTGCATTCCTGGAGAAGTTGCTGTGACCAGTTGTTAACACACACACATCTCAGGAAGAGATTTTATTTGGACATGAGGGTAAGAAAACAAGACATATCTTTCAGATGCCTCTGGCCTTAGTGTATCATCATGAGAACCAGCCGTGATTTAGGCTTGGAACATCAGAAGTGCTAAGACTGTTGTAGAGAGAACAGGATAGAACCCAGCCTGACCACCTGTAGCTAAGTGACCATGCAGTACAAACTACAGTGGTGGGGAAAGGTAATGCAGGCTTTTCAAAGAGGATTCACAAGGTGATAGAAATACATTTTATCACTGCAGAATGTGACTCAGAGGATGTACAGTGTGGACATGTACTAAGAGGGGACATTCAGCCTGACTGAAGGATCAAGCACAAAAAAAGTTTATTTTGGATGTCCATTGGAAACCTTAATATTGTTTTGAGGAAGAAGTGTCTTCTTTCCAAGACACAATATATGGTGCATCTTCTCCTGAAAGGAAGAGTCGATTTACATAATGCATTTATTGGCTAATGGGCCAACTGCAGCTGTGGAAAAACAGTATGAAGATAGTGTTTGCAAATGGTACTTCCCCTCAATTTCCTAAAGCCTGACATCTTTTGGAAAGAAGGTAGGTAAAGGAGGAAGAGTGCACATGCCTGAGATTTAAACACAGGGACCCTAAATGTTTCCCAAAGCAAGTTACAAATTCCTTGTAAAAGGATATCTTTTCTGTCCACTGTGGTGAAAGATAAAAAGGCATTTCTTATGTGTATGATAGATCAAAATAGATTTATGTGCATGGCCAGGCTAAACTCAGAGAAAACAATGAGCCAAAAAACTGGTTTATATTGACTGGTATTTTAGCTCCTCCAATCTTGACAGAATAATTTTCTTTAACCAAATTTAGCAAAGTTTTCCTTCATCTGAGTTCTCCAGAAATACTAGTAACATGGCAGCTACATGCTGGAATCTTTCTGCTAACAGAGCCACATTTTAACCCTTGTTCAGCTGATAACTGACCAGGGCAAGTATGTTAAACAATATATATACCTATATTGTAATTCCCTTTATAGATAAGTATAATGTGCATTGTTCAATGTTGTTTTGACATCTATAATGTGTATGATGTGACAGAGTGCACTCTCAACCAGTTCACACACAGTATCAAGCCGGCAAGAGTTGGGCTGCTCTTCACAGGGATCCTGACATCTTGAAAAAATAGAGATGACACAAACATCATGAGTTAAACAAAAAAAAAATGCGTAGCCTTGCATCTGGGAGGGGATAATCTCATGTGACAGTTTAGGCTGGGGAGCAACTGCTTAACTTTGCAGCAAAGGACTTGGGAGCCCTGGTGGGCAATAAATTCAACATGAGCCAGCTGTGTGCCCTTGCAACATAAAAAACCAGCAACAACCTGGGCAGCATACATAAGACTGTAGCCAACAGGCCGAGAAAAGTATTGTTTTATTTGCCCTTTTGAGACCCCATCTGGAGTGTTGCCTCTGAGTACTCCAGGACAAGAAAGACTTCAGCTAAATAGGTTAAGTCCATTGGATGTCATCTAGTTGGGAGGGGGCTGGAGAAAGGACATACAGTTTGTGGCTGAGGGAAAAGTGTTTGGTCAGCCCTCAGGAGAGAAGGCAAAAGGAAGACCTCACTGCTACCTTCAACTACATGTAGATATGTAGCTGGGATTCTCTTGGAGTTGCAGTGAGACAGTGAGGTACAGCAGACATGAGCTAGCTGTAATACAGAGAAATTCCTGTTGGATATTAGGAAAATAATATCACCATGAGAATGATCACACAGTTTGCCCAGGCTGTGAATCTTCTGCCTTTGACAATGGTCAGGGCTCAGTTGGACAGTTGCAATCTGATCTATTTCACCCTACTTAGAGAAAGGAGTTGGGTTAGATGACCTTTGGAGGTGTCTTTCAATCTAAATTATTTTTGGGATGTATGATTCTGTGATCATGCAGTGTTACACAGATTAGTTAATGTGGACTTCAGATGGAGAAGTCACTCACGGAACACAGTAAGAAATAAAGACTTGTGGCAAATAACTTATGCTGAACAGAGCTATATTAAACTCATTTCTATGTATATCATTCTACAATAGTAGCCTTTAATAATAATCATGGTGATAATGTCATTTACACAAGATATAGTGTATGCCCACTCATTTCAACTCTGACAGTACTCTTGTGATTAGTTTATCTTAGAAAACAGAAATAATGTTTGGTAAAGAGAAGCACAGTCCAACTCTCTTACAGGAGTTACCTGGTCACTGAGGAATAAGGTTGTCTTAATCTTACCTGTCAATAATTCTTTTTTCACAACAATTTGTTTCCCATCTCAGTTCTGCAGGTATGTAGGCGTTTTGTAAACTTTGCTTTCACTGAAATTCAGATCCCTGTTTGTGATTGTAAATGAAAAAAATACTTGCAAGTGCATATTTATTTCGAAAAGGCTCTGTTGTATATGCTGCACAGGGTTCAGGATGTGAGCAGTACCTCTGCTGCATTCCAAGTGATAACCTGATTAAATAGAGAAAAAGAAGTAAATGGAAAACATTATAAAATAACAGCAAGTTATAATTTTTTTTGTCTTCAGCTGACCTGACAACAGCCAGTGAACAATCCTGAGTGAGCTATTTTACTGTAATTTCTGTAGGTTATAGAGAGAATGAAAGTTAGTTATGCAGATCTGACTTATGGTCTTGACATGTGATCAAGTGTAAATAATGACATGGCTGCTGGGGAGAGGATTTGGCTTTAGATCACACCTATGACCCATAGTATTCTAATCTTTTAAAATGGGCTTTTAATCTCATGCAGAGGTAGCTTCCTGTAAGACTTCTGGCTCAGGTCCAGAAAGAATCAGAAATGAGACTCACAAGAGAAAAAATTGTCCTGAACACTTCAAAGTGTCAGATAAAGACTATTTTCAGAGCAGATTAAAAGATGGCTGAATTTTCTGTGCATGGATGAACAGGACACCAGATGAGGATTGCATTTCTTGCTTGGGTGAACCAAAAGGAATGCTTCCTAAATGAAGATTGCATATTGAATATAACACCTGACCCTGAGTAGCATGTGTAATATATACGTAAAAGGAATGAAATATATCTTATAAATATAAGGCCAAGACACAGTCTCTCAATAGATTCAATCATGTGCAAAACCCTAAGTGAAAACCAAAAAATTGTGAAGTATTAAAATGTCTAGTACTTCAGTTGTTAGTCTGCAAGTTGGGAGTCAGACAAGGATGTCATTGCTGCAGCTATGCAGGTTGTTCTATTTCTCTGTTCTTGCCTTTTTTTCTTGTTACTAATGAAAGTTTTCCTCGTCTCTTCTGCCACCTCTTCTCATAAGACAATCATGTGAAGGAGAGCTCCTCTTTTTCACAGTGTTGTGGTGATTTTGATGACTTGTCAATTCTGTTTCACATAGAAGACATGCATATCCTTGTCAAACACCAGAGTTCATGCACACTTTCTCTTTTATTTTTAAACTTTATGTCAGATTGAAATATCAAGGAGCATTTGAAGACATTGATATGTCTGAATGGTTTTACTTGCACATATGCAAAGAGCTCTTTATCATCCAGCCCAAGTTTGAATCTGGGGCAGCAATTTATTGAAGGGCGGTCTTGTAGAGCACCTTATAAGACCATCACTTATGACAAGCAGGACTGAAAGCTGGCAAAGAGATGATAAAGAAAACTTTGAACAAGGATATAGAAGGGCACTGAGTAGAGAAGTTTTATGGTTGGAGAGCTACTTAGAAGACAAGCTGGCATAGCAGGGTGAACTTGGAGAGAAAGACCTTTGATTCCTTAAGAAATTCTAGCCAACCCAGACAGTAATAGAGAAGGGAGAAGCAGGCAGGAAGGGGGTGCAGATGTCCATTTTGCTCACATATTTATGGTTGTTTCTCTATGCAAGAAATGTTTGATATCTGAGACCCTGTCAGAAATGGGACATGAGGATAGTATTTCAGTGACAAGGTGACCAACCAAAGATCAGAAAAGTGGAGAGGTCCAAGAATCAGACAGAAGACAACACGCTGGCCTGCTTTGCTAGGACTCCGGCACGGTAAGTGTCTGGCATAGAAAGCCTAACCTCCATGACAGTATGGTAGTACTTGGGGACTGAAGTAGAGGAATGAAAGAATGACTAAAAAAAAACAACAAAAAAGCCTTTTAAGGTGGTGGTGTGTGTGTGGAGTGGCAAACACTCAAAATTGCACTACAGTGTCATATGACCTGGAGCCATAGTGATAGGTAGGTTTAGGTGAAAGTGCCATGAGTCCCGTCAGTCATGCTGCTAAAACCATGCCTGTCTGCAAGAATATTAAATTTTATTTGAAAAGATAATCAGATATGGAAAGATCCACTGCTGCCCTTGTGAGTACAATGAAGGATGCATTGGCACCACTCACTGGAAGAGAAAGTAGAGAAAACAAGACATGTTTCTGGTAACAGAAGCAAGGTGTCTATA
Organism: Campylorhamphus procurvoides; assembly: GCA_013396655.1. Lineage (NCBI taxonomy): Eukaryota > Metazoa > Chordata > Aves > Passeriformes > Dendrocolaptidae > Campylorhamphus > Campylorhamphus procurvoides. The sequence goes on along the minus strand of WBMV01009291.1, from coordinate 1,523,372 downwards.
AGCAGGTGGTGATAAAGAAGGGGACATTGTAATGTCCCCTTACCCTCTAAATATCCTGAATTAGTAGGGACCCCAAAAATATCCTAGAGTGTAGATGGTGAATTTTTCCTTTTAATTTATTATTAGGAAATCAGTCAACATGTAAATGCTGAGAGCTGAGAAGTAGGATAGATGTGACTACTGAAGAAACTTAGTGCCTACCCTTCCCAAAAGAAATGAGGATGGGTGCAAGCAGAGAATGCCAGCACCCTGATGAAGGAAAGGAGGCAAAGAAGAGTGAGAGCTGCTGTAAATCTTACAGTAGCTGCCATGGGACAGGAAAAAACCAAAATCCCCAAACTGTGATTCAGCTTCTGGGGAAAATCCTGAGAAAACACTATAAAGTTTCCTTCAGGCTATAGCTTTGGGTCAGTCATCCCTTCTGTAACAAAACCTGAGCTGGCTAAGGAATAAAGTGTAGCAGCTGGAAATGAGAAGGAATTTTGTGTAAAGAGTGTATGGATCTCAGTTAAGGCAGGGATACTACAGTGCCGGGATGCTCTGCAGAGTAAAGCATTTGTTTTGCAGCTGCCCAAATGAGTCAGAAATAAGGGTCTGATCTGAACTTTCTCTCCAGGGTACCTGTGCTGCAGAATTACCTGAAAGGAGATTTGTGCAATGCATTTGGGAGTGGACCTGTAACACATTCCTAAAACTGCCATTCAAAAACAAAAAAAATGCTTCTTGTATATATCTTGTATATATACTTCTTGTATATATCAGTTTCAAACAGATAGACTGCCCACATAAGGATCTTCTTTGTCATTTACATGGTGAATAAAGCAAAATGAATTATAAGGATACTAAGAGTTAAATAGTGTTAAAGTCTGAATTCACATGCCTTCCTCAAACTCTTTCTACAGTCTCAACTTTCTGGAGCTAGCTGGCTATCACATGCCAGTCAAACACTTTCCAGCATGAGTCACTCTGGTTTCCAAATTTTTCTTTCCCAAATGAAAATGAAAAATTCCAAATGTCTCACATTTTTCTATAGAAAAAGGGGACGGAACATCAAGTGCATATAGTTGAAGAATTGTTTTCTATTTCCTTTTACATCCCTAGTCTAGACAAGAGGTACTATGATGAACCTTGCCTTTGCTGCCAATACCAACAGCACTTTGTGGTCTTGTTACCTCACATCTGGCTAATTCCCAAGGACAGTCATAGCTAACGAGTAGCCCTTTCAATGGTCATTCCAGCAATTCATTTGGGCTACCCTTTCAAACAGCATGGAGAATTCTTAAGAGAGAAGGTCTTTTGTACTGGGCAATGTTTCACTCACTGTGTTTAAATGAGAAGGGCAGTCGGGTTGTAAAGATTTATATAAATGAGAGCATTGTACACTGAAAAGGAGATTGGTATGTTTGATCTCAGCTGTTATTGATTTACCTTTTCCACATGATAACATTCATTAGGCAGGGTAAGTGAAGGCTGGGGTGTTCAATTTCAATTATCTACAGTTAAAATACAGACATTACTCAGGGTGGAGCTTCAGTCTAGTTTCAGTGGGCTGAAGTGTGAAAACATTTTCCTACCAAGTCATTACATAGGACGACATGACTTTTTTGAGTCCTTTCCTGTCTCCTCCCTACTCACCCCACCCCTTTTTATTTTTTATGGTTTTTTTTTCATTGTTTTTGAATATTTGTTTTTTCTGGTCAAGGGAGCTATTCTGCTGCTTTGAATTTCCCAATACATTCAATGCTGCTGTTGCTCTCTTGTCATGTGTGAAGCACAACAGTGCTAGTAAAGCACTGGTCTCCTTGCCTGACACCTGGTATTAGTGTCTCAAAAGGTTCACAGATTTATTAGAGCAACCTCCTGTAGGTGACCCTGCTTTGATCAGGAGTTAGACTGGGGGTTCTCCAGAGATACCTTCCCATCTTAGCCCTCTGACTGCAGAGGAGCCGATCTCCCCTCCTTTCCCACAGTATAATCACCATATAAGGCTGCTAAACTGTGCTGCACCAAGTACTTTCAAAATACAATTCTCTTATTTTAAAGGAAAACCAAGAGTAACAACAAAAACAAAGGACAAAAATAGTATCACATCGGGAGTAATTTCTTTCTCACTATTGGCTTCAAAGAACAAACAGTGACTTAGGCTTAGGTACATAAATGGAAATTTCCAGAGCTAGGTGAGGTGAATACTGCCCCAAATATTTTTATTTTTTAATTGATTGAATAGATGCCTCTTCAAAGATTCTTTCCTTCCCTTGAATAATGTTTTAAAAACATTAAGAAGTTCCCATAACAAAATTCAAACACTTCTCTTTAGGTTTATCAGATCCAAGCACATTCTCTTCTTAGTTATCTCTTTGCTGAAATGCCTGAATCCATAATTTGCTTGCACATCCTTGCAGGCACATTTCTGAAAAGACAACATTAACTTTAGGTTTCTTTATTTTAAGACTTGCTTACTGTCCACAGCTCCTGTTAATCTGTGTTGAAGAGATGAGTAGAACTTCAATAGAACAGAGTTTCTCCAATTTCCAAAGTGTTTGAGTTCTTGAAAATGTTGACCTTTTAAATCTATTACATACCCTAATTACTTTGATATTGTGGAGATGACCTTAGATGTTAACATCCACTTAAAAATTTGAATAGAGGTGCATTTCATTGGACCTGTGGAAAATAATATGCTGTATGTGTTGCATAATGTAGCTGGTGTCTGAAAGTGCTAAAATAATACAGGATTGTAAAAAGTTACAAGCAGTAACTTGTACTTTGACTTGCGCTTAGAGCTGCAGGTACTGAAAGCACAACGTTTTCTTGATTATTTTGCCAGACAGAGAGATGGAAAAGCTTAAAATAAGGATCTGCACTGATAAGACTCCCCCCACCTTATCAGAATATACCTTATAAAAAAGTCACATGCTTTCCTAGTCTGAAAATGAGGCAGAAACTCACAGACATTTCCTGTCAGGCTCCTTTCCTTATCCATCTACTCTGATAGCTTCTTTTCTCTTTATTTTTGTCACTGTGGTGGAGAGCTGGTGGCACCAAATTCTGCTTCAGTTCCACTTATAATTCATTAGGCAGAGCTAAGCAACAACAACCTTTCTATTAGAAAATGGTTAAAATGATTTGCACCTGCATGAAACTGATATTCCAAGTATCTTTGCAATGAGCAAATGAATAATATGTTTGCCCTTTAGGAAAGCCTTTCCACTCTCAGCACTCCACATGCTTCAAAAAGATTTTGGACAGGAAGACACCCCCCTCCTGGTCATCTCAGGCCACAGAAACCAGACATTTCTGTGTCAGGTTCAAGCACCTAATGTCTAGGGCAGAGGTTTTATCTAATAGGCAGACAATAGGAGGCTGTTACACATCTAGGCACATATTGTTGTCAAGTATTGCTGATTTTTTTACTGATTTACAGTCAGCTTTTATAAATCTTCTTTCTATATGATATTTTGTGCTTGATTGAGGTGCTCATGACCAAAAATATCTCCACAGGAGAATATTTTTAAATGCAAATAACATCACCTCTTTAAAGGTCTGTGGGAATGGGTCTCCAAGAAACATGATGTATTCCTGAAGAGGTTTTAAATAGTTTTTTTCTTCTTTGTGAAAAAGAAAAGTATAAGAGAAAGTGAATGGTATCTTTTTCAGTGTTTACCATATTGTAGCTGTCATACCATGTAGTGTCATGGTATGAGAGATGTCCAAATGATGAGCAAAATTAGATTATTGGAAAAAATGGTTACAGTAAGTCTTTTAATTAATGAGGACTGGCATTTATAGGATATGGTAATGGTTTTGCTTGAGGTAACTGTTGAATTAAGACAAAGAGGTAAATATTTAATATTTTTATTGGTGACATATGATGCATACATTGTTTAGCACAAGTATTGGGCAGACTTGAGCCAGGCTGGACATGTTCAGGTCTTGACTTTTTTCCTTAGAAACCCTAGCTCTGGGGAAAGAGTCTCTGGCAATTTTGCCATAATATCCTTTAACCTTTGTCTTCATCTCTGAACCTGGGTGCTACAGCTTTTACTGGGAGAACATCAGGGAGAAAGTCCTGTTGACAGTGAAGATTTTTGACCTTGCTACCTAAAAAGCAGGGCAAGCTTGTGATGGTGAAGACCTGGAGACATGTCCCTGCTCCACCCCAATGAGGTAAGGAAGTTTTCCAGTGGCTTGGACTGGCAGATTGGAAAGATGACTTGTGCTTTTGTGTATTTGTTTTCCAAAAGGTTCAATTCTTTGCCAGCCTTCTCCTTGTCCTTTAGACTTCTTGCGTGCTTAATTCACATACTGAGTTGGTTTCATCTGTGCTGGGCAAGGTTTTTGCCATGCCATTTGTGGATGACTATACGGCACCTGTAGGTTTTGCACACAGATCAGTCTCCTGCATTCAGCTACCATATGAGGTGTGACAGATTTAGTGTGCACAAGTGTTTTGTCTGCAGTGCATAGAGGAATCAGGGAGGGATATTTTCTGGCTAGGGAGCTATTTACTTTTGTTAAGACTTTGTCACATATGTTGCAATTGCCTTTCTGGCCTTGCTCCCCCTTTTCCAGTACGTACTTTAGTGGAAGTCTTGGCACATCCTGACAATGTGACGGTGCTTATTACTCATGAGCATATTGTCTGACTTTTGATTGAATGTCAGCACTTCTTTGATCAGGTTCCTTCTGCCTGAACTAATTAGGGGAGGAGTGACACACTCCTCCGCGGGCCTTGGCTGGCCTTTAGCCCTGTATCTTTGCAAGGAGGTTTATCATGCAATTGAACTGCCATTAAGACATGAAGATCTGTGAGAGTGCAATGAGAGGAGATCAAGATCTTACTGCTTCTGTAAGCACAGCTGCTCCTATCAGACTGCAGGCTCTATCAGGGCTGTATTTGTGCCTGGTTTACTTGAAGTATATCCTGGTTTTGTCCCTTTGGGCCATGCAAAGGAAGAAGTTTTCATATTTTTATTCTGTTCCATGCTTCAGTCTACTGGTTTTATTTGAGTTTTTTACTCACTCTATTCAGATTTTCTCTTGCTATGTGTTTATTTTTACTGTCCAGCAAAAATGTGGAATCTCTTGATCTGTGGAACCAGATTTCAGGCTTTTGTCTTGCCTCATTCCTTTTACCTAGGGAGAAAGAGTAGAAAAAGGACTGGCTAGGACCAAGCTCTTCCCCTTCTACAGTCATTTTTATCTTATCTTCCTGTTTCTTTCTTCCCTGCAGAGACTTCCAGTGTAGGTTTAAAAACATCTGTGCGGTATTCTTAAAAATTTTATTTTGGATCAAAGAAAATTAGCTGTTTTGAAAAGCTGTCAATGTGAATTACTTCCCACTAACATTTCTGTATGTTGCATTTAGTTCAGACAGTAAACTTTTATATATGTCTAGTATCATTTTATTAAACAGCTGGTTCCTGGGCATGGATTTTTTTCCTCTTTTTTACATAAGTAAATGGGTTTGAAGTGGTTATTCCTCAGAAATTTCTGCTTTTCTTGTTTCCCATGTGTTTTCTGTAGTTTTGCGGTTTAAAGCATTTCACAAATCAAACCTAGGCTCTTTCTCTGTTTCAGATTTCTCTTATGGTGAAGACAAAACATGTGTGTATGTACATGCTGGTGCATGTCTGTATGTAGGCAGGATTATGGCAGAGATGGTGGGTGAAGCAAGTGTAGTGGTCCTTTGAGTCTGTCACTGGTACATACAAGGTAGACAGTATCCTTTTGCTTTCAAATTCAGGCAAATTCACTTCTTCTCATTACATGGTTTCTCTGAGCTGGGAAAAATCAGGGTAGGATTTCACATCTCCAGACTATCCAATATTTCTAGAAAAATATCTTTTTTTGTTATCGTGTTGATAGAGCTAGACAGAGGGAAAAATGCAGCCATAGTCCTAATTCATGACACAGAATAATAATAAAAAAATAGCTAAAATCAATATCAGAGTAAATCTAGTGAACAAAACCTGTTCTAAATGTGCTCTGAGTAAAATATTTTGATGAGTCTTTCTCTTTCTCTAACTTTTTCTGGAGTTAAATTTGTAAGGCATTTTGTTAAGAATTTTTTCAGCTCTTGAAGATTAGCATCAAATTACTGCAGAACTGGAGACATTCCTGACTCCAGCCTTTCTTTTCTGTCCTTTGTCTCCATCATCTCTAAGTTCACATGCCACAACGACAGAAACATTGCCAGAATCTGGCTTCTCTTTTCTCTGCCTCTCTGCAATAAACTGTTCATTCCTTTATCACTTTGGATCTCATCTCTCCGATTGCCTGCTACTTTGCTCTTCTTAAATCTTTCTCTCTAGTCATTTTCTGCAGTGAAGCAGGTTGAACAATGGGAATTAAACAAAAATAAAAAAGGAAGAAATGAAGTCCAGACTTGCGTCTGGTATAGATCAATGAAACTTCAGTGACCCCGCTGTTGTCACTAGAACGATGTTGATTTTACACCAGGCTAGAATATCTGACCCAGAATATGCCATAATTTTTCTTTCTACATGGATACCCTTCCTGTTTGCTGTTTACATTTGCTTTTGAATGTATTTTTGTTAATATCTGTTCAGTGAATGATGACTTTCAGTAAGGATTCACCTAGAAACAGGTATAGTACTATATAGAAAGAAAGAATATCTATTGCTCATTATTCCTAAACTGTTTGTTTTCTCCTGCTTGAACAGTTTCAGTCATGACCCAGAGCTAGCTGACTACTACTCATAAATAACTAATAGCTAGTATTCTGTGGGCAAGATGGAAATAGATTTGCATACATTATGGGACAATTAAATATGACAAATTCTCAAAATTAAGGAGATGCTTGCCAAGGATTTGCTATCAGAAAAAAACAATTGATGCTTTCATTATTATATTCATAATTACTGGTTTTTTCCAGTTCTCTCAGAGAAAACAGGACAGTTAAAAAAGGGTTTAGCTTTCTTCTAGACCAGCTGCCTGTGCCACTATCCAGCTCTTCCATTTCAAATTACTTTTTTTTTTCTTTGTTTGTAGATCTGCCTATTCAAACATCCCCAGATCCTTCATTTACTCAGTCTGAAGTTTTTCAGAGTAATGATGTCTTGGCATTTTAATAAGGAGATGGATAGCACTGACATTTGCCCCATGTCAGGTATCATAGAATACCTGAGGTATGAAGGTGTCTCTGGAGATCGTCTAGTCCAAACCCTTTGCTCAGAGAAGGGTCAACTAAAGTATATGTATGTATATGTATCTGCATCTGTATTTTCCTGTCTGGAACTGGAGCAGGTTGTAGTCTTTCTACACCAGTTTGAGTGGAGAGAAATGCAGTGGACTGCGATTGCCTTCACTTTGCAAATGCTGATATTGCAAAGCACTTCTTGGCTTACTGGCCCCACTTATCCCTGAATAAGCCAGGCCCTGCCAAAAGGCTGAGGGTGCTCTGCTCCATACTCTGCCATGGAGGAATCCTGACACTGTAGCAGTGTCCCTTCTAGTGCTCATCAAACCTGTGTCCATGCACAGCACCACAGCATGTCACATAGACATGACCAGAGACCTGAAGGTATCAGACAGTCACTCGTGTTGCCAATCCCTGAGTCCATTCTTGCCTCTTTGAATGCTCTTTCATGAATGAGTAGTATGAGTCCACTCCATAATATCCTATGCATATTCAGAAATGCTTGATGGCTGCACATATTTTAACAATCCATATAGGAATGCACAAGGTATATTATATATATACTGGGACCAGCCTTTTTAAGAGAGCCAAATTAGGCTCTATTTTTGAAACTGCAATTCAATGCATACTTAATTGCTGGCCCAGCTGATACCGCTTATTTATCTCACTTCCTGAATTAAAGGCACAAACAAGCAATAAGATTCCAAGTGTCATTTATTACACATGAACTTGATTACAGATGCAAAATATAGAAAGAGGAAAAATGATTCATAATACTGTGTTTTCCTGCATAGTGTATATTGGATAATTAGAGCTATCTTTGGCTGCGCTACTTCTGGATCTTCTGGAGAACATGATATTAAGCAAGAACATTAGAAACAAAGCCTCCACATATGCTCAGAAAAAATAAGCAAAGCAAAACAAAATCCCCAATGTTATTTTTGTTTCATATCACCACTAAAGAAGAATGAGGAGTAGAGCAGGCTAATCTGGAAATCTGCCTAGACTGGCAAGTTTGGCAGCTGGTATATTTTGTGTTTCATTAATATTAAATGAAAAATTTCAAATCTTGATAAAAATTCTGCACTTTTCTTGGAATTCTCTCAAAAGGCTCCCCTTACAATCTGGTAGAATATGGTCAAATCACTGGATATCCTTAATGAGTATAACTGATTCTTGGATAGGGTGACTGGGTGTACAAAGAGTGTCTAGATTTGAGGACACAGCCCTTTTTCATTACTTTGTCATTTAATAGGTAGAGAAATAACTTATTTCTCTCTTGCTCCTGGAGATCACTTGGCTGTGCTACTGATGACTAGGATTACCTGCTCAATTGATGTTTAAGAATTATCAACTGTCTCTGTGCTTCACTAATGCACCACTCTGCATTATCCTGTACTAGAGAAGAGGAGGTGGTCTATATGTGCTTTCTGTAAGAGAAGTACTGTGTACAGAGGTGGCTGAGCTAGTTGTATCTTTAGGTAGAAGTGGAAATGATAACTAGAGTTAAGGTTGCTTTCCTTTTTCCATTGTTACCATATTCTTCATTTGCCATCGGCTGCAAATTGATCAAATAGAATAATTTCCACCTTGGATGTTACCTTAAATTTCCTTTCCAGTTTCAACTTAAAGTTGCTCAAAAAGTGAATTCTTCAGGGATGTCAATGTTTTCCTAGCCAACACAAAATGTTATACAGACTTTTCATTAAGTATCTCTACCACAGTCTATATTTTGGCTACATTGTTTTATCTGGAAAGCATTGAAAGTGAGATTCAAAAAGAGTGATTTGTAAAAACAAAAAAACCCTTGATTTGTTAGTCTTGCAGAAACCTCATTTCCATCTCTTTGTCAGAGGTCAGCAGCAGCATCAAGTGTTGGCCAGGCTGAAGTTGCAGCATCTGTCTGGGTCAGTCCCTGGGACAAACTACTCTGCCTTCCAGTGGACAAAAGGGTAAACCTGTAATATGCCGTGTCTTGTCCTCTCAACACTCTCCTGGTTGTAGCTTGAAAACTGAGAGAGAGAAGGAGAAAATACGTGTTTCAGGGACAGCTTGGGTGTAAGGAGAGGAGTAGTGAGGAAAGCCACTGACAGTGACAAGAGGTGAGTTTGGACCAAGGAAAAACAAAGGAAAAGCAGAAAAGATAACATGGGGAACAGGGAAAAGTGGGACAGTTTTAGGAGTGGATAAGGGTAGGGGGAGGCTGGGAAGATGGTAATATGAGGCACAGGACAGAGAGCTTGAAACGAGTAAGGACTGCTGTCTCTAGATCAGGTGCATAGAAAATATATACCATCTTATTCAAAGAGAAGGACCAGTGCTCACATTCATGCAGCTGGATGGACTGTAAACATGATGTTCAAACATTCTGATGCCTCCTCCAGGTTATTGATGAAGTAATTAAACAGTACAGGTCCAAGAATAGCTCCCTGCATTACTTCACTTCTACTGGTCTCCATGTTGAGTACAACCCACTAATCACTACACACTGCACTCAACCATTCAACCATAATTTTTAAAAAACCTTGTCAGCCATTACAAGTCTCAGCTGCAATTTGAGGTTTGGCTTTCCAGACACAATCATGTGCTTAGTTTATTTGCTGGATTGGAAATATTTTTATGAGAGTTGTATCTGAATTTCGCACAGCTCCTTTAAAGGACAGTGTTCTTTTATTTAATCTTTTGGTATCTACAGAAACTGTAGTAGTCATCAAGACAGAAAGGTGAAAGAATATAAAAGTACATGGTAAGTGTATGTCCTTTAATGTAAATGTAATTTGAAGGAGGAGTCATGTAGCTCAAAATCAATTCAGGTAAAATATGCAATCTGTTGATGGGCAGGTTTAGCAAATGCTTTTGATTTTTTTTCCCCCAGTGGGATATATGGCTTAATTTTAGCTTGAACTTATTATACAACATTTTCAAAGTTAAACCCAGCAATTTCCTGACCTCCCAGCTGCTCTGCTTCTGATCATGGGACACATACCTGCAGATCTTCTTGTCACAGTTTCTGTAACCTATTTTCTTCTGTTTTTAGTGCACATATATATATGTAAAAAGAACTAAACAGTCCTACTCTTGTGCCTGGGAAAAAGGAAGAAGCTCCACTCTTGGAAGTATGGCCAAACTTTTTTTTTCCTCTGGGCAGAAAAAACATTGAAAGAAGAATGATCTGAAAGGTTATAATTGCCATGATCAATAGAAATTGTGCTTCAGCATTCTTATGGAAATCCCTGCTTGGGGATTTCTGTCCCCACATCTGAGCTTCTCTCAAACTTTTACACCCCTCATAGCAGCCCTTTATGCGTTTGCTATCCTCATTTCATAGGCACTGAACTGCAGTCATTATTTTGAACTGGCTGATTTAATGCTGAAGGTCATGTAGAGAGAACCACAGAATACACTGAATTGGAAGGGACCAACAGGGATAATTGAGTCCAACTCTTATCCCTGCACAGGACCATCCCCAGGAGTCACGTCATGTGCCTGAGAGTATCATCCAAATGCTTCTTGAAATCTGTCAGGCTTGGTGCTGTGACCAGCTCCCTGTGGAGTCTGTGACCTCTTCCTTGACTGGGGAAACCTCACCAGCCTGCTTGCCTTTGGGAGCCACCCAATGCTCCCTGCCTCACAAAGATGCCCAGTGGGACCCGTGGATGTTGTCACTTGCTCCCTTCACTGCCCACTGTGTCCATCAGCAGAGCAGGGACAGATCAAGAGGTCCCGGACACAGTCACCTGCCAAGGGACTTTATCCTCTGGAGTTTTCCTGAGCACACCAGAGGCACTCAGAAAGGGATGAGGATGAAAGTCAGCAGTTATGTCACCTTTCACCCAAGGTGGCAGCTGGAGAAGATATGGACTGAGGACAAGGCTGGCACAAGGTATGTGCTAGCTCAGAAATGAGGGCAGCAGTATAGCAGCGGGTTGCCTGAACTAAGTTTCAATCTTTTTTTTTTCTAGCAAACAGCTTCCTTTTGGACAGTTCACCAACATCAGTCCCTTTTGCTGCATTTTGTATTTCAGTGCTCCAAATGAAGGAAAGAGGGCAGTGGTACTTGCTGGACCGCCGGGCTCTCCAAAGCACCATGTGCATAGCCAGAACCATCAAAATTAGGGACACAGCCAAGCTTGGAATTGCAAGTCAAACAGCTCAAGCACCAGGTACCTGTGCTTTGAAACCTGCTGTTTCAAATGCTGCATATCCAGCAGCCCTGATAACCTTAAATTAATCCCCATCAGCCTATGGTAGATGAGGAGAAAAATTCCTAGAATAGAAATCACAGGGACCAGGCCAATATAGGGGAAAGGACAAGAGAAGTTTTTGATGTCCTATCCTTGGAAATGTTCAGGGGCAGGCTGCATGGGGCCTTGAGCAATCGGTCTAGTGGAAGGTGCCTCTGCCCATGGCAGGGATATGATCTTTAAGGTTCCTTCCAATCCAACCATTTTCAGATCCTATGGCAATACAGGGCTTGCAAAACATCTTGGTAAAATCAAGGAACTGATCTACACACGTGTGCACATGCACATGTGCACATGTAAGACTGTGTGCCTATATTTAGTGATATTATGAATATGTACATACAGTATCTAACCAAACTGTCTGCTGATTTTATTTGACATATTTATGTTGATTCCATTTGAGCAACTGGACCATTTTTATGATTGTGTATCACCACCAAAAGGAGTCCAACAGCTCATTTTCTGTTTATTCATAACTCAGTGTCAAAATACAGATTAATTCTATCTTGTCTTATTCTGAAAACATAGTGGTTAAGCTATTTGAATCCTGGATTTTCAGGCTTATAATACTCAGAAGCACTTTGCTAAATCACTTTATTTAGAACTCTTTCTTTTCTGACTAGAATGGAGGAACATGACAATAAGAAAACAGCTTATGAAAAATAGTTTACTGCTATTTGTAATCAGATGAATTCTTCAATTTCTGCTTTAAACACTACTTTTTCAAAGCAGAAACAATGCATTCTTCTTTAAAAAACCCCACAACTTTCTTTGTATGTGTTCAAAAATCTGTCAGAGAACTAATATTTTCTAGTGCCAATCCTTTTCTGTATTTCTGCCTAGCTAGCCTAATTTTCACAGCTTTTATGTTCTCCACTTCTCTTGCCAGACTTTGAGAGTTGTGAGCTGTTTTTTTGTTTGTTTTGTTTCAATACCCCTGATGCTAAAATTCAAGATTTCCAGCCACTCCTTGCCCACTGCCAAAGGGTTAAAGAAGAGAATTTGCTTGTTTAGTAGGTTTTTCCATTCTTTTACGGCTCTGAAAAATGCACATCCAAAGCAGTAAAAACAAAAGGCATTGAAATGAAGATTTACTATGGTTTTTCCACCTTCGTCAACATATGAGATTTGCCTCTACACCCATTTTACAGTGGGAGTAGTACAATGAAGACTGCTCTTTAAAAAGAATCTTTAGACAATATAAGGACGACCATGGACATTTTGTGTGATTCTCTCTTCCTGTTGCTGTGCGGTCTCTTCTTTAAACAAAGGTATGGCTTTTGGGTATAAAAGTATTTTGCAGTGAGCAACAACTCTTTCCCCCTCCCACCCCTCCCTCCAGCTTTTACATCTGAATTCTGTTCTTATTAGGTGGTATTCAAACCATTTTCATATATGCCTCTCTGATGCCCATTCTATTCTATGGGCTTACTGGTAGCAGGTGCCCAGGGTTATCAGATGCAGCACTGAGATGATGAAAGAGGATGACAAACTTATAGAGTGTATTGGCATGTTTATTTGCAATGTCATATTCAATCAAACCCAACATTTTTAACTCAGCTCCTTCATGGCATGTTCAACCCCATTGTAAATGACCAAGAATAAACATATCAGCTTGAGATAGAAGATCATGACAACAACTGAGACAGATTGTCATATCATCATGTTGAAAATTAAAATTTCCTAATGTGGTTAAACTTGCCTACTGCTGCATTTACAGACAGGGAAAAAACCCCAGAGAAATGAGAATACACTGAGTATTAGATTTTGAAATTACACAAAGTACCTTGTCTGTCAGTAGCAAAATAATGCTCAGTTGAACTCATATACCTTTTTCATTGCATTCTAAGTCTGATGTGAGATAGCTGTGTCTGAAAAGGAATATATATTTTACAGGCATTAAGGAGAAGAATGCACATTTTATTAAGTTTGAGAAGCTGCATGACTACTGTGAAAGCCAACAGAAATAATCATTTGGACTCTTATTCCCCCTTTTTAGATGAGAAAGGAATCTCCTTGGTTTTTCTTAATTGCACCTGTTTTGCTGACAGTGTCCCAGTTTCTCCAGTAAAGAAACGAAGTAGTAACAACAAATGCCAGGAACAATTTGTCAGTGTCTCCAGCAGGTATGAAAACCATGCGTCATCAGCATACAAGAGATCAGGGAATGGCTGTCTAGTAAGATGAAAAGAGGTAACAGAAGCAGCTGGGCTAGTAATTATCTCCCTAGCTAGAGCACACTGCAAACTAAACTAGCTGCTGGTGCAATCAGGTCTCCTCATGCTAAGTATTCCTAAATGGAAATCCTCTGGAATGGCACTTTTTTGGGATTACATGCTACTTTAAGACCTTATCTTTGTACTTCCCCACATGCCTGAGATTATCGCAATGCACTGCCATTCTGGCCCCAAGCAGCCAGGCTGGCCCAAGACATCATCATCCCTGTACTATGATGTACAGAACAAGTGTCTGGGAACTATCAAAAATAGTAACAAGTCTACAGTTTTTGTTTTTAAGGAGCTGGGTGGGAGCAGAGATGCATTCACAGATGTTTCATTGTATTCACATATTTTCCTTATGACAGATCCTCAGACAAGCAGCTGTCGAGTAAGAGAGGGTGACAAATTTTAGCATCTCTGCCTTGAATTGGTTTCTTATCTTTTTGACTCAGGCACGCTTGTGTTTCAAGCCCCACTAATTTTGAAATTTACTCTATCTCCTACAGTGTTTTAAATGTGCATGTATGTATGTAGCTCAAATGTGATTATTATTAAGCTGCATCAGAATTTATGCTGAACTCTCAGACATAACCTCCAGAAGATGGGCTGTTTTTCTCTTCTTGCTCTCAGTCCCACTGGGACTCTGCATCTGAGTAAGGGGTGTAGAATTTGGCCATTCATAACAGTTTCTTCTAGAGAATGCTTTCTAAAAATATCTATTGTCTACACTGTCTCAGTCTCCAATGGCTGTAAATCAATGCAGCTTGATAGCACTCACTTGGACAGAGACAGGTTCATTATTATGCCAGCCAAGAATCTGGTCCTCATATATGTACACCAAAGCCAATGTCTCTTCCCTTAATTATTGACATATTGAAGTTTATTGTCTCAATCAGGTAATTACCTACCTGGAATGTCAACAAATTATGTCTGCCCTGTTCTTAGAGTTCAGTTGAAGGAAATAATATTTTACTAACGAAAGAGAATGTCTAAATTATTTTGTCCTCTTGTTTTCAAAAATCTTGAGATTGAAAATTAATTTGACTTAATATATGTACAGATTACCCACAGTAGTAATTTTTCATCCTTATGAGGCCCCTCTGATATCGTTTAAATTAATGGCATATGGTAATCCTTTCAATTTTCGTTGCTCCTTGGGAAATGAGTCAATGACTATTTAATATCATCTTAATATGGTTCCCTAGTAACGTTAAGTTTAATCAGTGGTGGTTACATTTGTTGAGAGAATTCTGCTTATGCTCTGCTCCCTTCTCACAGGGTAAATTTCCCCAGTCCAGTAATTCTGAGCAGGCACAGAGTGACACGTGTGCCAGCTGTCCAGCACATCTGGAAATGCTCAAATTCACATGTTAACCATTCTGTTTAGGGCATATCAGTTGCTAGGACCTCTGCTAAATGCTTTCATGATAGCTGCTTTCAAAGTAGACTTGACTATATTGTGTCTATCTTTTCTTCTTTCTGTATTCCTTAGTACTCTGCATTCTCACATCAGAAGTGACCTGTGATGCTGTAAGCAACAATCTTGGAGTAATAGACTACCAGATGTTTGCACTGCATAGTAAATTGTCTTATAGTATTAACATTAGAAAAAACTGCAGTGTAAAGACCAGTATAAATAGTCCCACTCGAGGCTAACAGATGTTCTTCAGAAGTTGCTTATTTGATCATAGATGCAGCTGAGCTGTTTATTCCATAAAGATGACATATTTAATGCAGAGTGTACTTAGAAGCACATTTCAAGTACTGAAGTGCCAAAATTGACATCTTTCAAGCACATTTTAATGTGATGACTATAGGACTTGGAGTGTGACAAGGAAGTGACAGGCACTTAGGAGCATCTAGTGTTATTTTGATATTTTAAAATAATTATTTTATTATTTTATACTTAGTATTTATGGAGGTATTGAATAATCTCCTTTTGTCTTTCTTTTCTTTCATCTAATCTCCTTTCTTAATGTTTTGGGTAGCTGGATACTGGGTCAGTTCATTTTTTTGCTAAGCTGTATGTGTTAGCATGTGCTAAGTCAACGCTTTGTAGAATGCCTTATTTTGGTTGTATGTTACTCTTTAAACTTTTGCCCAATACTTGTATTTTTTCAAAAGATTACTAGTAAAAGTACACTCTGAGAAAATGTGTGTAGCTTTTCTCTTATGTACTCTTAAGGTGTTGAAAGAACTGAAGGCTCTTCTAATAATCTGGAGGGTGGATATTGTTGGAGCCTGTTATATTTTTAAAGTAAAACTTCCCTGATGAACTAGTAGCTCTGAGTCTTTTGGTCTTACATTTTCTGGCATAGTCAGCAGGATACCCTTGAGAAGCAAGGGGATTTCTTTTGTTTGGGGATAACTACAAGTTGCAGTCAAAGGGAGAAATTATCTCTGAGACTTGGAGTCTTATGGTGCCTAAGAGCATTGTCCAAATGCTTCTTGAACTCAGACAGGCTTGGTGCTGTGATCACTTCCCTGGGCAGCGTGTTCCAGTGTCCAACCACTCTCTGGAGGAAACCCCTTTTCCTGATATCCAGCCTAAATCTCCCCTGACTCAGCTTCATGCCATTTACTCAAGTCCCGTCGTGGGTTACTAGGGAGAAGAGACTGGTACTTGCCCCTCTGCTTCCCCTTATAAGGGTGTTGAAGACCCTCAGTCTCCCCTTCTCCAGGCTGAACAAACCAAGTTACCTCAACCACCTCTCATAAGGCTTCTCCTCCAGTCCCTTCATCGTCCTCATTGTCCTCCTTTGGATGCTTTCTCAAAGCTTAGTGTCTTTTTCATATTGGGATATAAAATATATATATATTGCCCCAAACTGCACTCAATATCCAAGGCCACCCCAGTGCAGAGCAGAGTGGGACAATCCCCTCCCTTGACTGGCTGGCGATGCTGTGCCTGATGCCTTCTGGGACATTGTTGGCTCTCCTGGTTTCCAGGGCACTGCTGACTCACATTCAACTTGCCATCAACCAGGACTCCCAGGTCCTTTTCCACAGCACTTCTTTTCAGCCTCTTCTTCCCTAATCTTTACATTCTAGATTTCCTAATTGATGGCCTGTGAGGCCATGGGAAATGGCCTTCTGAGGCATCTATGATACATAATTCAAATTTCAATCACTGGGGTGGAAAGTGGCCACAAAAATTTTGACAGATGACAGGTGAATGGTGACCTAGCATTTCAGGAATCACTGAAGAAGTGCTTGATAAATGCTCAGCCATATGACTGCCTCTTTGGAAACTGAAATAATTTTTGGTCATAGATACAATATATTTAAGTTCAAAGGAAATAGCTAAAAGCATTCATAACTAAAAACATTCATACAAGGTGTTTGGTTTTCTTGCATCAATACTGTGTTATCAAAAAGGATTCAAGATTTATGTAAAGGTACCATGCTAGATTTAATGAGGTAAAACGTCTACCAATGATTTCCTCCTGCAAGTCCCATGTTGCAATGCTGATACTAGAAAATGTCTCTCAGTTCCTTACTGGGAAAATAGTACTTTGAAAATTGTAGCATACATCAAATGATCATATTGGGAAGCACAAATAAACAGTAGAAAATATGTTAATGTATTTCAGTGGTTTTCCATCATGGTGTTCCCAGGAAGAGGCATGTTGGACGACAGAAAGGTTTCGACTCTTTCTGCAATCTCATAATGAATAAGAAAATAGGAAAGGAAGTGACTATATTTCCAGCTTTTGTTGTTTTCTCACTCATCTGATAGTTTCATTGGAGCAGGCTTATGCCAAACGGAGAGCTTTTTAACTGAGAAGTTATAGGATCCATGTTTTAGCTCCCTAACCATTCTAATATGGGAATCTCTCTTTTCTGCATTAAGAAAACCTTGTGTTTTCATCATTAGAGCTATACTGCAAATAAAGTAAGCCTGCAATTGCTTAGAAATAGTTAAACCACTGAAAAAGAAACCTCTCCAAATGTTTTGCTCTAATTCACTGTAAGGGCTTCAAGAGGAATGGGAAAACTAATTTGACAATGCCAAAAGCAGGCATCACACAACAATCATGTGCTTTCACAAGAAAAAGGTAAGCACTAGAGAATTAATGATAGTTTTAGCTCGAGGTAGCTTGGTTTTGCGGTACATAACTTTTATTTCTTTTAAGACTGGCAGAAGGTCAATGCATATGAATGGTTTTCATGATGGAGATTAAACTCTGTAAAAAGATTTATTATGTAGGATTATAGGATTCCCTCTATGGTGAAGAATTTACTGCCAGTGCAGCTGATAGAAACCCTAAGTGGAAAAAGCTTTCCTTTTCCTTTGTAGACCAAGGTGTTAGGCTTGATACTGCTGTCTTTCCTGAAGTAAAACTCCTCTGAAGGAGCACATATTTAGACTAAGAGGTTTTAAATGTGTGAAGACTTCACAGTTTTCTGGTTTATCCTATCTTGTAAGAACACTTTTCTTGAACTGTGAGTGGAAAGTGACCTTAGGTAAGATTTTAGTGTCAAAGGTCCCACTTGGTGCACTTCATTTAGTGTGTGTGAATTTTAAAGTGTTCACATCACTGATTCGAAGCTCTTTTGCCATTAGCATTATAACAAAACCTGTGGTGTTCAGTATTGAGTATTTCTATCTTGGATTGGGAAGGTATTGTAGTATTAGCTTAACCTGGGTTATGGACATACCATGGTGAGTAGGACCAAATAAAGAGTAGTTCACTACCATTGAGTTTTACCTGCATGAAGGCATGAAGACGCCTCCATTGGTGGCAGGTTTGTCTTACATTGTCCTGTCCATTTCATGGACTAAGCAGAACTGAGTACTGCTTGCTTAATGTAATCAATCAGCAAAACCAGCTTGATTTAAAGAGATTATTAGCATGAAAAGAACAGAGAGTTCAAGGAAATAGGTTTTCCTCCTATTCTTTTATCCTCATATTTTTTTTTTCTGACAAATGAACATCTCAGCGAAAACCCTGGTGCTGTTACCATCCAGTCCTTGAACTTCCCTGTGAGGTAGAGACCCCTCTGTGGGAACATCTGTGGTCAAACACTTCCTCATCTCCACTCCAAGAGATTATTTCTCTTTCTTCAAAGCCACATTTTCCTCCTCAGCAACACAATCAGATGGTTCAGCATTTGGCACAACTGAGGGGCTGGAAACTCTACATGTTGAGGGAAAGAGTAGGAACACTCATAATTTTCCTGATGTTTTTTTTCTCTTTGGCTTCTGGTTATGTTTATGAAATTAACAGACGTCCATTCTTATTATGTGACAGTAGAAAGTTTTAAAGCTGTAGTGCTATGTAAACATGTATTTGTTAGAATACTGACAGAAAAATAAATAAGTATTCAGAACAAGTTTGGTAACTTAAAGAGCTCATTCTGCCTTCTGCTTGGTCAATACCTATTTTTTACAAGGTAAATTAATGACAAGCTATTTGGGCCAGATTCTGAAGCTCTTACTCTCTGTGGCATAGTTTCAGATAACCAGGCTAACTGGATACCTTGGGTTTCTTCATTCCTTACTGCCTATCCTGGAGTATCAATCTGGTTTGTACTTATCACTGTGTTATTGAAAGACATCTGGCCTCGACTGCCTTTGCATTCATTAGGGGAGCTTTTCACACTGTACAGTACTGTTAAACAGGATTATTAAACTGATTTTTAAACTTTTTGAATCTGCACTTCCCTTCCACGACTATCTCTGTGAAACAATTCAGATCATATTGGTGAAACAGAGTTAAATTTGTGCTTTCACGCAGTGTTATTTTAAGACTAACCTTTCATCAGGGATATAGTGCAGCTTGTTAAACATGTTATTAAATTAATGAAAGTTCTACCAATAAACACCTTTGTTCAGTCACCACCTCCATAAGCAGAGAGAGAGGTATTAATTTTTGCATTCAGGACAAGACAAGCACTTTTAAAGCAGAACAAATATAAAGCCACTATTTAGCCAATTTCAAGCTAACTATACTGTTGGCTGAGGAGTTTTGTCTTCTGATGGATGCAAATCACATTCACAGATTAAAGTAATTTTCTGTGGCCTAAAGAGAACTTTCTGGATTCAGTCATTAAATTTTTGTTTAAGCATTTTCATATGTGGAAAAAAACTTGTTTGTTCAAAAAAGAGTAAATTTTTAACACGGTCCTTGAGAAACACATCTCATTATGTCTGGGATTTGTATATTGGCTGCAAATAAGCAATGTGATGACATGAAGTTTAAAAATCCAGAGATCAGCAGAAATTATTTCACTGTATAACACTTAGAGAAATCCTCACATTAAGATTTTGAAAGCTTCAGATTACCAATGTTTTAGCTTGCATCCTCGTCCTGCCATCAAAAGTATACAGGGAAACTGTTTCTACTCTACCAATGATGAACCAAGCAATCCACCTTCCCAACATGGAAAGCATTACACTTTATGAAAGCTTTTCAGAAGTTGCCTACATTTGAGCATTTTACAAGTTACCACCTCAGCCTGGAAAAAATTAGTAGGAAATTGCTGTTTATCAAGTGTTAAAAATTTTAATAGCTGTGTTAATACACAGTGGTTGTGACAGAAGTAATTAGGTTATCTTTTGCCTACCATTTTCTATACTGCCTTAAGTAGAAGTGAAATAACTTTGAAATACCAACACACTAAGTGCATCACCTTATAAATACTATTTAAAAATGTTGATTTGTTTCAAAAAATAAGAACACTTACTGCTCTGTTAGAAGGAAAGATAAAACCACACTTGAACTCTATGTGGTTCAGGAAAAAAAATCAGATTGGAAACACCTTCCTTTAACTAAACACTTATTATTAACATTAGTCAAAAATACTATTATTTCCTTAGAATATCCTGTTCAACCAGTCTTAAGAATCAATTATAAGCTTTTGCAGACACATGCCTGGTCTGTTTGGGGTTTTTTAATGTATTGACTAGAGATTTGTACTCATCAGGAGAAAACCTCCCTTGCAGATAGGTGATGCTTCCTTGCAGTTGAACATCTTTTAATGTTCTTTAATTCTTCTGAGACCATTTTCCTGGAACTTAGGTGTATCTAAAAACAGTACTGTTTCAGAAGCACCACACATGAGAAAACCCAGTGCCCCAGGTCAACACTTTTACATGCACACGCACTGCTTCACGAAGTCCTATTGATCCAATAAAATATATTGGGTCTTTAAGTTCTCTCAAGCTACTCAGCAGATTTGTCACAGGCTCTTAAAACTGTCTGGTCAACTGCATTTTGCCCTTTTACTACATTATCTGTGCACACATAAACTTGTCCAGGTTCTCATTTGTGACTGATGTTCTCTTGTGTGAGTTTTCTCTCCTTTTTCCCAGTGACTGTGCACTTTGGCATTAGCTAAGGAATAGAGCATTCTCCCTCTTATTTTTTTTTTCTTGCAAATTGCTCATCTACATGATGATGGTTTGTATGTGAAGTAACTCCTAAAGTAAGAAAGACATAGGTATTTGTGAGTGCTGAATCTACAAGTGTCTACGGCAAAGTGTCTACACCAGTCATAGCTCATACAATGTACAAATAAAAATGCCTGTATTTCAGAAGACACTAGGGAAAAATTTGTACTGGAGAGGGCTCCAAACTATAACCATTTCTTTAACGTATTAGAATTTTTCTGCCTAATTGGATTAAGATCAACTTAATTAAAAGATGCCTGAATCAGTTAAGTTTTCTGTGATACAAAGTGAGCTAAAACAAAAACACCAATGATAAGATTCATGGTTTGTATTAACAGTTCACATCTGTAGTTAACTTGAAACAGATGCTTTTCAGTACAAGCCATTGTTTTTAACTTGCATGTGACAATATGTTTTGATGTTTTCTCCTTAATTGTAAAATCATGTAATGAAGTCCCTTTAGTATGTGTTTGGCGAATTGTAAAAGCCTCTGTTTTTTTTTTTTCCCTAACTCTTTGGTAAAATTTCTCATGGTGCCTTGTTTACAATTGTTCATCATAATCAGATGATTTCCCTTTTGGATCAGAGAAGATCCATTTGGGTATTCTGGAGAGCTCTCAATAGGACTGGAAGCACAAGAATGCATCTCTTAGGTTATGCTAAGGCTGGGTAAGACCAAGCTTTCCTGAACACAAAGGATCAGAGTGGAAGTTCTCAAGAAAATCTCCCTTGAAATTTGTCTCCATTATTTCTAATGTGCAGCGTGAATATATTTGGTGATGTGTTAGATCACTTGAAATCAAGTGATAAGGATAAAATTTCACGAATCTCAGTGTCTTCTGAACCTGGGGACTGGGCAGGTGTTTTTCACAATGAGTGCAGTAATGAGTGCAGAAATTCTGAAATCGCAAATGACACTTCATCACTCAACAGAAAGTGTGTGACTAAGAAAAATGCCCATGACTGCTTATTGAGTCACTTAGTAGTGTTTGGTAGCAGTGATGAAGATATGAAAGCTAGAAATGGAAAATTGAAAGTAACTTTAATTATCCTGACAACAGATATAACAATAGTAAAAAACTATTACTAATGATAATACTTAATTTCTTCAGTATGTACTTCACAGGAATGTGAAGTACTTGCAACTATGATGGATAGAGGGAAAAAATAAATAGATCTGAAATCCAGTCCAAAAATCTAAATCCTTTTCAGCTTTCAGAGATTTAGTGATTGAAATAGAAAACAGAGATACACAGAATAGATATGCTGAAGAAGAATGGGTTAGTTAAAATTTGAGGAAACTGGGCAGGATTTTAATAATTCTGAAATTCAGCTTGAAACTTCAGGTAGCACGACCAGAGATGCCCTCTGAATTACACAAGGTTGTGCTACGAGGCCAGGCTGATTAGAATGAACTCTAAAAGCCAAGGATACAGACAGGTGGAGAATCATCTTGAGGCTCCTGTGTCACTTGCAGAGCAAAGAAGATGTGATTATGCAAATAATAACAGTGGTAAGAACATTGCTGTCCAGGTCTGGCTATGCAAATCATTGCTTTTAGTACAAGCAAAGAAAAAAACCCATAAAACACAGGTCAGATAATAATTTACAGATAGAATATTGTGCCTTGGCTTCTGGTTGTTGGAAGGTCACTTTTAAGCATCCACCTATATGCTGTTTTCAGATTAAAAAATCACATATTTGTATGTCTATGGAAGTACAAGATTCAACTTTTTGTATTTGTTGCTGTGATTTTCTGGGTAGATGTTAGCTCCTGAGGGCATGACATGAATGATGCCTTCCAACAAAGCAGATATACTTCTCTATTTGTGCTAAAATATTTCACCTTTCAGTAGAAACAATCTATAGGAAGATGTATGGCATATACGTGATAGTTAACAAAAAATCTCAGCACTCATATAATATTAGCTTTTATTTGCATTGTGGGTTACTGTTTTACCCTGGGTCTTATCACTTGTTCTGAGTTCAGACTAAATTTTTCAAGAGGCAAAATATAGATTTTGGGCTTGAGTGTTTAGGATCAATTTTGTTTTAATAGAGTTAAACATTTTCATTTCTGTGAAAATGTGCCTCTTCATTGTTTCCCCCCAAAACCTTTGCAAGTTTTATGAGATGTGCTTGTGTATCTTAATTCATCATAACCACATGAACACTTTGCAGCCTAACGGTCTGTCTACCTCAGTATCTTATCTTCAACAAGGCCTGGACAACCATATATGAGTATTTTCTCAATTTCTGACTATTTCTAGCTCTGGAAGATTTTTAAACTAGATGTGGTTTTGTATTATTAACCCTTAGTGTGTTGCTTTCTCATATGCTTGTTTGCTCTCCTTTTCCCCTAACGTAAACTACTGGGAACGAAAGGGTCACTGGAGGCCTACCTACTATCCTCTGTGGAAGAACACGTACTTTTTTAACTTAATTTTCAGCATGGTTTCTATTACCTTCTTTGGAGACTCCGGTTATTGTACTGAAGAAAGCAATGAAGCTCAGTCCTTCTCTTAATGTCACTCATTGTTTTATAAGCTCCAATCATACTCCCACTAAGTCATCTTGGATTGAGTTTTCTGGTCCTCTCAGCCACTCCTTATACTGTCCACAACTTTGATCATAAATGTTGCCTTTCTCTGAATCTCTCTGTGTTACAGCTGTAGTGGGTTAAGGGAACAAGGGCTGCACTCTTCGGCAGATAAAGGAATTTTACAGCAACATAATGATATTCTCTATTTTGGTTTCTTTCAACTAAAACTCTGTGGATTTTTGACATATAATGAGAACTGATCTGAAGTTTTCATGAGCCATTTATGATAACCCTAAGTACCTTCTTTTTCATTGTAATAACTATTACCTTTTAGATTGTAAAAAAGAAGGCACTTTATATTGTCTACACTGAATTTTACCTGTCACTTGTTGTTTGTTTAGTCAGATAATTTTCTCAATTATCCACAGCATGAGCTTGTTCTCAATTATTCTGAATTATTTAATAAACTTGATGAACTTTCTTCTCATAAATTCACTGCTTGACTACTTCTGGAATGTAGTAGGGCTAGAGCTTTTCCTTTTTTCATGATTTTTGCAGTCCACTTTCCTTCTTCTGGATCCTGCATGAAGTAGCTAGGCTTGAGGTGCTCAAGGAGTTGCAAAAAGGTTAATACTGTAAATGATCTCTTTCGTATTTGAGGAGTATCATCTATGCTGTAAATTAACAATTTTTCACTCTTTTTTCCTTCAGGCCATCTTTTACTGCAGCCACTATAAGCTAGAATTATTATAGATCCTTATAAAAGGTTTCTAGAAGAAATTCTTTGCATGGTTTTTGTTTTATTTGGAATAGATACTTTTACTGTTTTCAGTGTCACCATTCAGATGTAGGTGCATATTTATATAACGTCTCTATTATTCTACTCCCAGAGATTTATTTTTAAATTCACCTGATTTTTATTCACAACCATACTAATGACACCTCAGCATCAGCTTTGTCAAAGAACCACATGAGGACATCTGGATTACTGCCCCACAAGGTATTGCTCAAGTGATTCTTACACCAAATTAATGTTGAATTTCTGCCTGGTGAGGATTATGAACAGCTGGAAGTGGCCCCATAGTATTTTTTTTCCAATGCAGTGATTCCACTAGAGATGAGAATAAGAAGGATGGCCTCCTGCCAGTGTTTGGGCAGGAAGTACTGAAGATCAGCTTGGACCCTTCAGCAGGGCTGCTGAATAGGTGAGAGGAGCTTGGAGCAGGTGCAGCAGGCAGGTGGGACAGAGGGACACAGCGCCAGTGTCAGTCCTGGGGGCAAGCTATCCTGGCAGCAGCAGTGTTTCATGGCAGCCTTTGAAAGTGTTCTTGTCATGAACTGAGAGCAGCATAGGTACTCCTTATTTAAAGTGCAATTGTTTTCCCATACAATGAACCAGGCTTATCACAGCAATCTTTAACACTTTGCAGTAGCTTATACACCACATATAGCCATTTGATTGAGGAAGAGATCAGGCGTTCCCTGACTGGCAGCCATGCAAACCAGCCACAACCTGGAGGTCAAAGGGGGCCCTTCTTCCTCCAGGCACCATTACCATCATTGGAACATGAGAGTAACACCTGTGCTCTCTGCGCACTTGCAGTGACAGCTCCAGTGACCGCCTGGGCTGTGGGTAAAAGCAACAAACAGCAGTGCCCTGTCTCGGAGCTCTGTTGCCTTTGGGCTAACCAGGAAAATGCATTCCTGGGAATGAATTAGAACTTCCAGACTGCAGTCAGGCTGGGAGACCCATCCCCTTGGTCTCTGCTGTAATCCCAGAGTCTGGATTGAGCAAGCACCTGCCATGGATCTCTGTGCTGGCAGCAGTGGGGGAATGAGACATCACAGTCCCAGCTGCATGGCTGAATGAAAACAGAGGGCCCTTCTGTCCCCACAGCAAGCAGGGTTATCTAATGTGCTGAGTTGTGGCCCTGGGATGCAGGAAGGCTTAGCTCTAGTTTCATCTGTGCTGCTGATTTCACTGGCACACCCAAAGCAGACTCTCAATCCCAGCTGTCTTCCCACTTAGCACAAACCTGTCCTAGGCCTTCTTTTAACGATTATTTAGCGAATTGTCAAATTAATATTTGCAAAGCATTCTGAAGATGGGAAGTGGACCATCCAAGTGCCAAGCTTCTGCTGTTCCTGGCCTCTTTCCATACCACAGGATTTACTACTCTGACGTTTCTCTGCAACAGCACAGTACTTCCCTTACAACACAGGTAAGTTTTTGAGTTTCTGTTCTTGAATTTGCCATTGATATCTTGTGATCATGTCATTTAAATGTTCTGCACTTTGTTGATGTATATAGTGGTTATAAAAAGCATCTAGACAGCTAACAGGAACTCTGAAATGCAGGGACCTGATGAATACTGCTGCTATTTTTTATATGGGCTCATATAAAGGCAGAAAAAACATGCCAAGTAAACAAAGTTTTATTGCTGTTATTGTTTAGTTTGATATTTATTGTTTAACATGATGGAAAAATATCAGACATTATGGAGGGCAGCTCTAGCAAAGGAAAACCTTCCTCAGTCAGTTTTGTCTCACATACCAGATACTTAGCATACAGTGTACTTGATGTGTCTGGCATAAGAAAAAAGAGAAACAGAGGGAAAATGTGCATTCTGCAATTCTGTTTTCACCAGGCACCGGCCAATAAATTATGTCTAGACTTTGTCCCTCAACCACTATGCAGAAGGTCTGGACTGAACTACCTATAATAAATTAATTGTGGTGAGAAAAAAATCACAGTGGGAAAAGAAGCAGGGTCTTCGTTTCAGCTTACCATATGACTTCTCTGCCAATAAACAACTTTACTATGATAGCTCAGCCAACAGGCACTTTTTTGAAAACTTGTCCCGAAGCCCAGACTTTCTTACAATATCACAGTTCACTGACTTGCCAAATAGTTTCTGGGTAGATAGCACATCTGTATCTGGATCCATCCCAGTGTTTTCTTATACAGCTAGACTCCATCTGAAGTATTTTACATAAAACCCTCTGTAACCCCTTCTTGTTTTGAGCTTTGAAATCAGAAGAATGATGAAATATTTAATTATCTGTGTGTCTTGCCAAGGCTCTTTCATTACTTACCTATAGCTTTCTATGAGCAAGAGGGAGAAAAAAGGAAGGCATTTGCTGAAAACAGGACTGTGTCTGGGAGGTCTGTTTTCAGAAAGGTCAGCCCCTTAACAGCTTTCTGTTAAGGTATTGCAATCCTATGCCTCGTGCTGAGGGAAGACAAAAGATGTGACACACCTCAGCAAGCCAGCTCCCATTCAGCCCATGCATGGTATGGAAACTGGTAGATAAAAAGGGCCTCAGTTTTTAGAGTTTGGAAATTTGCACCTGCCAAATACATGCCCACATTTTTGTGGTCAAAAAATAGTTATATATATGAACCTCAACATATACCACTTCTACTCTGTGATTTATATTCCCACCGAGGTAGTCAGAGGCAAACATGCTCAGGTTTCAGCAATGAAGTGCAGACATAGATTTTCTGACTAGAACTAGCTCTTTCACAAGTGCATCCCACTGCAAAGCTTTATTTCAGCGAGATGAGAGAGTCTGGGTCAGAAGCAGGAGAAAATAAAATATACAGCAGCTACTTTATAACCCACTCAGTGCTTATGTGACTCTGATTTTACAATGTAATTGTATTCAGACTTATCCTAAATAGAGCATTCTGACACCCCTGGGTCCAACCTTCTGCTGCAGCAGGTGGGATGGTGGAGCAGACTGCCATCCTGCAATAGAATTTTGTGACAAAGAACCTGTTTAAAGAAAGCTCCACTATTTAGTTGTTTAGTAGTAGACATGGAGATATTAGCCAAAAGGAATTAAAATGAAACAGTGGATTTCCCACTTGTTTAACTTACCTAGAGGCCGTCAGTTCCACCATGCTTGTTAGGCTAGCAGGCTGACCCCAAGGAGTGCCAAAGAATTTCTGTTCCTCCGTTGCTTCTCCCAAGCAATGGCTTGCTGTCTCTGGAAGAATTCTCATGAAATGTTGCTAGCATTCTTTGTTCTTCTGTCCTTGGATGGCTGCAGGTCCTTGATTGCTCTCAGACAGAGCCAGAGGTGGAACCATCATCAAAGCTATCAGTTCTGGCTAAACCTCTTTAAGATTTTTAAATATTAGGGTTTTTTCCAGTCTGAGACTTGGTGAGTTAGGCCAGTATAGTCATCCAAAAAACATCTCAGTAAACAGGCCAGCACACAACATGAGTAAATTGCTGCGTGGCAGTGCCAAGACTATTAGAGATACTCTTTGAAAATAGCATTAGAGCAGTCTGTAAGTCTAAATAAAATGCCTATTTAGTTATTCATAAGCCAGGGAATAACAAAGTTGAGGTATGGTGATTGAACATAAAACCTTGAGTGTGTTACTTGATGTATCGTGTCTTCAATGGGTCTTTAATTACCTATTAGCATATTATTTCTCGAAGAATACCCTCCAACTTTCCCTGTGACCACAATTATTCTCATTTGCAAAATTTTTTAGTGCTTTTCGTCATTGCATCTTAATTGTTTCCTCTGTACATCTAATTAATTTGGTTGGGTTTTTTATTTAGAGACATGTGAACATTCATACCCCCTAACATTTTTGTAGCTATACCTTAAAGATGTTTCACAGAGTAAATTATATACATATGTCCATAAACAATATGTGAAATGGGATTTTTGATTTCTGTTTAAGACTTAATCCTGTTGAAGTTCATAGCAGAAATGTATTTGAGGTTAAAGATTTGGAATTATATTCTCAGGAACCAAGCTGTCTTGGGGAGTCAAGGGGATTTGCACTGCTAATTTTCAAAATCCATTGAAAATCCATGCATATACATTATATGTTTTTAAATAACAATTTTTGTTTATGATATGTGTTATCAATATTTTAATATTTTAACATCAGTGGAAATGAAAGTGACTTAAACACCTTGGGGAATAAAAATCATAGATGGAACAGGCTCCTGTACTATAGCTGTACATACTGCAATATATGAATATGTCTGCAGAGACATCAACTGCAGTTCATCTCAGTTTGATAGGGCATCTTGATGAGCAGTGTTCTTCTCAAGGGATTTGAGGATGATAATGTTTGGTGGACCGTGCGTGAGCTGAAGGCTCAAGAAAAAAGCCATTAAGCTGCCAGTCTCTGTATGGGATGGCTGGAGCGCAAACTGCAGTGGGAACTGGTGTGAGCAGAGCTGCCTTGTGCAACTCTAAAAACGCACAGTAAGGAGGGACTTGGTGCAAGTCTCCATAATGTCCTGTAAACTCAGGTCATTCCACCATTGCCATTTATTTTGGCCTTTCAACGTACAGTTCATGGGTTTGCTATGGGCTCACCTGTTTGGGTGGTGAACTGGATGCTTTGGGAGGAATAAGAATGGGAAGGATAGGGAAAGCTGATCAGGAAACAACAACAACAAAAGATTCCTAGGAGAAGAAAACCTCTAAAGAAAATATCTGAACACAGGTGGGTACTGGATAAAGTGTTAAATGATCAGAGAAGTACTATTCAGATATCTGGCAAAGGCTTGGCCAATATCCTGGCTTCTCTGGTGCTTCCCTCAATACCACAATACTTTAGATGTATTGAAACCTGCTGGGAGTAACATATGAAGCACAGGATGATGAGGGATCTGCAAGGCTGTGGGAAATTCCTAAAGTGTTATCACTTAGTGAAAGAGTCTTGGAAATGTGGAAGAGTAATTTGCATCAATATGTTCAAATTAAATATTCAAACATTTTCATACCTACTTTTATTGTTTGTTTTTATTTCCCTTCCCACTTCCTCAAAACTGTGGTATTTCATCTTTTCATTCAAATCTTGGACACAAGTATGTGTGAAACACTGGCATCTTCATTTGAACAGAATTTCCTGGGTTTGGTTTTTAGTCAGAACCTCTGAAAGAGGAGAATAAAGAAGATAATTTGGGATGATCTGTGTACCAGTGTGTCAGCAGGTCAAATAAGAGACTCGTGAATGGAGCTGTGCACATAGAAAAACATATGCAATGAATCAGTACAAACTTGCCCACCCATCTTTTCTTTGCTGGAATGAATCTCGTGTATATTTCCACTAGATCATCCTTTGATTGTCAGGACAGATTAAATATTTTCTACTTTCAACTCTGAGGAGATGCTTTTAATAAATTTTTAATATTTTATTGTAGCACTATGTATGTTGGCTCCCATTAGCAATGAAATCTGTCCAGTGAGATTTGGATTTGACTGAAAGCACAGATTTTGCCTTTCTTTGGTTCCTCTTCTCTTGTGTACAAAAGGGGGGAGTGGTTAGTGGTAGAAAAAACTAGAAACAAAAAAAAAATCCCCCAAATTATACATCCAGTCAGGTTACCAAATTTGAATGGATGTTATACTATATGTTTAGGTCCCATGTGAATGCCTTGACTGTTTTTACCCATTTCATTGCCTTTGACTTATGATTATAAGCAACTTTTCATAAACCTAGTCAGTGGGCTTTACAAATGCCTATCTTTAAAATCCATTTTTGTTTGTTTGTTTACAAAGTTGTGTGGGTGATTGAATGCAGCATATGCATCTCACACTAAAGTAAGCTTACCCCTTCTTGGGTATCTTCAGGCACCTGCAAATGAAGAGGGCATCTGGATATAAATACAGCTGTTTTGACCTTCTGAAAGCCATAGTTGCTGCTCTCCTGCCATGCTCTTCCTATGTTGTCTGTGCATGCTCAGGATCTCCCTTTGGCTCTCACTGTCTCACAATAGTTTATTTTTCCTCACTGCTCCTGCAGTATTGTATTCAAACTTTTTGGCAAACGCCATCCACCCCTGGCTATTTATTACAATTTCCTTTGATTGACTTATTTTAAAGCCTTCTGCTAACTTCATCTCTACGTGAAGGACAGAAATTTTGCTTTTAGTATGGTGATTGTGGGAGCTGCAGTTTTTGTGGGTAAAATCTTTGCTCTCCTCTTGCACATTCTCCCTACAGCCTAGAGCTGTTGAACTATTTGGCATAGTAATAGCTACTCACTGTAGAGGCAACTCTTAAACTTCTGGATCACGGTCATTCCTAGTCAGTTCAGATTTTCAGGAACTAGTCAGGTTAAAGCAGGGAACTGTTATCCTCAAATGACCCATGACAGGTTGAAATATCTCAGTAGGGAGATAAGAAATTGCAAAAATAATAGACATGACAGATACGTTGTTGATCCGGGTACTATACTCAACTTTGAAATGGAAATAAAGATGAGTTGAGAAAAGCAAAAACTGCGTTTTATTTAGATTATCATGTTAAAAGGGGCTGAGGAATCTGAAAACATTTGGAAAGGAATGAAAGGACTTTCTAACAGAGCTAGAACAACTCATTTTAATGAATTAAAGATTTGGGTTAAATTGCAACAGACATAACAAATAGTTAAGGCATTAAATAATCATCACCTGGCCTGTTAACAGATTTAGAAACCTTCTGACCTTTGAGAAGTTAAGTTAATCTAATTTGTTGTATTGTTTATTTTTTCTTTTAAATCAATAATCAACTTTTCCTTTTTTGAAACTATACATTTTAATGAAGTACTGAAAAGAATTAATTACCCTTTGAAGAAATGGGTGGATAAAACCCCCCTTTTACAGTTCAAATCTGCAATCATTTTCTTTCATGATTCCTTCAGCATGTCTCAGTGCTTGCTGAATCTTTGAACAATTTGGAAGACTTTTCGTGTACCAGAAAGGTGGTGTTTTCTTGGATTTATGTAATCACAAGTTTTCAGCTGCTTTAATGCCATTAGCTAACATTTCCAAATGTTTGGTGTGTGGAAAGATCAATGGCTTTATTAATCTAAACGTATTATTCTCCTCACCCTACCCTATTTCAAATCTGGTTTCTGTTTAAAGCTCTCCATAACCTCAGCCTTATTCTAGGTTAAATGTGATATTAATCAAGCTGTGGATAAAGGCCACATATATGACTGAAGCTGTTTATTACCTTTAGTAAAGCCTTTGATTTGGTCACACATTCTTTGCTCTTAACAAAGCCTCAGAATAATACAATATGGGGTTTATGTCAATCCCAAAATTGGTTATCATCATATTTAAGCAATAATAGAAAACAAACTATGTTCACTATGGTGGCATATGATCTGATTTTAAACTCTCTGGTGCAGGTGTTGTCGATGGTATGCTTCTTCTAGTGCTCTGGTTGTTTTCTTTGGAAATGTCATAATCAATAT
Source organism: Campylorhamphus procurvoides (assembly GCA_013396655.1). NCBI lineage: Eukaryota > Metazoa > Chordata > Aves > Passeriformes > Dendrocolaptidae > Campylorhamphus > Campylorhamphus procurvoides. The sequence continues at coordinate 1,491,585 of WBMV01009291.1, read as the reverse complement.
GCATAGACATGTAGAATATCTACTTTTGCAAAGAACTTTTTTTCTTTTTTTGCAAACAAATCCTTCCTTTATTCATAAAGTAGACTTTATTTGTATTTTCCAGTCTATGCAAGGTAACTTCTGAAGAAATGAAAACTGGAGATGTGCAAATAATTAATTCTTGCATGGCCGTATGAAGAGCAGTTTTGAGGCTGTGTGCAGTTACAGCCATCCTGATGGCTAGCAGGGTTTCCAGCTGCACAGCTGTCCTGCAGATGATATTGCCATCTTGATTCTGCTCTTTGGGGTGTTGGGCATAATTCCTGCCCACTATTAGGCATATAGCATATACACCCGTTCTCAGTCCCTTGAAGAGAAGATTATACTTCCTGGTATCAATCAGGAGAGGGCAGGGGTTGGGGAGGGGGTGCTATAGGTGCCACGAACATGCAAAAAATAAGAATACTTATGAAGTCCTGCCTGTCAATACCTGCTCTTGTGCTGGTAGAATAGGGAGCAGAGGAAGCAAATGTAATATTCTCTTTTAGTTCGTCAGTATATCAACTGACTATTGTGCATATTTATATACCAACATTATAACAGATGTGTTAAAAGCCATTATTATATCTGTGAAGAATGTGGTCACCAGAGCTCAGAGCAGGGCTTTGCCTCCCACAGAGAGAGTGGGTAGAAAGGTTAGCCTTCATCCCCATCATGGACAAATTATTATTATGCCTGTAGGGCAAGTTTCAGAACTTTGTTGTGACTTGGTCTCCATGTCCATTTTCTACTTACATGGACAATAATTTCTCAAAATGCAGGGAGACCCAAAGGTTAACATAATTTTCTCTTTGAATAATCAATCCTTGCAATGTACTTATGTGGTCCCTGAGGCAGTGACTCAGTCCATCACAATGAGTAAACCTGATTTAGAATAGAGTATTCTAAATTGCTGACACCTTTTTTTATTTTCTCTTCTCTTTCCAACAGCTGGGTGCTAAAGGTAGAAAAGAAATTCAGTTGTAAACATAGTGCAGTTTTTAACAAGAGGAAACTTAAGATTGGAAACTTACTGAGAGATGTGATGCAGTCATTGGGACATGTACACTTTATACTTCAGCACCAGTTGGTGCACAGAATGATTCTGTGCCAAAAGAAAAGATACTTTCTTCATCTTCTGTTAGAATTCCTTCATTATGAGCTCTTGGATTATCTAGGGAATATGGACTGGTTTATGCTAGAGGTTGGGAATACTGGAAATAAGTCTTTTCATCTTTTAGAATGAGTGCTTTTTGGGATTTCTGAATCTTGTTTTCCTATTATACTGTTATTATTGCAAGACAACTATGTGTAAGGTTATTGTTTCCAGTGATGCCTGCTGTAGTTGTCTGGATCCCTTCGGGAATTGGCATCTGTTTTGATGCCCTCTGTGTGGCTTTGTATAACTGACATGTACTTCTTAACTTTCAAAAAAACTATTTTTTAAAAAAAGGCAAAGGAGGGAATTATTCAAATCACCAGTTTTCAAGTATTTTCTGGAAGAAAGTCTGCATTAATGTTCAGCACATTTAATATCTGCAAAATATAATAGCTTCCATGCAGCCACCCTATTCGAAGGAGCTCCAGAAATGCCTAGAAAACACAGGTAGTATAGGTGGCCTCACACTACTGCGGATGTGACATTCAAGGAGTATTCAGACCAGGTAGTACAAGGCTCTCCATCCAAAAGGTGAAGATATACATGGATATTACAGTATGAATTTCCATTATGATTTTTATCTTCTCTGGAGAGTTCCATTTCTGTCTAATTTTCTTGCAATAAGACTTTTTAACATCTTTGTAACTCATCTAGTATTATGTGATGTTACAACCTTTAGAATAAAGGGGATCAAGTTATAGCCTATGGATTCCTAGAATAGACCACCTGGTCAAGAGCTATTTCTGGTGGTTATGTTTCCCAGGAATCTCCTTGAAATCAATTTTGGGTTGCCTCTATTGCTTTGATGAGATCAAAACCACATTTCTGACCACTGTCTTTCTGAGTGTCACATGTGATTTTGTCCATCATACAACACAGATTGAAACTGGGGAGCAGATAATCAAAGGCTTGGCTAGGAGTAGGATGCCAGAACAACTGATATGGCTTCCTGTTTGATTCTTAAGAAAATCAAAGGAATCCCCAGGGAAAAGTTGGTCAAAGTAGTTTCTGTGAATAGCTTGGGCAGTGGCAGCCAGACCTCAAATGTGAGTTTCCCAAGTTACCTCTCCATGTTGTCCAATGTATGAGCCATGAATCTGTCGCTGAGGGACTCTGCCCATCTGTGTGCATTTCCACTTAGGAATGGTCCAGATTACTGGGGATCTTCAGAGACATTTTCCCAACAAAATTCTGCATTGCTGAATGATGTTCGGAAGATAGATCAAGAAAACAGGCAATTTTGTATATCAGAGATGACACTAAGTATTTGTTGGTGATAACATATGAACCTTGAGTACTTTGTTCACTTCTGAGCCCCTCACTGCAAGAAAAACATTGAGATGCTGTAACATGTCCAGAGAAGGGCAGTTAAGCCGGTGAAGGGTCTGAAGGGTAAGTCATGTGAGGAGCAGCTGAGAGAGCTGGGGCCGTTTAGCCTGGAGAAGAGGATGCTCAGGGGGGACCTTATGGCTCTCTACAACTACCTGAAAGGAGGGAGTAGCAAGGTAGAGGTTGGTCTCTTCTCCCCAAAAAGTAGTGACAGGACAAGAGAACATAGCTGCACCAGGGGAGGTTCAGGCTGGATATCAGGAGGATTTTCTTCTGGAAATGGAAATTGGAATGGACTGCCTGGAGTGGTGGTGCAGTCACCCTAGAAGTGGCTAGAGATGTTTAAGAAACAAGTGGCACTTAGTGTCATGGTCTAGTTCACAAGGTGGTGATCAGTCAAAAGTTGGACTCGGTGAACTCAGAGGTCTTTTCCAAACAAAATGATTCTGTGATTCTGTGAAATACAATGCCTTGACAGTGTTATTTGTTTTCAAAAGTGAAAATCTTGAGGTTTATAAAAAGAGGAAACGGTACAAGCTAGGTTTTTCAGCTCCTCATCAGCAACTGAAGTTTAAATACAACATACCCTCATAATAAAGAGAAAGATAAAAGCAACACTGGACAATGTCTTATCAACTCAAATAATAGGAGATACAAATCAACACCAGTAAGCTGAGAAGAAATAACTTTACCTGCATATGCTGTAGTGTAATTATGTCTTTGTCTGCTGCTGCAGTTTTTGGAAGTACTTTTCAAGTGTACGAAGCATAAACATAAAATGGCATAAGAGTTACAAAAGTATTACGAAACTCACACCAGAGAAAAAGGCACTGAAAGCAAGTGCAATTTTGAGAGATGTCCTGCAGATCTGAGAATAGAAGTCTCACCTAAAAACCTTTGCTCCCAGCAAAGTGAAGTGGGGTCACTCTGTGAAACAGACGCAGAGAGAATTAGCAGGACTGGACACCGGATGTTCTAAATTTTAGTTTCTTTGCAAGGTCATTCACAGACATCATTATGGCATGATTTCTGCTGTAGTCTGGAGTATCTTTCTATAAGGTTTGGAAGGTCACTTCCAGGCAACAACACCTAAACTTTTAAGTGCTGGACTTCCCCTTTCCTCTTGTCTCACTGTCCATCATATTCTGTGGAATAAGAGCAGCAGCACCAGGTCAGAGTTAAGGTTGGCTGCCAAATTTCAAAGCTTTCAAGACCTATTTATTCCAGAACTGCAATATTGTAATAGCACCGCTTTAAATTAGTTGATAACTATTTACTAACCTAATCTTAGTACAATGCAGGGGCTTGAGGGTCTGGGAATCTTGTGCAGCTTTGATCTCCATAAACCCTTATTAGCACAGGTACTGATACAATTATCTCCAGGGTCACTTTACATACTTACAGGCTAGCAGTCCAGTCAGCAGATCAAATGACCTCATTTATCATCATGTGATCTGTTTCTAATTAGTTCATTCCAGTTAATGGTTTCTTAAAACTGTCTTTTCTTGATTTTTTTTTTCAGAAACACATAAACCACTTGAAATAACTTCTCAACAGTGGCTAAATATATTATTTATTTTCTGGCACATTTCCAGTTCTATGAGTAAATTAATTTACTTCACAAAATAGATGATTTCTTTGCTCTCAGAGGTGGAATGAATAGACCTGCGCTGTGATGATGGTAGGATCTGATAAAGACCTTTTTAACACATCCATTACATTGTCCTGGCTCATAGAATCTGACATTTACAGTTCTAAAATAAGTCTAAAGACAGCTAGTTTTATCTCTTTCCAGGAAAGCATAATCATGAGATTTACTGAATGACTGGTACTCTGTGAACAAATGTCAAATTAGACTTAAAATGCACATTGTACTACTTGTGTGGATTGGAACAAAGTAGAAATGTCAATGGTTTTGCATGCCAGTCATAAATTGCTGGTCTTAATTAAAGTGTAATAAAAATTTTAATTTGATCAAAGCATGTAGCACCTCTTGTAAGCCTACTGTTTCATCAGGGAGATTTATATCCATTGCTTTCTTCTCAGTACTCCAGTAATTGCATCTGGTTATTACTAGATTTGTTATTAAAAATACACCTCTCCTCATGGTCTGTGGGCCAGGATTTAGCATTATTAGGCTTGACCTGGTTTGATTCCCTGTCAAAGAAAACCTGTCAGCCTCAAGCCTTTCATAAACCACTGTGACCAGTGTGCCAAGAGGAATGAAGTGTAATTTAACATGCTGGGTATACTGGTGTGGAGGGCCTGTAAAGAGCATGAAATTACCAGTCTTAGGAAAAACTGCTTAGTTAAACTGGTAAAGAATGGCTGTATCATAAACTCTTAACTTGAGCTTTCATCAAAGACTGAAGCGTGAATAAGTTGTCATATTAACATCATGAACACGAGCCAGAGTTCAAAATCCTGCTGTACTGTCACTCAAATCAAACGAAGCCCACATGGCAGGTGTCATCAGCTCAGCACCACCTCTTCACCTCCAGGTGACATGCTAGGGTGTTTTCTAGAAATTTTTCTATTTAAGCAAGATTATAAAGGGAAAGTAATCTCTGAAACAAAGTCATAGCTAACACCAGCCAACACCTGCATATGAAGTGTGCCAGAGAAAGGCATGTGGACACAAACTGTTCTTTCAGATTTTCTGTGTAAAATTATGATGTCCTATCTTAAACGATCAGACATCTGTGTGGCAAATACTTATCATGCAACTTCCCATAGCTTTTATGGGAAGAAGGCAAAGACAGGGTAAGACAAGGCCAGCAATGGACGAAAGAAATAATTTGGAGAAGGAGAAAAAGGTTAAAAAAATGTAACTAAGGAAAAAAGAGAGGAAAAACAGTGTTCTGTCTCATCCAAATGTTGGTGACTCAGGCACTGAGACAGATTCCTGTCCTTGGATGGCCAAGCCTTGCTAGGAGCAAGATTTCCCTGTCTCACATGCTTCCTGTTAGATCATCAGAAGGTAGAAAATTTGAAGAAGAAAAAAAAAGAAAAAAAAGAGAGGGTTCATTCTCCCCTACATTCTCCAGATTTGGAAAATAATAATTCCCTACAAATGTCCCTCGCTCTCCAGCAGTATCTATGCTGTTGACAGAAATGAAGACTCAGAAATACAAACTTCTGTGGTAAGAGCACTTTTCACATCCTGTTGTTGCCTGCTTGGCAGTCAAAGCTGGATTTAGTATCTTATGCTTTTTTTTTTTCATTGTAAGGATGAGTTCCTATTAAGGTAATTATTGCTCCCAAACTTGGGAAAATCTGTTTTTTGACATCTTCTTTGCAACATTTCTGTGTTTCCATGGAGAAATTTTGTGGTAAGCTGGTTTTTGTTAACACTTGGCACCTCTAATTATAGCTAAGTGGATACTCCCGAAACTGAAGTAAAGGTTGCTTTAGCCACCTTTTCATGTTACATTCAGTCTTGCCCTTCTGGAAACAGCTGGTATACTTGCTATGTGTTGGTGTCATGCTGTTTTAGATAGTGACTCATGAGTTAGACTGAAAGTAGATGAGATTATAACACATTCCTTTATATTCAAAATGGGCTTATTGCCTGACTTCTTCACTTTCTTTTTTTTTTCATGGAAATTAATTGGCAAAGTGGGAAATGTACGTGTTCTTTTAGAAAAGCCACGAAATAACCACAGTCTGATATCTGTCACAACAGGTAAAGTAATTCCAGGTAGAATCAATTTTATCTTGGTAATAATGGCTACGTTTTCTCCGACAGAGTGAAAGGATATTGATATATCGTTGTAACTACGATAAATGTGAAGTAACGGTCTCTTTCACAACAGAGTGACTTCTGATCTTTTCTTCTTCATGAAGTTTTGCTACTGTTGCTTCCCTGCTGTTTGTTTTCCGCCCAATGTGGGTATGTTAAGGGCTCTCAAGAAGTTTGCTCAACTGTTTAAACTGTTAAACGCTTCATGAATCTTTGGTTCCAGTGAGAGTCATAAGTCTCTTATGGTCAGTACTAAAGAGTACTGTAAAACAAATATTATGTCATATTGGCATGCACCATACCTTTTGAGTCCTGCCAATACTGTGGTTTTGTCTGACCCATTGCTTCATGAGCAAGGCTCATGCAGATGTTCTCATCCACACCTCCCTCCCCAAGACTCAAGATTATACTAAACTTCCATCATAACTTTTTGAGCAATAAATAGGCATACTTCTAGCTTTTACGTGCAGTAAAGTGTCAGATACCTAAAATCAAAAAAGACAATTTGAATGAGCAAATATCAAAGATACCATCTGGTGCACTAAAAACAAATGCCACAAGGTTCTGAGAGCATAAGTGTCAGAGTTTACATAAGTAAGTGGTAGTAGTAATTTCACAGGGTGAATAATGAATTCCTCACAGTGTACCTAAGACCATTATGATGAAGACTTACAGAAAAGGGAAATATTTTTATTTTACATTTTTTATCCTTCTTTGGTGTGGAAGAAGCTCTAGTATCATGAGGACAGGCAGGAAAATAAATCTCTTTCAGTAAGTAAGTGGAATTGTTTAATTTGTCACCTTAAGGAAGTGAGAAGGAAAAGACTTAAGATCTCAAAAATATTTGTATTACATATATATCTTAAGTGAGTACTGAGGAACAGTAAATTCACAGCCTGGAAGTAGAACTATCTCTATTTTTCACAGTGTTTGGTTTTCCCTTGAAGGATATGGAATTCCTATTTGCACTCCCTTGGAAACTGTTTTTGTGGTTTCAAATCTTTACATAGGAGACAGTTTTGAATCACATGCTGTAGCATATGTCTAGCCCAGCTGTTCCCTCTGTACTTATACACCATAAATCTCTGAGTGGATCAGAAGTAAAAACAAAATTACTCTTGCAGTACCCATGGCTGGGGAAGCATTTGGTGTCCACCATTAACTAAATGGGTAAATTCAAGAGGGTTATGAAGCATTTAGTTTCAAATCAGGCAAAATATCTCTGACTCTGCTCGAAATTGGTCCCTCTGCTGAGTCCCAGCCAAGGACAATTTCTTCACTACACCTCTATCCAGGAAGCAGAGAATGTGTGAGTTTTCTGAAGTGACATGTATAGGCAGTCCTCATGTGGCACTGGTGCCTTCAAAGATTAAAAAAAATTGCACCTAAAATCGTCAGTGAAGTGTAACTGTATTCCATACAGCAGTGGGAAGGATGAGCAGTTCTGGAAAAGGAGACTGAAACTATCTTTGCATTTTCATCTGTACCGCAGTGAGCCATCTCTGCTTATATACATTTGCTTCTAGATCTGAAGTTTAACACAAAGACCAGATTCAGCATACATTTTTGGCTTTTTTATACACTGTGGTATTTTAAATGAAAAAAAAAGAAAAAAAAAGAAGGAACTGTTTTGATCAAAGCATTTTTCTCTGACATAGCAAGGCACAATAATGTATCCTCACAAATACCTCAGCTTTCAAATACAGAAAGCATTCTCACGTTTATACCATAGAAGGTGCTACTGGGATATTCCAAATTCCCTTCATTCCCAAGAGATCTGCTAATCTCAGAAGAATGAAGGAGGGAGAGAGTTTGCTTGACTCCAGATTTCACAATACTGTGATGCGCTTGGAGAGCTTCAGGACTCAGCACCCAGGCACAGGGCTATAGGGTCCTCTTGCACCTGTGTGTACTACCAGCTGGACTCAGAGGAATATTCCAGGCTGCCTGAATTAGCATCAAACCACTTCCTAACAGCCACAAATTTTAAAGATCTTTTCCCCACATTCATTTGAATTTATTATTGATATTTAAGTGCACGAAATAACCTTAGTTTACATGCTTTCTAGATAAACATATCATACAGGTGGTGTCATCCAAGCAGTATAATGCAACTTTGTGGAGGCCATCTCACCCATGGGATGAGGGGCAAGGAATAGAGGGAAAACTGCATGTGCTCACCCTGGCTCTTACTTGTGGGAGTTGCCAGCTCTAAACATAACTGTTTACCAGAAAACAGAACTATCAAGAACTATCCTGGTGGAGCTTTTACAATGTCTTCATTTCCCCTCCAAGATAAACTATCAGTCTATCAGTGGAGAAGTGGAGTTGTATTCAGGACAAGTGGGCTGTCCCAGATGGGCATTCTGGCTCAGTGGGTGAGTGCAAGGTCTTTATTTTATCTCCTTGGGCAGTTCACTGGGGTAAACACTGGCTGAGAAGACAAGTTTTGTGTTCTACTGATGTACCATGTAGTGGACTGTTATGCTACCTAATCAGGTATGTACAGGACATGGCAAGAACTCTGTTCCTTGACAAATGGCTGAACTATGGTGGACATGTCCTGTACATTCCCTGATGAAAACATTCTCTTCGGAAAGTCATCCAGCAACTACTGAGTTGTATCAGAGAAATCTATAGCAAATAAGGTAAATAAATGAAAGATACACACTGAAGATATATGGATGGCTGGAAGATTGCCCCAGGGAAGGAGTTACAAGAAAAGGGGATGTTCCTATCTAGTCAGGAAGCTGATACTAATTTTTTTAGCACCCTTGGTCCTTAACTAACAGACATTCATGATATTGTTATCAATAAGGACTTAAAGGGTGTTGTCATTTTCTTCCTCTGGACTGTGTTATGCAGGCCTCACAGGAGCATTCAAACCTTGCCCTGACAGAACCTGATCATCTGGAAAACACTGTTAGCAATAACAGGCATGTCAATTAAAACCCCTTAATGAATGAAATCAAAAGAACCTAAGAAAGTCAGGAAAGACTGGTATACAGGGAATTGGCTTATATTGTCCAATAACATTATTAATGAAGAATAACGACATACACTATGCTTTGCATAAAGATTTTAATAGTGATTCTAGACAAATTCTTACTAGCTTTTACATTGGATATAAAGATTTTCCTAGATAAAATTATACTTACTTCCTTAATCTTTTTATCTGTATTTCTATCACTGGAGGTTACTCAGAGAGACTGGTAATAAAAGTTGCCTTTTCACTGTAGTTAAGATTCAGCTTATGTACTCCTCTGTGTTGAGCTTAAACAATGAACCTCACTGTATTACGTTGGAGAACTCATGCAGCCTCACAGTGCTATAGTGTTTGGACTCAGCTCATTGAAGAGAGTCTTCTCTTACCAAATCTTGCATTGCCATCTTCCCTCACCCTCTAGTCCTACTTTAACTCTTTCTAAAAAAATGTAAACATGTTCATTCTCTGTGTTTCATTTCTTAACATATTTATGCTCCCCTTCTCCAAAAAAAAAAAAAAGAAAAGCTTTAAGCAATATCAAACTTATTAAAAGTTGTCAGTGATTAAAAGAAGTAATTGATACAAATCACAAATATCTGCACTGAATGTCATTTTCTGCATTTTCACGTCCGTAATCCAGACTCACATATCTATATGTACACTCTTTACCCTCTCCAATGCAAAACCAAGCTCACCAACCCTGTATGCTGCCACCACTCACACAGGCATGGTTGTAAGTATTTCTGGCACCACATTGCTCTATCAATTCCTTTGTAGTTTGGAGAGAGTTGCAGTTTGGTATCTCTTTACCTATGAGAGTGGAAATTGTTTTCATGCCATATTTGTGTGCATGAAATGCAAATGCAGGCTCACTTGCATTTGCAAATGAGACTGGCTGCTAAGGTTGGATCAATTTGGACTGTATCTAGAACATCACAGTATATCCCAGAGCCAGAGACATTTTAGCCATGTTCCCTGAAGGAAAGGTTGGAGCACTGTGCTTGGACAGTATGAATGACAGAAAGGTTTCAGAAAGTAATAAAGCACCACCTGATGACCAACATCAGGAATCAGAGTGGCTAAATAGCTTAGCACCACGGGGGACAGACAGTGACAAACTATGACTGATCTGACATGCACTTGATTTGGAGGGATGGAGAAGGCTTTGCTGTGAGTAAGAAAAGCTCACTGCTTTTGATCATTGATCTTTATCCTCAGAGGTTCCCTTTTAGATTTGCAGATACATATGAAAAGCAGAAGGGATCATTATCACATGTGCCATCTAAAGGCCATTGATGCTCAAAGTTATTTAGACATCATCAGAGTGGAGAGGGAGATGTGCTGTCCCAGACTGGTGGCAGCAGTATCTCCCAGCTTTCTGTTAAGCCCTGGGCTCATGTAGGCAGAGATGTTCCTTGAGTTTCACCAGGTGCATTGACAGGGATGCAGCTCCTAAGAAGAGGCTTTACCTTTTCACAGAATGCAAAAAGGCAACTTGAAAATTTATTCTTCCTTTCTGAAAGCAATATTTAGGAATTGAGTGGTTCACATTTCACAGGCTTGGAAGTCCAACACTCATCTGTAAATCTCTGTTGCACAAATCACCTTCCCTTTACCCAAGTGAATTTTCCTGAGTATCTATATCTACAAGACTCCTACTCAAATCTTTGTGTGCCAAGTTAGTGTGAACAGTCAGGACATGAACAGCGTGACTCACTTTCAGGTGTAAGAAAACAGTTCTTTAAAAGGATTACTATATACAGCAACTCTGGCAAGAGGCTCTGTAGGAGTCCAAGGTCTCCTTCCTGATTTCTGTGCTAAGGAAGGCAACGTTAAAGCAAGATTGGACTCTTTTCCTCTGCAAGAGTAAGTAACAGCTGTTAAGAAGAACAGATATGAAACACAAAAAAGCTCCAGGAATTTCAGTAACTACTCTGAGCCAGATTTTAGAGGTTACATTCAATACATGAGCATAGCTTTCTCTCTTATGTTAGTGAAATATCTGTCAATAACTCTTTGTAGAACAAATCCTCTTAAATGTATAAACATGCGGCTGTAACTCACCATGGTAGCCCAAAGCACCAAAGCAGGATATCAGCAAGGATAAGTCAGTTTAGCTGCACTGGAACATTTCCAGTTGATGTGAAATGAGGATCTTGTTTTACAGCCAAGGGTTGTGTTAATGCCCCAGTGATGCAGTTTTCTTTGTTCTTTCTTTTAGTGGTGACTACCTTTAGCATTAACAGTTCTGACTTTTTTAGCAGTTCTTGCCTTCCAAATTCAGGTGATGTGGTTTCAGTCTGGATCTAGACCTGTGCAGCCTGAAGGTGAGGCTGCCTTTGGACCGGGCTAATAATGCCTTCTCTAGTAGGAATTGTCTTTGTATTTAGTTTGAACTTTATTTTCTGGTGGCTTTGAAATGATAATAACTGATGTACTCTTTAAGTGATGCTGAAAAATCAAAAGCACATAATTTTCAAGGGTATGCTCTTTCTGAACACTGAACAAGCAAAATACTGGAGGTGGCAACAGAAACAGAACAAATAAACCAACAAAAACTCCACACAATCAAAATATCAACATTGACTCATAAGGCTTACAAATTGCTACCTACTGACTCAAGGTATCTGAAATAAATTATTTAAACTCAATATAAACCAAACATCGTGTTACAGGCCAAATTCTTAATTTGGCTCTTAATAGTGGTGTCTGACAAATGGAAATAAAAGAAACCAGGTTTTATACGGTATTGTTATAGCAAAATTCTTATGAAGTATTTGGATTTGTATTTTAAACCACATCTAAGTTATGAAGCAGGTTTTCTTACATGACTTCTAAGAAAACAAGGTGCTTATATGTAGCCTGGTGCCAAGAAACACAGTAAGATTATTTAGGTAACTAAATTCGCTGTAACTGCAAACCCATTTGGGAATTTCATTTGCAAAATAGACTCAATTGAATATACTTCAGTCATGAACAGTTTTTCTTTTGGTTTATCAGAACAGCTTAAATACAGATGCTCTTTTCCAGATCAGATATCACTTGGATGTCTGATTGTCTCTTCTGAGGTATATCATGGCTAAAACAAGCAAATATGCAGACTTTGCATAGTTTTGGAAATCCAATCAAATTTGGGTATCAAATATTTATAGCTAGGGAAAAAACCCTCAAAAGGAAACATTTGATACACTGTCTCAGTTTCTCTGTCACTTTCAATATTTTGTCACTTAGGGTTTTGGTAAAAGTTTTCCAAAATTTTTCTTTTGAATCATGGTCACTCTTTCTCTGGAAGTTTGCCTAGTGTTTTTTGTGCTTATCTCAGCTTCTCCTGTCTTTTTGAACCACAAAGGTTTTCTAAGTCTCAAGTTTTTCCTGTAATACATCCTCAATATCTGCTTTTCCTGTCTTTTTTTGAAAAAAAATAGTGAGAGAAAAATGGCTCCATAGAAGATGTGGCCCATGCCAATGACAGGTATAATAGTTCTCCTTTTTCTCTTATTCGGAATGATATGATAGGACCCTCCCACGTATACCATTACACTTCGGTAAATGCTATTCTGATAACCCCTCTGCCTACATGTAGCAGGTTTCCTGTACATTAATCAAATGGCTAGAATGCATGTCTCTGTGGACAATTGTCCAGGTGGTACCTACTGGAATTTAGCATTAGGAGTCCAAAAACAGGAGGGGAGGGAACAGGAGAGGAGGGAACAGGAGACCATCACTGTGAAAAGATGAGGTCACTCAGGTGTGGCCTTGGTGAGCAGGTCTGTATGAATGTATTGTTAGTTTCTGTGCAAGACCATATATATGAGAGGGTAAAACTGAGGATGGAATGGAGAGGGGGCATGTTGGTATGCATATGTGCTCAGCACACTCTGAACATTACAAAAAGACACTCCTTTTGTTGGAGTGTGCAAGTACTCTGACTAGTGACAGTGTATATCTTTGGAAAAATATGAAAATTCAGAAGAGATGAAGAGAGCTGGTGGTACCTAAGGTTGGAATAATTTGCCTAAAAAATAACTTTATATGTCTGTTCTGTGCATATGTGCATGTATGAATGTATTTGGCTTTATTCTGATACTGCTGTAAAATGGAAAGGCGGGTTTTGGAAAAACTGGGATGACACTGGACCTCTAAATACAGATGAGGAGTAGCTGTGCAAGTTGTTAGGTTTATCCTGCATATAGTGGAGCAGGAAGGTCTGACTTCCTGAGGCATGGAGATAAGAAAGTTGCTCTGTGCCTGCAGGGATCAGCCTGGAATACATGAAGTGTTTGGGGAGGAAATTGAGCTGCCCAAAGGCTTGCACCTTTGACAGAGAAAATGGGGAGAATGGGAACATGCCAACAGATCTGCAGGGCTCTGAATGTGAAAAGAAGAACCCTAAACTTAACAGGACTGCTAAAGGGGAAATCAAGTATTGTGTTGAAAAGATCTTCTATGGGGAAAGTGCTTTAGAGTTTCACTTTAGAGTTGTGAAGAGCTCTCAGATGAGAAATAAGCTTGTTACAAACAGCTTTTTAAGATGTCATTCATTAGGGAAAAGGTCCAAAAACCATTGCCAGTTCATTCTCTACAGAGTCGATTTCAATTTCTGAGTGTTACTGAGCATGCCACATGGCTCTCCTCCTTAGTTAACTTATGCCTAGAAGTGTCTCTAAGTCTTTGCAATCTGGGATATGTGGATCTAATGTTTTTCCTGGCTTTGTTATCTGTTCTTCAAATGCTGTTAATTTCAGAGGGAGTCCTTCCTGAGCTAGTTTGGAACGATGATTCAAATCCTTAGTGACTTTAGATCAGCACCAGAATCTGTGCCAACGGGCCAAGGTCATGAGGCAATCCCAAAGCAGCTCTCAGAATAACAGTTGATATCTATCTTGCAGATCTAAAGATATAAAAATAGAAGTTGCTGTTATTTGTGTTTGCTTCAAATTATGAAAGAGTAGCATTAAGCTGTCCTTTCACATCAGTGCTCTCAACCTTCAACTCCTTTTTCCCACTTGAACTGAAAACCTTTCCAAAGGACAAGACAGGACTTTTTAGACTGCTAGATGCCAGTCCTACAAGCATCTTTGCACGTGGTTAATTTCATGCACAGGGGTGGTCTTGCTGATGTCAAGTTAAGCACATGCCTAAGTGTTTAGAAGACTCAGTGTCACATCTGACAACCAAGTAAACAGGCAGTCTTCTTAAATTCTCCAGGAATTTGTGATCAAAAAGGATGGTTTATTAAAAGCAAAACAAATCTGTAAATGTATCTAAATTCAGCATTAAAAAATAGCTTTTAAATGAAAATTATGTCCATAATTTTAAACCTTTAATTAGTGAAATCCATTTTTATACAATGAAGTTTAAAACTTCACCTCTATTTTAATACCTAAATGCCACTTTATAAATTGCTAAAGGTCAAATTCATCTCCATTAAACAGAATTTACTTTAATACTACCCCGGTAAAACATCAGTCACTCACCTTCTTTGTACTGAAACTGAGTCAGTCTTGTGTTCCAGGAATTGCAGATAAAAATGTATTCCAGTAGTGATGAATTCTGCATTATTATGACACCCACAAGTAACAATTTGAAAGACAGTCTGTTATACTTGCACAGCCTCTTCCATCCACTGATCTCAAGACACTTTGTAAAACTCACCCAAGCATTCTTAAGCAAGACGAACATTATTTGCCACATGAAGGGCAACATAGACAGACAGGGGTTGTGCGGATGGGTTAGGAGCTGCACCATGTGCCCGAGGATCAAGTTCTTCAAATCTAAAGAGCATTGTTAGATTTCAAACTGCTTTAGTGAGGCAGGAATCTGGGAGGACTCTGAGTAGTAAAAGATCATGCCATTTACAAACAAACTGAACAGTGGCTATTTTGTGGTCTCAGGTGTCCTCACCGTGCTTTACTCTGAAAACGAAGACCCAGGAAGGGGCACATTACCAATAGTCTTTGTTTCAAAGGCATAACCGGTTGAACAAATGTCTAGGTGATGTTGTTTGAAGGTAACAATTTAGTTGATAAATTTAGACATTGTGTTTCTTTTTCCGGTTTCTAAACTGTCTGTAAAGTAGCTTGCTTTTCCACATCTCTAGATATTGCAGTAGGGCTTTTTTTTGGCCTGTGGGCTACTGGAAAAATGGCTTCTCTGGCAATTCACTGTGTGTTGATTACTGCTTGTGCCACATGGTTGGTCAGCTTAATGGTATAGTATTTCTGTTTCCTTAGTGCACACTTCAAGCTGTATGAGCAGGAATAATCTTTTTGTCCCTTCTTTGTGAGTTATACCTGAACACACAAAATTACTGAATGAACATACAGAGGTTAAAAAGAATTAGTATTTAAATGGCTTTTAAAAGTCTGCATAATATTGTTAAGCTTGAAAATACTTATTTGGTACAGCACTTTTGCATCCCAGGGATACTAGAAAATAAAATCTTTCATCTTTCAGATTGCTGGAATGGATGAGTTTTCACATAACAATAAAGCAAAATCTTGTTCAGAAGACTGAGATCTGGTTTAGTGGTTGCTATATTTTGCCTGAACAAAACCATCCATTTCCACCATGACTCAGTTTAAAATAACTTCTTGGTTTTGCCAAAACTCAAAAAACAGCTCAGAAGGGAGTCTGTAGCCATGAAAGAGAACATAGGAAGTTCTTCGAACTGAAAATAGATTTTTCTTTCTATCTTACTGTTGAATGAATGCATATAAACTAAAAAGGTGCCTCATGTGCCTGAGCAGAAAAGACAGGTCTTACTTATCAGCCACGAAATTTCAGAACACTTTCAGAGGTATTTTAAGTGCAATAATTTATATTTTTATAAACACATTCTGAAGTTACCAACTAACTTATCCAGTAGATGGAATATAGGGCCCATGATCCTGGCTTTGAAAATCTACAGCTTTCTTCTCCTTTGACTGGAAAACATTTTCATTCAGTCAAAGAAATGCGTAATCACATTAGCTGGTTTGATGTGCCAAGCAAGAGCCCTCTGGGAGCGGTATCATTGTGTCAAGCAGGCACCATCAAAATATACGCAGTGCCTTAACAGAGTTCAGAAGAGTTTAGTGGTGAGTAAGGTAGGTAAAATATTCTGTCCATCTGCCTTGTAGCTTAAATCTTTACTGTAAAGTCAATGATCTGTGAAAGCCATTTTTCATAGTTAGAAAACTCAGTAATTCACGTCTCTTGAAGGCTTGAGGAGTGACTTCTAAACCTAAGATTACACATAGCTAATGTACCTTGCTTTATACTGCAGACTTGAAAGAAAATCACAAAATATTCTTGTTGAAAGGGACCCATAGGGATCATTGAGTCCATCTCTTCAGTGAAAGGCCTGTACAGGAATCAAAACCACAATCTTGACATTCTTAGCATCAAGCTCTAACCAACTGAGCTATTTGTGATCATGGCATGTCAATACTTTCCTGGAACTTTTAAATTAATCCTTTTTTAAGAGGATCTGTGTTATCAAAACTCTATTATCCTATTGATGTGTGAAAAAGTCACAGCTCCCTTTTCTATTATTTTATGTTTTATGTTATCTTGACTGCTGAGGACCAGTGTGGCCTCATTTTGACAAGGGGCATTCAGGGTAAGAGAGAAGATTATGCCTGAAGAGTGTTACAGCAGGGCTTGCTCACAACACTGGGAAAAAAACCATCTGAATCAACGGAAGTGCCTCAGGAAAACATCTTGCCTTCACTGTGTCTACCATACCACGGGTCAGGTTGGTAGAAGTGGTGAAAATTCTTTTTCTTTTTTTTTCTTTTTCTTTTCCAGAACAGTTGTTCCAAGTATAATATCATTCAATAAATTAAAATTTAAAAAATGCTTTTTATACTTTTTACTTAGTTTCCAGCAGTCCCAAAAGATGCCTCTTCTAAGCAATTCCAGATTAATATTTTCCCTGTAACTGCAACTACTGCACATATTCTTGCACTCTGTAGCCTAGATGATCCAAATCTACCAGTGTTATCATGCCTTGATCTCCTCTGTTTGCTGCACACCTCTGACCTGCTTCAGCTCATGTTCAGACCTTGCAATTGTGAGCTCTGCTCCTTCATGCCCTGACAGTGGTGATGGCTTTGCTCCATCCTAGCAGGCGTGCCATGAGCAAGCCAAAGATGTTTCCCTAGCAGTGCCTCTGTCTGCTTGAGAGGTCACCTATGATCAGTCCCAGAAGATGAGGCCATAGTGTGGTGCTTGTTTTCTTACAAACGTGAGAGAGAAAAGAGGCAAGCTGTTTGCACAGGCTGCCAATCTTTTCCCCAAGGGCTCCAGCAAAACAGTTGTGTTGTTGTGAGGATGTAGTAGCCTTCAAGGTGGTCCTTGCCTCATTGTTTTTATTTTGGCTTTAGACTGTATGTAAAGACGTACTTGCCTGCTTTACCCTCTTTTAAGTACTCTCTCATGCATGAATCATTACTATCAAAATGTTCTTTTCCCATGCCAGGCCTCAGCACTGTGTAACTCCAGGCCTTAGCAGCAACAGCAGTGAGGGTGTTAGAAACTGTGTTAGAAATTGTCAAAGCATCCTCATCTCATATTTTAGATAAGATTACAGTTTAGAGTGTTTCCTGGAGATAGGAAAACCTTATTGTTAAGGTGATTTGCACTTAAAGAAAACCTCAGATACTTCTACTCTTTCTTTTAGTACATCTCTGTTGGACCATTTAGCTGTGCAGAAAGCCATGACACCAGCAGTGTTGCTTCTGAGTTCTGCCAGTGTTTCATCAGGCAGTGAGTCAAACTCACCCACCTCCTGCTCTTCAGGAGTTTCTGGGTCTGGTAGCCACTAATGCTGAAAAACGCAGTTTGCCCTTTGATGCATTTGCTTCACCCATGCTAGTGGTACTTGGAAAATGATTCCTAGCCTGACAAATGGTGACAGCAGTGGAGCGGGGCATATGGGGCTGGGGCCACGGGGGCCTTGTGGTGCTGGCTGGGTGCCTACACGACCACCATCTGCCCTCTGCACAAGCGAGTCACAGGGCCAGTTGCCATGGGGTAACCCACTGCCAGAAGTACTCTATTTCTCCTTTGAAAAAAGTGAGGCGCCTTCCCACAGCTGGCAAAAGGCCTCGCCACAGCTGCTCGCTGGCAGGGCATGGTCCTGTAGGGATGCCATGTGTCAGCCCCAAGCACCATGCCTGGTCTGTGTGAGGAACAAGGTCCCTTTTCCAGCTAGTACATGGCAGGACTTGCCAGTGGGAATGCGGGAGGACCTGGGGTTGATGTGGAGGCTGTTGGTAGAGTAAATCCTGGGAGGAGATGCTCTGGGTGTATGTGCATGGGCATGCCTTCCTTCTGAGTGAAGGGCACCTCCAAATGTGGGGAACAGCTCTGTGCCAGCATGGGCACATCACTGCGGGGACCTGCAGAGTCCTCCAGCAAGGTGGATATGGGCTCATTCCTTACGCAAATGAAATGAGGCATCTCCCTTTCTTTTGATGATTTGATTAGGCCTGTGAAATACAAGAGGAAACAAAAACAAGATGAATGGAGTGTGAACAAAAGGAAATTATAGCTGCTAAAAATTCCTACTAATTGGAAGTATTTAAAAGTCCTGGTTAAACAGCGGATGTTTTGATGTGTGCCTTGGGAACTGGGCACACATGTCGAAAAGATCCTCCTCAGCACAGCTGTGTCTCCTCTTAACTCTTGCAGTAAATAATAGAGGTTAAAATGGAAAATCCCTTTTCTTCAAGAATTGAAGTGTTCTTCAAAATTCTTCAATCCCTGGAGAAATCATTCAGAAGCATCCACTAACGAGTGCTGTCAAATGCCTAGCTGCTCTTCCTTGATCTTGTGGCAAATCATTCACTTTGCTGACAGGTTCAGAAATGCCTCAGTTCAAAACTGCCTCACAGATCTGATGGTGCCTCAGCCAAAGGCCACATTCTGCCACTTCTCAGCATTGTTGCTGAAGCTGCACCACAGGAAAAATGTTTGCCAAAGACTTTTCCTGAGTATTTAGAGGGTAATCAGATGAGAAAAACTTCCATTGTCACTAGTAAATCTTATGATCCTGTTTGGAGTAATGATTTTTGGTGTTTTAGTTCAAATAGTGAGGGCTAAAGGGCTGTGAAAAGTCCCAACATAAGTTTTCATGTTGACAAGTCCTTATTGCACTGCCATATTTTTTTTCATGACTGGACCAAATTGTTCCTTGCTCTTCTGGCCAGTCAAAAGAATTTCTTATTTGGAGTGACGTTATATATCAAATGTGAGGAAGGGCAGGGCAGCTGGCAATGAATTCATTTCTGCAACTCTTCATAAACAAAATAAGGAGTGGCAGTCAATGTTATATTTTTTCTTTTATAATAAATAAAGAAAAAGTCAGGGTCAAAATCATTTCAATTACACCAATGTTGTTTAAGGAGTTCCAGAGATAGGAACTTTGAAATACCCTATCACTAATGACAGACTGGTGGCCTCAGGGCCTCCAGGAAGGAGGAACAGGCATGCAGCCTTTGAGCAAGCCGTGGTCAAGAGCAACATTCTCCAATCACCTGCCTAAAACCTCCAATGTGACCAGATCCTGTTCCTGGGCACTTTACTTTTATGCAGTAACCTGGATATGGGGTGTTCCTATGCCTCATGTCATTATGTGGAAGTCACGCTGTGTGCTCACAGGGCGAGTAGCAATAATAAAATAGTAAAGAAGTGCTTATTACACAAAATTGCTCACTTGTAGAATCCAGAAAAAACTGCTGGAATGATTTGAGGACCATATTGGAATAAATTCATACCCCAATCAGTAAAATTCATTATTACCTACACGAATTACCTACACAGTTGGAAAAAAAGTAATCTTTTCATGCCTATACTTCTGTGGTGAAAATGAGGCACATGATTTCGAATAAGGAGAAAGAAAAGTGCAGGTATGTGGATATAAAAGCAGAAAGTCCAACATGCAAAAATGAATTTCAGCTTCCATATGGGAAAAAAAAAGGAGGAAGAAACGTTTCTAGAAACAGTCCAGAGGACAAAGAACAGTACAGATCCTATGTAACTGGAAAGGAGAGCTAGAAAGACATGGAGAAAGAAGTCTAAAATATTTAACTTTTTTTTCTCCCTAATTTTATTGAGGAGACAGGAACTCAGGTAAGACAAAGGAAGAGAACATGTTAAAGAGAAAATAGATGTATTCAGACTGTCAGGGCCTGCTAAATAGTCCTGTATAATCTCAGAACCATTGGTGAGTCTTTGCAGTAACATGATAGAATATAAGCATGGTTCTGAAAAAATCAGAAAGCTATAATCAATTCCTCATAGCAGCTCCTGGAAACATTTGGAGTTTATTTATTTAATGAACAACAAATAAGTTGCAGGATGGTCCTAAAGAATTAAAATAGCCAACATAAGCATGCCGAGAATACACTGTGTCCACTAAATCTTAATGCCTTCTCTGAGAGCATTTGATTAAGAGAATAGGAAGAATAAGAGAAAAGCAGCCTCTGTACTTTAAACAGACTTATCCCACATAGGTCTCCTGCAAAGCTGACGAAATAAGCCTAGAATTGTCAATCTAAACAGCTGAAACAGCTTTTTGAAATGCTGCTTTCAAAAACTTCATAGTCTTTCAAAGGCATCAGCAATTCAAAGGCATTTAGCTGTGAATGCAAGTGTAGCCTTACAGGAGTGGAGAAGTGGAGACTATTTTTTGCTAACATCTTGGCTTTCAGTGTAAAAAAGAACCTGATATTTTGCTTGCTGATATTGTCTTGCTGAAGACCTTGCAAGCAGTTTGAAGGACATGATCAAAATTTAAAGTGACCTTAATAAAACAGGTAAATGATCCAAAATCAGTGAGATGATCAGTACAGTTAAGGCCCGAATATTATACTTATTGTTCAGAAGAGGAAATGTAAAAGGCCATGGGGCAGCAATACAGCAGAAAAAGAGAATGGATATCATAGGTAGTGAGTCAAAAATGTGAAGGTGATACAGAACACCAAATCTTATGCTGGGAAGCACTATCAATCTACTGTGAGGAAGATGCAAGAGGCAGCTACTCTTGTTCGGACAGGCTTTGGTGGATACTTGGGATCTATCCTAGCAGCAAAGGCAGAGTACACTGGAACAATGACATTTTGGGAATGACAGGCAAATTGTAAGTGTTCAACAAGCAAGAGAAGAAGGTATAATCTGTAAGGTTGAGGAAGATTTGGCATCAGTCTCCTAATAAGGCTATCTATTACTTTTTATGGCTGTTGGTTATATATTCCTCTTTGCTGCTGTTTGGCAAATTTAGTGAACTCTGCTTAGTTTAAAGTAGTTCATATTCAGATTCCCTTTTCCAGGCACCAAATTGCACAGAATGTAAGGGAAAAAATATCTGACAGTAGTCATCAGGACTAGGGAAACTCAGAATTCTTTGGGGTTTTTTTGATTGTTTGTTTGTACACAATCTACTATGAGAATAAGATATGGAGTTTGAAGAGCTCTTTTGTTTAAAAAAAAAAAAGTCCAAAGGCCACTTTGTATTTTTCTCTGTTCTGTGTCTTTAAATCTAGAAACTGGACTTTGGGAGAATAAGTGTGGGAGACTTCCATGTAATAAAGACTGCTTTTATGTTTCCTGAAAACATACTCAAGTAATAGCTGACATATATGTTGGATAACATTGATCCAGAGAAGCATCTTTATTGAAGTCCACGGAAATGCTTTTGACTGGGGAGATGGGAGTTGAAAAATGTCAGACCACCAAGAACAGTGAAGTTAACCTTTGCTAAATTTGCCAAACGCAAAAATTTCCTGGGTGACTCCTAGACAGTTGCATTTATATACATGTAGATATACATAGGTACTCCCTATCATGTATGTACATATGTATTTTCATTTATATATATGTGTATGTATGTATATATAGATATATATATATATGTAAGCCTTGTTTAGTATGCAGTAATGGATGTTGAAAACAGTATTTATCCTGATGTCCAGCTGCCTGAAATGTTTCCTGTTATTTATATTGTGTGCCTAGAAACATATTGCTTTCAGATATATATCACAGAATGGTTGAAGCACCTGTAGAGGTTATCTGGTCCAATCCCCGCTGTGTAAGCAGGGCCACTGAATCTCCAAGGAGGGAGACTCCAGAAGGTATACAAGATATAGCAACAGATCTAATAGAACAATAGGATCTTGAATTCTGTGCATGTCTTAGAAGGCAGCTAAGCAAGACTTATACACAACATCCATTGAAAAGCATAGAACATTTAGTTTTCCCTTAGTTTTTCTTTTTCACATTTTTCTGGATCTTCCTTTCTTTGCATCTAATCCTGTTTGAGTAATGTATGAGAGATATATTATTTTCGTCCTTTATCATCTTCAGCTGAAAAGCTGTGGACCCTTTGGCTTCTGGAAACTCATTGCCTTTCACTCACTCGTGAGAAACTGAGAATAAACTTTACTAAGAACAATAGTTATTTTTATATACAGATTTTTAACTCTCTGTCCTAACTGGCACCTCAGCTGTTATAATAGATCAACTTAAGTAGTATTCACCTTACTAGATCTTCAAAGCTTAGTATAGAAACAAGTTTTCTATTATAAAAATCTTATTTCTTTTCCTGCATGACTGTCTATAAGGAAGGAAGGCAAGAAGGAAAACTGGAGGGAGGAATGAAGAAAAAAATGGAAAGTAGAAAGGATTAAAGCTTTTTCATTGCACAGCTTCACCTCTACAGTTTCTGATTCCTCTTCTGAACAACAGCAAGAGAACAACAAAATTGAGGGAAATAAAGGGTCCTAATATAGTCAACTGTCATGTTGTCACATTCCAGAAATGGTCAGAGGCAAATAGGAAATGGGTTACACCCACATCATATGTAAGTATATGAGACAGGGAATATTTCCAGAAGAAAACATTGGTTTTAAAACTAATTGAAGTGGTTTGAACCTCCTGCATTGAGGTAAACTAGCATGTTTCTGCTGAAAATGGTGAGGTTTTGGCCCACATTACTTATTATTCTTTAGGATTTATAGTATATGCTAATAAATGATCTGTTATAGCACATAGATAGGCATATCACGATTTGGACATGTGGGACATGAAAGAAAGGTTGGTTCATGCTTGCATTTTTATACCAGATCAGTGCTGAACAATTAATTACCCAGCCTCAAAAATGTAATTAATGTCTTGAAAAGATGTAGCTTTTTTTGCTGCTACTGTGGTATTAGCCCAAATAATTGATCTTTGTATTTGGATTTAACTATGGACATTCTATATGCCTATAAATTCAAGAAAACAATTTGTTCTGCAAGCAGAGAGTCAAGACAACCTGATTTCCTATATTTTTATGTCAGACTGACAACAGCCATCCTACTGGATATGCAAAGCCTGCTATGTTTGTGGGCTGAACTACACAGCATTATGTTACTCCTACTCCCACATCTTGGTGACATGCAGCATAGACCATCCAGTTGCTCCAGCAAGAGAGTCAGAGTGTAAGAGCTGGGTGAAAGATTCACTCCAGCAAGTCCCACAACTGGATGGGTAAGCACTGGTACCCCAGATTGCACAACTATGGTCAAGCAAGAGGAACTGGGTGTATATGTAGTAACTTCTCTGAAGACCTTGATGTTCAACAAGGTATGTGTTTTTACTACAGCTTTTCCTCCTGTAAAGGCAACAAGAAGGTCTCTTTCCTCTACCTGGAACCTCTACTTGTGTGGAGTGTGTAAGGATTTAATAGTTATGCATTATGTCTCAAATTTGACTGAAAGAGGTCACCTGTGTAGAATTACTATGGGCATCCATGTCAGAGAGGTTGAATAACAAGTTTGCTGGGTGGGGACTGTGTTTGAGACTTCTGTTCAGAGCCTGGGTCTTAAACTTCTCTGACGTGAATATGTAATTGAACCCCTCAGCATGTGCTTAAAATACAAATGTAAGAAAACAAATGCCTTGTCCTAGTCTCCAAGCTTTGCATTACATGAATGTCAGTACAGCACCAGAAAGATGGAGAATGAATTTCAAACTTACTATAGTCCTGTCTGTATCTCCCAAGGAAGTGACTGCAGAGAAACAAAGAATTAATCTATTTGTTAAGAATAGATCTAGAGGTACATTTTAGCCATAAAGTGACAGTTCTTCTTATATAACTTCAGGTATATAGAAGATAATTGTCTAATCTGAAGTAATTCTCTAGGAAAATTCTGCACTTCAGAGAGGTGCCTGGAGATGGGCTCCTTCAAAGCACCATTTTCCCTGTCTCCATTGTACTCTTCAGGTTTTCAGGAATCACCTGCTTGAGATGCTGGTTGTAATTCAGGCAATTGCTGAAAACCCTGAAAATGGGGTTTAGGTGCATTTAAAGAATGGCTGTCACAGATCACATTTAGTCTGCCTAAGATTTAGACAGGAATTTACAGTATGAACAGCAGATTAAAGTATTTATTTGGGTAATGTTTCAGATAACATCTGGTGCTCAGAAGAAGAGGAACATCATGTTCTAGACACAGTCTAGGCTGCAGTACAACTTTCTCAGTAGAAGTGCAGTATGTTGTGCACCTCCTTTAAAAATATGCTTGAGAAGTGTCTTAAATGTGGAAAACTATTTCATCTGAAGTGAACCACTGAAACAGCCATCTGACAAGATGGAGTTCTGCATCCGTTTGTCAGATACTGGTAAAAATGGTTATCGAGCTCATGCCATGTGCACACATGTTGTGTATTGTGGTAGAATGATGTTTAAAGAGCAAAGCAGTTCAACTCCCAGGTACTGGGAATTTACCAGAGTTCATTATCCACATTCCACTAAATGACATCTGTGAAGTAACAATGCCCAGAATTTGGAGTTTAAGTGAACATACAGCTGCGTTATCCTCTTTAAAAAGAAATTAATAATAACTACATTCTACCCTGACAGTTTACTGTGAGGTTGAAGGCAAAAATGCAACAAGAATTGTTCTAAATAAATAACTAAATAAATAAATAACTGACTGAAGTGGAAATTCCAATGAAAAATGTACAAAAATGTGCAGAAAAATAATGAGATGCAAAAGTGAAGATGATAGAAGATACTGCCATGAAAGAAAATGAGACTACCGAGGACAGGAACAGAAATAAAATGGAAATTAACAACTTTGGAAAAAAACAAGCTGCACTACTTTTGCTAAAGGAATTCCTACGATCCCACAATACAAAAAATGTGTCTTAAGAGAGTCTGTCTGATAGGCTCCACACAAGAACTGTTTTCATTGGGAACTTTCTTTTTGGCAACAGCAGTGCCTTAAAAGTACAAGGATTTGCCTTGGGAATCCACAGGCTCCTCTGCCTGACAGATTGACAGCTCCAAAGAGGAGGATGGGATCGTGTTTATAATGGGACATAGTGGAATGCAGCTCTATCCAAAAATGCTATGGATTTACATACATTTAATATCCACATTCCATTAAGTGACATCTAAAACCCAGGGAGAGACTTTACTTAAAAAGAAAAGAGACACTGGATGATTCAGAGACTTAGTAATGGAATACAGAGCCATTCACCTCTAGGTCAACTGTCTGAGTTCAGCTCAAGTTATTATTGACCAAACATTTATACTAACTGCAGGCTGTGTGGAATATCAATGGCTTTATGGCTCTGCTAGATATATTATTTGTTCATGTCTGAGGTGTCCATATGGCAAAAATCACCTCAGACTCCCTTTATAGTGTGGGAAAAACAGGTACTTTTAAGACATAAATCATGTGGAAAATGTCTTCTTTAGGATGAGATTAATTGCACCCTAGAAGTATCTGTTTTTCTCTGTTGACTACAGAAGAAGCAGAGGGTGACTTGCTCCTATGTAGATGTTTATACTGCAGGAGTCTAAATTTGGATAAGATAAATACCATACTAAGTGACTTTTCTATAGTCATCCAAAGGGCTGTGGTAGGTCTGCAACTGAGTGTGGGTATCACAGATCCACCCACAGAGAAATGCTAGCTTGTATCTGTTTTTGATCACCTGAATCTCACCTTTACTATGTCTCAGTGTTGCCTGGGAAATAACCAGCAACCTTTCTTACTCCTTATGGGAGAGAGGAGCCAACCTAAGGGGAGGCACTTATTGCTACTAACAATGCCCTTTTTCTTAATACCTGTCAGCAACATTTGTTAGTGATGGTGCGGGTGGTCTCCAGAAAGGTTGTGGGCTGGGACATGTATCTTTGCTTAAGAACCTGTGTACCATCAAGGGCTCTCTGATGCTCTACCAGACTTTCTTGTCTGGCAAATGTCAAAATACATTAAGTTGGCACTTTCAGTTTTAATCTGTGAATGGGTAAATTACTTCCTCTTGCATCTTTTTTACAAGCCTTAGTTGAGTGACTGAAATAAGAGCAGATTGTGTAAGCCTCTGCCAACAGGTTTAATAACATTAGTACTAAATAATAACATTAACTTCATTCTCAAGGAAGTGTTTGCAGTGGCAGGTTAAGACAGTATGCAGAACATGACATGTGCGAATTAGTCATCTTTCTCATGAAATATTGGCTCAGTTGTAAGAGATAATAAGACCAGAGGAAAGTCTTCTGCAGAAAAGGTGAATGTTTATTTATTTTAGAATCTTTGATGGTATACTGACTGCTCTATGATCCATATTAGTTGTGAGATGTTAAACACAGCCTGTTTCTGAAAGTCTTGGTTCATGACTGGCAGATGCTTTCTTCAGCAATACTGGTGATGTCTTGCTTTTTACATAGCCAAGTGTTTGCCCACTTGTCTTTGCATCAGCTGGTATATATAGACAACTGGACAAACTGGTTTTGGTGTGTGCTAATCATAAAGTATCTTTTATTAAGATTGCTGCAAAAGGATGCCCAGAGGCATCTATGTATTGGATGGAAAATAACTTCTGGGTGTAAACTGCAACACTCCTTCAGTTTTGAGCTATTTTGGTCCTCCCATGAATATTTTCAGCCCTTTGTGGTGCATCAGAGCATATGCAGCTTCTCAAGTTCCTTTTACAATTATGGTAGATCCTTGTATTCCACAACAGAGCTCACGTTTATGTTAATGGCATTAATTGCTTGCTCTAAGATCTTTCTGTTCTGGCATATCCATCTTTCATCTCTGTCTCAAAGCCTATAAGAATGAGTTGAAATGATGGAAGCAAGCATCCCTTCACCCAGTTAAATTGATATTTATTGATTTACAGATACCTGTCTTTTTCTCCATCTCAAAAAGTCAGATAGTGCTTTTATTCCTAGACTCTGCCAGGACAATACTGTTAGAGCTGTAGAAACCATACCTAGAAGTCTTTGTTCTAACCAAAATATATGGGCATTGTGGTTGTGTCATACTTATTATAAGTTAATGTAAATTATGCAAAAAGGTCAGAGAATTGAAACCAGAAGAAGATGCATATGAAAATAATGAATTTGGCTTTAGCCGTGGGTGCAACTTTTATTCTTTTGACTGCTTTGCTTGAGCAGCTCCTGGCTTTGTCCCTCACCTACAGTCCCATGTCTTGCAGCTTCAGGAGGAGCTACCCAGAGAAATGGAACATTTGCACATCACACTAACTGCTGTGTATGCTTTACTGTGCACAGATGCACAGAGGTGCATCTATATTAGTATTTTTGTTCAGACCAGAAGAGAGATGTCAAGTTCATCCTGACTGTCCCTATTAACTGTTCTACTTATTCACTTTCACAACATTTTTTGTCATGTCGCTGAACAGTCTTGTTTTGGGTGAAATTAAACCAGACCGTGTCCTCCAAATCTCATTCAGTAGCAGGTAGGTCTTTACTTTATGGAACCAGATCAGAAGTGATCTGAAGTAGACACAATGATGGGGCTGCTATGTCCTTGACAACTGTTTTACTCTATGTATCCTCTCCTACTTCCTCATGACTTGCTAATCTCCTGGCTTTTGCCAGTAAATAAGGTCATTATGCAACTAGTGTGCTCTAAGAGCTCCACATGGGAGGCTGCACAGGGTAGCTGTGCTCTCAATGCAGCTGTCATGGCACAGCTCCACTCAGGCTACATGGCACTGCTGTTGAGGACATCATCCAAAAATGGAGAGACTATTTCTATGTTACCTGGATTCCAGTTTGCTGTAGATAATGCCAGTGCTTGTTACTTGCTGTTGCAGTAGTGGATTTTACTGTTAACTAAATACGTAAAGTCCGTACTGTGTTGAGTTCAGTTTTACAAATATGCTACAGCAACACGAGAGTACTATGCCCGCCTATTGTACATATACAGCCATATATCCACTACACCATATTTCAAAATAAGTGACGCTATACTATCTTATCTTGGTCTTTTCAAAGTGGGATATGTTTCACTTAAGTTTAGTCATGTAAAAATGCCATCTTTAATCCAAGATGCTAGAGGTGTTCTATAGAGACATGAAGGATGCTTTGGGATACTGGTTCCAGTATATACTTCTAAAGACATGGAACCAGTCATACTTTGGCTATTGGATGAGTACAGGCAACCAGTCTAGTCAAAAGCCCTAACTTTAAGATGGCTCATGTAGTTTAGATGACTCCATACGCAGCCTCTAATGAGGCGAGGCATCCAATGAACTGAAGAGGAACATAAAGCTCTGAAGTCAGTCTCCTGAGGAAAGCAACAATAAATATGATGAGCAAAAGAGACACACAAAAAAAATACATCTTATGAGTCAAGCTAAATGCTTTCCTTTTCCAATAAAAACAAAATTATGAGGTAGCGAAGCTATATTTGATGGTGACTTTAGTAAAACATGTCAGATTTTCTCATAGAAAAAAACTGTACTACACCAAAAATTCTATAAAAAGGCCTTTACTGAAGTTAATGATAAACAGCAATTCTTTCCAGTACTGGAAAGGAGTCTGTGGAATCTGGAAGAGGAGTGAAGAGCCCATTATTAATAGAGAACAATGAGATTCAGTTTAAGTCAATCTCTGAGTGTATCTCACTTAACAAATACCACTGTATTTTGATATTTATATTTCTTCATTTCCCAGTTTATTTTCTACACTCCACCTCACACCACCCTGCTGCCCATACCTGTGTTTTTAAAATATTATATCAGGTAGGTAGGTGCTGTGTCCTTCTATCAGACCTCCTGTGTCGCTGCATCCTGTGTGAGCAGATTTTATTGAAAAGATGTACATATTGGAAGGCATTTCTAAAGGTGTGAAGTGATCAGGAGGATTAAGGGAATGAGTGCTGAGACAGAATGGGAATTTTATTCTGTATCTTCTTTTCCAACCAGACTGAAATCCACTGTAGTCAATGCTAGACTGAGATGCAACAGGAAGTTGTGAATACTTTCCTTGAAAAAAAAATCCAAGTTATTAAAAGGGGTGATAAGAACACTGAAACTTACTTTTAGTAACCATACTTCACTTTACACCCTTCTTCCTTTTTCTACTGTTTTTTTTTCTTTTTTTTTTTTCATGATTGCTTCTTTATTGATTTCCATTAGCTTTACCAGAATGGCAAATCTGAGTCCTCTAGTCCAAATGACCTATATCCATTTACCATCAATACTGTTCCAGCTCCAGGCTTCCTGACACCACTTTAATGGGAATTCCAGACATTAGCACAGAACTGCAACATTGATCTGATGGATGCATAGTAATACACAAAATGAACATACACAGATGTTGACCAATCTTTTCTTTAAACCCCTTGGATATTTCTCTTGTCAAGATAAAATATGGAAATGTAGAGTGTATTTTTCATATGAGCGGGTGCATTTAGCAAATTCACCATTTATTTTAAAAATAATTTTTTAAATCCTGTTTGGGAAAGTAGTTAGGCACATACTTATGTTATGTTGGCTGAAATTCAAAGCCATACCAACATGTCTGATGGAGCTCTTTCTTGCTAAATACCTACCTGTCTTAAACAGTCCCAATACACTGAGTCTCTGTGGGCTTTAATGTTTTTGTCTCAGTGCACAGGTATGTTCTTTACTCCCTTGAGGTCTTGTTACTCTTCTTGGACTCAAACTCCTTGTCTGCTCCTTCCCAGCTATGGGGATGTAGAGATCACCTGTCCCAGGTCAATTGGAGAAGTGATATCTGACCTCTCCTTTAGTTTCAGCTCTCAACAACTTAGGCATAAACACTTCCAAGACTATAGCAATGTGGGCTGAAGTAGTCCTTTTTATTGAAATACATCCTTTTGCCTTCCAAAGTGTTGTTTGTGACAATTTGGTACTTTTTATTTTTACATTGCTTTGGATTTTTCCCCCCTCCTTCCTGCGATTATATGAAAGTATTCCTCCATCTGCATTGTCTTTTTGACTAAAAACAATGTTGTCAAAGTAATAATTTGTTTTTACCTGACCTGATGGACCCATGTAACAAGCACATTCAGCAAAACATGGACCTAACATAGCACTGTTAGAAGACACAATGTCTTTATGGCAACCAAAACTCATCAGATGAATGGATATTGTCCAAATAATCAGCTATTTTTTCACTAATGCATGAAATCAATACTCATCTGGAGTAAGACCAGTTCAGATGTACCAGCTGTGGGCATCTTTCACATGACTGCATTACACTGTAACCCTCACAGGATATAAATGTAATAATATATACCAACATGACCAATACTTCCTTTCATTTACCTACAAGAAACATGAACTTTTTTACACTTTATTAGATTAACACATTCTGGCCAGAGGGTAAATAAGAGCTAGAACAGTACGTAGCCAGGAAAAGTTAGAGTTTCCTAAATATGTGACTATGTGTGACTATATATTTTGCCAGTAGCTCCCCAGACAGAATTCCTATTTGCATTCAATGAGATAGGGGTATTATTCAACATTTTCAGCGTATTTATTCAACATTTTCAGCATTTAGCTATCGTGTTCCTTTGTCCTTGCTGGTTGTTTCTGATGAAGAGGTAAGCTACTATACAGAGCTACCTGTGTGGTCTCTCAAGGCACTAGGCACTATTTTTCCTCATTCTTTCCTGATGAAAAGTCTTTCAACATTTCTGATAATTTGAGAAAAGGCATATCTTGTTCTTCCTTATACTTCGTGGACTAAAGTAAAATCTCAATTTTAATTTTTTTTCTATCAAGTTGATTGCACAAGTTCTCCAAGCTGAGCTTTTTATCTTCAGTTTCCATCTCTTGTTTATAGTCTCTGATACTATACTTAATACAAATCTGTCATAGCTATAGTCATTTAATTGTGCAATAGTTCTAGGAAAAAACTGTAGAGGTGGTCTGATTTGCTTTTGAACTGTACTTCCCAGAGGCCTGTGCATGAGGTATACTTAGGTGTATATATAGACCAAACTTTGCATGTTTTCTGCTTGAAAATGGAGAACTGCTCCTCAGGAACTGTTGAGAGAAAGAAGTAATGGCATAAACTTGTGTTAGAGGCTTGGGCTGCTTTTTCATCAAGATACAAGAAACACTTGATGCTTTGACCAAAATGACACACATATCTGGCCATTTATTTCTCTGTATTAATTACAGGTCATAGAACCCATCCAGGATAAATATGTATTAAAGTGAGAGATAGCTTGAAATACAGCATTACTCAGACAGAGAAAGTTCCTGAGGCCTGGAGAGTCGGTGAAGGAAGTCCTGATAGCAATAGCAAGAGGAAAGGTAGTGATCCAGAAAAGTGTTTCTGGAACACACAGAGAACAGGATAGAGGGTAGTCATGGATGAGGATTGTGGCAGAACTGGATAAATTTGGAGTTATCAATTTGTGAAGGAGACTAACAAGTCAAAAGTGACACCAAGAAGATCAACATGAAGAGCACTGAAGCCAAGTTGAGTAGAACAGCCACACAGAGGGAAGACATCACAGATTTTCTTGGTAAACAAAGAGAGAGAAGCAAATACGTCATGTAAGGGTGCGTACCTGAGCCCTCTTGGTAATGCACAGGTGGATGAAGTCTTCAGGGTAAACGT
The DNA here is from genome assembly GCA_013396655.1 of Campylorhamphus procurvoides. Taxonomy (NCBI): domain Eukaryota; kingdom Metazoa; phylum Chordata; class Aves; order Passeriformes; family Dendrocolaptidae; genus Campylorhamphus; species Campylorhamphus procurvoides. The sequence continues at coordinate 1,459,460 of WBMV01009291.1, read as the reverse complement.
GGTGGGTAAAATTAGACATGAACATTAAATGGAAAAGTAGGGGGAAGATGATTGAAAAGAACAAAGGATAAAGGAAGCTCCCAAATGTTAAAAACTACAAATGGATGTTGTAAACTGCATTTAATTAACTGTGAAGGGAGTGCTAAACCACCGAAGTCAGACAGAAGTCAGAAGAAATGAGATGAGAGGACCTAGTCAGATGCTCTGGGGATTCCTATTCTGCACTGAAACGTACAAAGGCAAGGAAAGTGGGGAAACCACTGTAACACAAACGCAACTGTGCTCTTCCCTTGTAGCCAATCTCTACAGAAGCATTAGGGAAAAGATGTATAAGAATGGAATAAAATTGCCCAAACAAGAATTTTTGCAAGTTCACAGGATATTTTCATACAGTAACCCTGGGCTAAAAATTTTGGCAAAAAGGAATGCATTGTAATTCTGACTTCTTTAATATTAATGAAGAGGAAGATACATCTTGTAGGATGTAGATCCCTGATTATGCTATCATTCATTTCCAGTTGTTCCATCTCAAGATTATTTATCTAATTTCCTCAGGGTTGTCTCCTCTAAATTCAACTGTTAACAGAACTGATTGCTCTGAGCAATCAGAAAAGCTAGCAGACACTTCACACTCACACCACCTTACATATCTGTAGATGAAAACTTTCTTTAGGAGAGTTTGGACCTCTTTATATTGAAATTCACACTGTTTCAAACTTTTGCTTTCACAATTTAGTTTTCTAAGTCATGATACAACTATGGCTTATGATCCTGTTCTCTCTTATAGAGCAAGGGTATGTATGAGACCACAAGGGACTGGACTGGG